>JAODKM010000058.1:10585629-10630852 GCA_026780845.1 Petrocephalus sullivani | reverse complement strand
ATCAAAAGAAGCATTTCTAAAAGAAACAATATGTTTTAAAATCATGCAATGTAAACTTGAAAATGAGAAGGGGAGAAGCAGTGCAATGCACAGACATATTGTGTGTAATAGTGAACTGAGTTTTGGAGTTTTAGTGCCTTGAAAACATTTGATAATTGAATGGAGAGATATTTCATAGTCAGAATGTGGATATCCTTTGGGATATCCTACTAGCTGTCACATTAACAAAAGCTTACACTATACCACATAAAATCTAATATTTGCTAAATCTCCTTTCATTTATAACCTTTAAAGAGATATCTTGAATTTAAAATATGAGATTTCAGGCAACATTAAAATGAAATCAGCCACTCCTTCTGTGCTTAGTGCCCTTTACGTTCTCCCTGATAATGAATGCCTTAAGACTATTTTGACATAAGGACTTTACATGCACTCTGTACTACTGAAATACCGTATCAGAAATCACCAATCAACCACTGAGCTGAAGAACAAACATAAAATAAGACCTTGTGTGCTGCAAACTGTGCAGAGAAGGGCCCGCTGAATGTCAATGTAATAGACTGGCTTGTGATGTGTAAATAACAAGCCAAGTAATGACACACTCAACAATTCTCGCAGTGTCCATAAATGCTGTTTTTCTCCTTTTCATTTGAATCACAAATGCAGTGTAGAGGAGATTGTCTAGGGTTGCTGTGATGCCTATATTTAATCTCTGTGACCTTCAAAACAGCAGGAAATAATATTATAGTTCAAATTATGAATTTTCAGCGGTGACATTAACAAGCAATATAATGCAACAAATAAATAATACATATAGCTTCCATATTTAAAAAGGACCCATAGTTTCATGATTAGGTTTGGATGCTTTTTACAGTAATACACCTTGCTTTGTTTAAAGGCATGCATGCATTGTTTTTTTTAATTTCTATTGCCACACTATAATTTTGTGGTAGATTATATCATTCTAAACATTTTAAAAATTAATGAATATACACAGTTCTTAAATATCTATATACATATATTATACATATAGATTGCCTATATATATAAAATCTTAATCTAATTTATAAATATTAATACATATTAAATATACAATCAGTCTCCTTTGACTGATAAGGACTGATGTCTGCATATAATTAGCCGTTTTACAATTTTCAGTTTTTCTCATGCTATTCTGTATTAGATAAGAGTTCTTTTTCTAATTTAGATACATTATACTTATATAACTTGTTTTCTTGTAAATATATATAACAGATCCGTATTTATATAATATTTACAAGCAATAATAAAATTAAATGTTATATAAAATTAAATAATAAATTGAATGTATTAAACCAAAGGTACTTCACGGGGACAAAAATAATTCTATTTTCAAAAAAAAATAAGAGGAAAACTCTTTCAAACATAAAGTGTAAGGTTTACATTTCCATCAATCAGCTAAGTGTAGATTTGTGATGGCCTGCTTATTAGTTTGCCTTGTTAGAGGTAAAATTCTTTGATTTCTTCTCCCTTTTCTTTTGAGTGGAGATATACAGCCGGTTTCCATGTCAGCTGGCCTTGAAGACGTTTTAGAACTTTCTATAGACTCAATTTGCTGGCATTCAAGGTTAGTCCAAATTTACCCCTTACTTTGTTAAATCACCAAACCCTTACCCATGAGACCGTACTTGAAAAATAACACCTGTCTTTTCAGTACTCCAGAAGGTCAGAGAAGCAGGATACAAAAATCATATATCCATAACGTCTAAAATATAATCCTATAACTTTATCTAATCCAGTGTCCCGAGTAATTGACCATTGATCTGAGTTCATGTGCGGTGTGCCGAGTAATTTTTCATTTTCCCAATTCTGTATAATAGTAATAATAGAAACATTAGAATTAATTTGTTCAGTAGCCACAAGAAAACAGCAAAACCAAAAGTAAAACGGCAAAGAACAATCATTGTCAAAGAAGGCCTAATAGCTGTTACACTGAATAATATGTAGTCTATGATTTGTGATCTTTATTTAAAAACTACTACTAAACCAATAACTACAATGTATAATTTAATCTGCAATGACAAAAACAAATGTGACACAATTCTAAGTAATAAATAAAATGATAAAGTCCATTTAAGAAAAACAAAGCAATTTCATACTCTTTATAACACAAAAACTCTTTATAAAACAAAAAATGTCTTTTATTTCATGTAAAAACTTCTGCATGGACATCTCTCTTTAGGCTGTGAGATGCACCATTCATGAAAACTAAATTAAAATGTATTACAAAGATGATTTTATTTCATACATAACTTCTCTGTGTGGTAAAAGTACAAACGCGTCACCCCACCTATGCAAGACTGAGCATACACCAGCTCACACCATATTGGAAGTGCCTGACCTACATTCAGCTATGAATGTGCTTCATAAGACATTTGAAGCAGTTTACGTGATAACCAAATATGTATGAGGAGATTTTGCTTCATGTGGCTAATATGTACATATACATTTTTTAATTTTTGCTTGAAAATGAAAGACAAAAATAATTCCACATTTTAACACTCCATTTAAAATATTATGCAAATGACATGAAAATTACAAATGACATGCACAGAAGAACCTTTTTAAGATTAACATCACACATTATATAATAAATATATAAATGAATACATGTATTGCTTTTTTGTCCTACTAAAGTACCACACATGGTTTCATATATTGAATTTATTTAAATGTTTATTAGCCAGTTCCATTGCTCAAGTATAGGGATAAAACATACTGCCTTGTAATTAGAGATTGAAATGGTGGTTGGCCACATAGACGGATATGACGAAAGTGTTGGCCCTCTGTTGATCTGGCAAGGTCAGCAGTCAGAGAACTTTTCAGAAAAAGTAAATTCCTAGAGTGTCAAGCATGAATGGTGATTATTTATAAATGGAATTAAGACAATAAAATCTCATGAAAGACAAAATATCTTCCTGCCTGTCTTGCCTGTGTATTATTCAGTATTACCAACAGCCATCTCTGGTGGTACATTTCAGACTGTAAAACGTAATGCAGACAATACATTTTGGAAGAGAAAGTAATGCGTGGTAATCCATATATCCATATATATTTATTTTAGTTAATTTATATGCAATCACAAACAGAAAAAGAATGCTATTCTTATGATGTTTGTAAAGTGGTAACAGCCTCTCAGTGGCCACTTTATTTAACACAAACAGTTTGCTGCCACTGAATACACAGAACACACAGAGAGGGTCAAGAGGTTAATTTACTGTGCAGCTAAGCATCATAACAGCTAGGATTCATGATCCCAGTGATCATGTGGTATTATTGTTGGTGATTCCAATGTGTCAGAAGCAGCCACCCTCTTGCGTTTTCATATCCTACAGTGTCTTGAGAACAGGTTGTTATAACTTGTATAAAATTATATATAAATAAGTATTCAGTGTTATAAAATTTAACATGGACTCTTGACTCATCATTCTCCACAGCACTTTTGTTTATATATTTAATATTTTACCCATCTTGTTGGCTGCTGTTATATAGGTGATTGCCAAATTGCCTATAAAGCAATGAAAGTATACTAGTACCGGCAGTGGTACTGGCCACAGGATATAAATAAAATTTTTCACTTGATAAAATTGTAAATTCGGTTTTGCCTGACGACAATAATTATTTAAAAGTGGTACGACATCAACATTTTCTTCTTATTTGAGCTTACAGAACAAAGTTGTTTGCCAAAAAGAAACACAACCATCCATTTTCATAACCTTCATTTCACCATCATTAAACAAAGATTTTATTTCCTGCAAATCATAGGTTTAAAAATCATTGGAACTTCTGTATATTGGATACCTGGTTAAGTCTCTTCTCTTAAAGTATGACAAACTGCACCTCTACGCAGAAGAAGATTTCAAGATCGTTAACAGGAACATTGGAATATAATTTTTCTGTGTTCCTGCAATTCTGTGTTGGGATCTATGGCCAAATCTTAAACTCTTAAGCAGAGGCAATTAGGTTTTAGGCAAAATGATCCCGCTACTTAGTGGAATTCATTGTCATTGATTGAAACAAGATCACCTGGACTATTAGCAATAAAATTTCCCCAAAGCATCAATGATATACCACCATATTTTACTGAAAGCATCAGGTGCTTTCCCTTGCATGCAGTCCTCTTTCGATGCCAAACATACCAATGGTGAACATGGACA
The DNA here is from genome assembly GCA_026780845.1 of Petrocephalus sullivani. NCBI lineage: Eukaryota > Metazoa > Chordata > Actinopteri > Osteoglossiformes > Mormyridae > Petrocephalus > Petrocephalus sullivani. The sequence continues at coordinate 10,626,656 of JAODKM010000058.1, read as the reverse complement.
AAGAGTTCTATTTTGGTCTCATGGAACCGCAACACACAATTCCAATTGTAATACCAATGATGCCTGACAAAGTTCAAGCACTGCAGTGTGGGTTGATCTCAGAAAGGGCTTATTGTGAGCAATCCTTTCAATTAACTTGTTGACATGGAGGTGGTGTCTAACAGTGAATTTTTAAACTACCACCACAAATATTCCACTAAACTGTCCAATTCTGAAACTTTAATCCATGAACTCCTCTTTTCCTGCCTCACCATCTTCTTCACTGTGCATGGAAGTAATATGCACATACTCTTCTTGGAAAGACAACTTAATAAGGATGGTAAGATTCACCAGATTCGCTATGGATTAGCAGCAAGTTCTTTTGGAGCAAATACGTACAACTAAGCTAGCCACAGGTTAAATATTACTTATTATAATTTCATTGCTATTGTTATTTGTTGTATGTTCTATGGAGCCAAGATTTAATTTGTGATTATTGTAAACTATTGCTCACAAAAGCTGGCTTTCTGTGTGCCTGTGAAGGGAGAAAAATCATTAACTTGTTCTTATGTTTATGGGAAAGTGAGGAAGAATATTTCATACAGTCCTAAGCCCCTTGGGATAGGGTCCAATCCTCTGCATGACCCTGACCAAAATAAGCAATTACAAGGCAGATGGATGCATAATTAAAATGTTATCTGGATTAGTTAATGCAATACTAACTTAGTATTGGAGAGACCTAACCAGTTCAGGTTTCACGAGGGCCATTACAGTAACTCAGAATATGATAGCCTTTCTTTGATAAAAGTTCTCTACCATGACCCAGGCAAAACTTATGACTTAAAGATTTATGACAGGTATTGAGTTCATGTCCAAAGAAATAATTCATGCAATTACTGGGCAATAATGCTTTATTGCCAGTTTCTCTATAATATTCAGACCAATCATGTCTTGACCAAAAAAAGTAAACTATTAAAAAGACTTGAAGCTGTAATAGTTGACAAAAATGCCTGCACTAAAAATTGAGATCAAGGGTTTGAATTCCCAAACAAATAGCATATGTATTTTTTTTTATTTGTAAATATTTTATGATATGAAATCCATACTGATAATTAATTTTGAGTATTATTGTTTTGACTTAAAATTTCGCATGGAAATAAATATTGAAGTATCATTTTATTATCCAGTTAATTGCATGTTTTTGGTCTGAATTATTAATGAATTCTGCAGTGAGATCAGTAACTGACCAGAAGTGACAGATTTCTCAAACATATCTAATAGTGAGGCCAGTAATTTGTCCTTCTACTTTTTATAGATGTCTCTGAGTATGCCATCTGGGCCAGAGATCTTCCCTTATTTCAAGCTGAAAATAGAATCAGAAAGTTCTGGAATTTCAATTAGAGAATCTAACTAATGTTGGCTCCTATTCTATGGCGGTAATCTGTAACTGATCTAAAAAAATGATAAAGAATTTGTGTAACAAGTGGACACTCAGACGTATAAAGCTGTGAGTAGTATTTTTGATTACTACATTATTAATATTTTCTGGATTTGTTATTCTTGTTCCCACTGTAGTTTCAGTTTCACAGATTAATCTTTCATGATGTAATGATTTAATTGGCTAGACCAACACTATCCCTGCCCTTTCTCCCTCGTGGTATTAAGTCAGTTTCATTCTTATTCAACTTATTCTACAGTATGTTCCTTGAGATCGATTTCAAGCTACACCATTTGCAGGTATAGTTTGTGCAACTAATGATTTTATCTTTTATGTAGACTTTAAATGCTGATATTTAATTAGAACTTAATTTGATGGAAGACATTAGTGTTTCTATCAGAACATTTGGAGGCCTCGTACAGAATAAGCCGGTTTATCGCCGATGTCTGTTGAGGTGAAGGGGGGCATTGTTGCTAGGGATCATCAGTGGATGTAGAGGACTGTATCAAATGGGCTTGAGGAGGGAGACATGAAAAGTTGGTGACATAGAATCTTGACGGGGTCAACTGAAGAAAGATTTTTCAGGAGAGTTGGACCTTAATGTCTTGGGTGGGTAAGCCAAACACATTGGCCTGGGTGGTACAGGGAAGCTGGGCATTTGTGAAGAATTTCTTTTGAATCTGAACTACTTTATGTGCATGAACTGTTTCCTAGACTTGAGTGCTCTGCCGGAACCACACAACTAGTCCATGCATTTCATCGCATGTCATGTATGTTGATTCCTTTAAGTTGGGGGGGGGGCTTAGATGTAAGAAGGTAAGACGTAAGGACATAAGGAGGTGTCTTATAAGGAATCCTGAGCATATTCTACTCAGATGATATACTGGGTCCATTTGGTCTGTTTGGTAGTGCAGATAACAGCTGACTTCTAAGATGAGTCATTCAGGCTGTTCATTTGACTGGGAATGGTACCATGAAGTCAATCACAGATTCACCCCCAGAAATGAGCAGAAAGCTTGCCATTCCCCAGAACTGTGAACCACAGACTGGTATAATATTCATCAGGGATACCAAAACAGTGGAATGAATAAAGAGGCATTCCACCAATTGAATAGCCCAAAGGGAGACCCAGAGAAGAGATGTAAAATAACCAAGATGGTAGTGCACCCTCGTGAGAGACGCAGATCAGTAATAAAGCCAATTGCTATGTGGAACCATGGCCAGTAGGGAACAGGTCAAAACTCTATCTCACTGGTGGGCAGTTGTTTCAGAGTCTTTGCCAGGGCACAAATATGTTAGGAATGAAGACAATCCCAATAACCACCAGAATTTTGGGAGGGGATTTGCTGGGTCCTGGTGATCCTTAGATGACCAGAAGTATGAACCCACTGGAGTAGGTGTGTATGGATTAGGGATGGGATAAATTACAGAGTTTTTCCACCGCAGCAAGTACCGTACTTTTGGTACCTCAGTAAAGTTCAGTACTTCTTTTGTGTTTTCCATTGCTATAAAAACTGGTACTGGTGCTGAATTAAAGGACAACGTGAGACGGGGCATTTTGTACTGAATTTGAAAAATGGCTGTAGTATACAGCTGGACGATGTTGAATATTAAATCTAACATCGCATGTTATGCACATGCAGTTCTTACATTGCTAGTGAGTTACATTAAGATCAGACTTTTTTTTCGGTTTTGTATGGACATTATGGAGGGCGCAGGGGGTTAATGTTTTGCTAAAACATTTTTACTTTATCCATAGGAAAAAGGCTTAGCTAACTTTGCAATTTTAATGATTAATCCTTGCATATATTATACCTATATCCAATATATGTTTTTAAAAATCAGTTTAAAGTTTACCTCCGCTGCTTTTGCTTGGGTGCTGCATGTGTTCACCGAGACGATCATAACACTGGTCTATAAATTTTTGAAAATCTGCCAATTCTGATGCATTTTGGTGTGCTGATTTCAAATATGACAATAAAACAGGCTGATTGGCTACCGTTCCAAAGATATTTAATCTTTTCAGTTATGCCATCATACACATTGTCAAATACACTACAGTATATGTCTATCATATAGTGGCTCATATTCATTTAAACACGACCTTTTTCTATAACAATTGGCTCATTATTAAGATCTGTTATGATTCAAAAAGCAAACGCCATCCTGTATTACTACGTAATTATTATTAATCAGTCACTGTAGTTACTTATGCAGTGTTGGTGTCAATCGTCATTCAGTGTCTAACCGCTGCTTCTTAGCTCGCCTCTTGTATTCATTAAATGGAGCGTCTCGTGTCACTGTCCAGCAATAGTCAGCAAGCATTGATTGGCTCCATTTGCCTTGATATCTTTTCTCCATGGCTGCAATGTCTCGGTGAAATCGCTAACCCTGCTCATCACTCACTTCCCCACAGTTTGTTGGAAAAACAATCAAGATGGCTGTGTAGAAAGTGAACCTTTAGTGACATGTTGCATCCAAGTCTTTCATATGCTCTGAGAAGCTTCCATCGCAGCTCAATATTGTTGTCTGCTTTGTTTTTCCCAGGGAAATTTGTTGCCACTGACTTGAAGGATCTCCATGCTGTTTTTTCTCTGCCACGCAATGCACTGTCAAATGTATCATTTTGAAAAGGTCCACAAATCTGGGGACCAACAAAGACACCTTCCTTTATCTTAGCTTCTCTTAACCTGGGAAACATTTCACTTAGAAACTTAAAAGCTGGCTTTGTTTTGTGTATCCCATCTGCAAACCTTGTAGCAACAACTTTCAGGTTGCATGCCCTAATAAGTCATGGGCTAAGGCCACTTGTGAACATCACTTTCTAACCATCCATCTTCAGCACCTGCAGACTCAGTACGTAGCCTGCAAAACAAATCAATAGTGAACCTAACAATTTTCTGATTTGGTGTATTGCTGACGTTCTCTTAAATGTTGCAGAATGGCTTGCACATGTTTTTCATGTTCCACCCAGTTTCGGGCATAAATTAATATCCCTTCCATATAGACAATGATGAGCCTGTCAGTCGTGTTAGAAAACGATACTCATGAAGCCGGATCAGTGAAGGGGCATTGGCCAGCCCGTAAGTTTAAATAGGGTACACATAGTTATGAAGCTGGTTTTCCTCTCGTCGCCTTGCAAAATGCGAATTCAATTATATGCGCTATGAAGGTAAAGTTTAGTGAATACCTTAGCCTTTGGGACTTTATCAAGGGTTACTGGGATTAAAGGCAGGGGTAACAAAATGTAACAGTGGCATTGTTTAATGTTCTGTAATCAATATAAAGGTATTTTGTGCTACATTAAAAAAAAAAAAAACAGAATGCAAGGTGGATGGACGAATAAACCTATTTTTGAATGCTTTATCTATATATTTATCTAGTTCCATGTCCTCAGAATGGGATGGGGGTTTACATTACTCCATGGAAGGGGGAGCAAAACTATTGCAGTCTCTGGGTCAATACAGGGGATGGACAGCCACTTTCTCCTTACCAAACATGCCCAGAAACTGCTGGTATTCTCAGACTATGGGTTCAACAGAGTGCACTTCTACACTTTTGACTTGATGTTGAACATTAGGGTAAAATAATATAGTGTGACATGCAGTGAGGACTGCAGTAGATTAATTCTCTACCCCAGAAAAAAAATGGGACATGTATACATAGCTTGGCATGTGCCAAAACCACTGGGTCTTATGAAGAACTTATGAAAATCATTAAAAATTGTACTGACTCTCTATGCACCAAGCTGTTGGATGGGATTAGTATTATTATTTTATCATGTAAACTCCAGGTTAGTTCAGTAAACTGGTGATGCCAATCAGGGAAGGGTACCCGGTTGAACTGAAGATCCATGCTAGATCATGGATATGGGCAAATTAGTTGGTTGGGCATGGCAATGAAATCACACGCATACTATGACCAAAGGATGCAGAGCCACCCTCATTTGAAAGAAGAAAATACAAATTTACACCCTCATCCAAGGTGGGTGATTGAAACACAAAACCACAATCACATATGAGCAACTTGTAAAATCAGATTACGAACAAAGATGAAAAAAATAACCATGTAAGACTAATTGAAAAAGAGCACATAGGGTGACTTAATATTACTGCTAAAAGCTGCACTAGATTTTTTAGAAATAGACTAGGGTAAAAAAGCCTACATACGTCAAATGTTCACTGGTTGTTTGTAATGCTGGGTATCAATTGGTAAGCAGGATGATACCTCATTTTGTAAACAACTCTTGGATAAAGGGTTCCACCTTAGTAGAGGACTGAACAAGATGTTATTTACAGATGTGGAGAATCTTTGTCTCGTTTTTAATCTTTAATGTTTGCATTTGTAATAATGAAGGTGCAGAAAGTCACAAATTAGAATTCTATAGCGGCGCCTGTTTCAAAAAGTCACATTGATATTCCTGGGTCAGAGTCAGCTGCCGGTCAAAGGTATATCAGGTACAAACAGAGGACTGGGGAATCGTAGATCCAGAACCGTAAGATGAGAAATAAAGCCAAGGGTCACGCACTAGAGAATCAGTGATCTAGCCAAATGCTCAGACCATAAATTGAAGGAGAGACTTTGCAGTAGGGTTAGCTTCCTGATGGTTTAAGTGTTAATTCTCCACACATAATCAGGAACCTGAACGGTCCACTTAGCGTTCTTGTGAGCTGGCATCACTGGCGAAAATTAGAGGTGTTAGATGGTGTGACGTGTTAGGAGATATTAAATAGTTTTATGCAAGATTGAGAGTACAGGATAGAGCTCACTGGAGAATAAGGGTTGTCCAGCTGGATGGTTTGGTGTGGCCTTTTATTGTAGGATATCCAAATCCTGAAATGCCTTTCTCTCTACAAACTGATGTGAGTGGCATAAGTTCCAGCATGGCCCTGTACTAGATCTAAGAAGGGTACCAAGTATTAATTTCTTTTGCTTTGCAGCTGTTAACTACAACTGATAGGAATTGCTCTACATAAGATTACAATGCAATTTGCTATTTGATTTATCACTTACTACAAAAGCCATGTTAAAATTATACCTGATACTGTGCGAACTGCTGTCTAACCATGGGCAGACTAACGTCCCTGGGGGCCTAGGCTGTTATGGGTAGTGGGCCCCTTAAGTGGGAAGTGGAAAAAAATCATGGAACACCAATAATATGTTAATCAAACTATGGAGGGCAAGGGCAACAGTAAAAATTACCAATTGGGGTGATGCGGGAGTGCTGACAGTTAAATTCGCCAATCAGGGGGGACCACGCCAGTGGATTTGCTCTATTTGTTTTGTTACTAAAAAAAAAGGCAAGATCAGCAGGAGCCCCCCTAGAGTGCGTGGCCCAGGGTTGTACACCCATGCTGCCACTGGTCCCTTTATTTCATGTAGTGCAGAAGATTTTGTGACAGAGACCACGAGGCCTTTGTCAGGTGTTCTGTGTGGAGCTCCAAGGTGGCATGCATTCATTATTACTCTGAGAAGCTACTAGGAGAAAACCTGGGCAGGTTGACGATCCTGATGCACATACTAGGAGTTGCATGGTAGCTGACCGTTTGACACTTGGAGGTACGTCAGTTCAAGCTATCTAACACTCCACTCTGATGAAGATGGTGAAATGCTTTGAGTTTATTTGATGGGTTTCTTCCCAAAGAGTAAATTAATGGTCATCATATTTTCAGTAGTAGCTGACAGTTTCACTGAGTGGGTGGAGCTGTTCCCACTCACACTCAGTACCCTTGATTTGTGTAAAACGTATTAGCAAATCCCTTTCTTTGAACCATCCGGAGAGTTGGCAGGGTCCCCAGGGGACCGTACCATTTTAAGACCATGCTTTTACGGGGAACCAGCTACGCTCCAGAGGTTAATAGACTTCATAATACAGGACACGGAAGAATTTAACAAAGCTTATCTGGATGACATTTTATACTACAGTAGCTCATGGAAAAACCATGTGCGTCATCTTCCAGGAATATTTTTCTTTATTCAGTGAAAGGGTTAACTGTTAATGCCTCAATATATGCAATAGCCCAGACTAAGGTCAAGTACAAGGAGTTTGTAATTAGAACAGGACTGATCAAATCACAAGTAAGGAAAGACGACTTTAGAATGTCTGATCCCCATTATCACTACACCCCTTTTTTTGCTGCAATGCAGATAACATATAATAGACATATGAGACGAATTCAGTGTTTATTGACACAACACACAATTGCTGGTATAAGTAGTCACGGTAAGACTTGGAGAACATAAGCTGTGATTTAAAATTAAACCATAATTTTATAATGTAATTAAGTTATACCAGGTGACATGCAGCGTATCTGATCTCTAACGGGCTGGCATCCTATCCATGATGTTCACTGCCCTGAGTATTGTGTTCCCTCTGTTCCCTCTCAGTATTGATTAAGCAGGTGTAGAAAACGCAAAATGGATGGACGCACATGATTGATGTTGATCGGAGTCTATTGAATGATTAGTCCCAGGAAAGTGAGCCAAGTGACTGAGAGACATGTTTATTTTTGAGAAACAGTTTATTTTTGTGTTCATTTTAATCCTCCATGCTGCAAGACTTTTGCTGCTTTTTGGTCAAGCTAAAATGGAAAAAAAATATCTTTAACAATACTTTCTTTGACTGGTTTGACTGTGTAGTCCCTATTGTCTTACATTTCATACTGAATGTTTTATCAAAATAAAGCTACATGATATAAATAAAGGTAAATAAACGCAACAGTATAATGGGAATGCTTTTGAATACTTCAGAAAGAGGCAAGTGTCATGCAAAACTGGACGAAGGATGCGGGAGCAGGTGTTGGGGTAAACAAAAATGGCTTTATTTAACTCATAAATAAGAAGCCAGAAATGAACAGAATCGCCAGAGATCAAAAATGGGAGAACAGGGACAAGGGAAATGACAGGCACCATGCAAGTCTGACATGACCAGACTGAGGAACACAGGACTTGGACGCATTTTTATACAAGGTTATCAAGGGAGTAAACTAGAGGCAGCTGGAGTGACCAACACCAGGGCAGGAAGGAGAAGTAAGGAAAACAACCAGCAGGCATAGCCACGCTAGGGAGGAAACAGGAGGGACAAGAGAACAAGGAGGACAAGAGGGTGCCGCCGGGACTGCAGAGCAGGGCAAAGCAGCAGCAGACGAAGGGTTCGGGCAAACATCGCCTGGTGGAACAGGGACTAAGAAGCTGGCTCGGATGGTGTGTCCCCATCTCCCACTCCTGGACTCAGCCCACCGCTCTCCTGAGCCCCAGCTTACAGTGCTGAGCACTCTGGAACTTAGGACGAGGGCTGGTCACTTAGGGCTGGGAGTTGGGTGTTGGGCTGGCAGTGAATGCGGAGTCAGGCATTGGGTTGGCGGCAACCTGCAGGGTCGAGACCGGTGCCAGGGTGATAACAGGAGATGACGCAGCACCAGCAAGAAATCAGGAGAAGATGATGAGGTGGACACTGACGAGGCACCGGGAGGAGATGATGAGGCAGGCGCTTGGGTGACGACAAGAGGAGAAAAAATGGGTGTGGACGGGACCTCAGCAGAAGACAATGCTGGCACCTGGGTGACAACAGGAGAAGATGAGGTGGGGATTGTTGGGACCTCAAGGGACAGCGAGGCAAGCTCCCTCCCAGGCCAGGCATAGTGGCTAGCTGCGGGGAACCAGCGGGCAAATTGGTAGCTAGCTGCAGAGAGCCAGTGGGCAGATTGGTGGCTAGCTGCCGAGAGCCAGTTAGCAGATCACTTCTCACTGAGCCAGGAACATGGAGCAGGGATAGGGCAGGTTGTAGCAGTGGCATAGACAGGCTTAGGGTCAGGCTCTGCAGTGGGCTCAGCCCACTTTTCCAGTCTCTGCTTCCTATGACGGGAGCTGAAGGAGAGCTGCATGCAGCCCATAGAAACCTCTGCGACTGGTTGTGGTAAGCCAGTAGGCATCTCAACAGCAAGCTGCAGGAAGCAAGAGGGCATGTCCCTGGTGAGCTGCGGGAAGCCAATGGCATATCTGCGGTGAGCTACGGGAGGCCAGATGGGGATTTGCGGCAAGCTGACCGGCTTCAGGCGGTGATCTGGTGGCAGGCTGATCAGTCTCACGCTCGATCAGTCCTCTATCTCCTCTAGCAAGCACCTGACCTTATCTGCCTCCCGTGGATCTGTGTCCGGGGTGAGTTTTGCCAACTCCTCTCCTGAGGACTGCAGGAGACCTATGACCTCGGGAACCCTTCAGACAGCGGCATTGCTCCTCCACTCCCGGTATGCAGGAGAGAGATGAAATCCATCGTCTGAAGGCGAGCTGTTCCCTGTGACTTGGGTAAACCCTTTGGTGCCTGGATCCGAGGCAGCCAGGATATCCGATCCTCTGGGTGCAGGGATGCATGGAAGCTTGAGCGGGGGTGTAGGCAGCCAAAAAGTTTTGGAAGTCCTGTCATTCAATTATGCATAACTGGACGAAGGACGCAGGAGCAGGTGTTGGGGCAAACGAAAGGGGTTTAATTTAACTTATAAACAAGAAACCAGAAATAAACAGGATCACAGAGGATCAAAAACGGGAGGAGAGGAACAACAGACCACAAGGCAACACGCAGGTTTGATGTCAATGACAGGACTGGGGAACTCAGGACTGGGAAGCACTTTTACACAAGGTTAACAAGGGAGCAAACAAGAGGCAGCTGGAGTGCACAACACCAGGGCAGGAACGAGAGGTAAGGCAAACGATCAATAGGCGTGACTAGTTTGGGCCATGCTAGGAAGGGAACAAGAGGGTCGGATGGACGGGGTTTGACAGCAAGGATTTAAAATAGATTAGTGGGGAGGATGGTAAATTATGGATAGGGGGGTGTTGTCTGTTTACAATCAAATTCCCATCCATGTTCACCTTGATTTAGTTCTTTAGCTTTACTCTAGATACTTGCACCAGCCCCCATGACCCTGACCAGGATAAGAAATTAGAGGACAGCCGGATGGATGGAGGGAAAATGGTTTATTGCAAGAATCACATGATATTTTTAATATACAGAGAGGGTGTAGCTATTGTAAGTATTAGGAAATAAATATGACCTTATACGATTTTATCCAAGCAGGTACAAAAAATGGATGGATGCATGTATGCACAAAAATATCATAAATACATGCCATATATTGTGATTAGACACCAATATAAAACTAAAATAAAACAGTATCTGTAAGGTGCTGGTCTTGAAATGCAGATTAGAAGAATGCCTTTAATTTTTTCAACTTACTTAGGAGCATTTTAATACAAAATATATATTCTGAAGTCACCTGCTATGTTGGAGAATGACTACCGGAAAGGGCATTAGTCAGTTATTATTTTTGGAAATTTAGCAAAATTTTCACGTAGAAACATATGGCAATGTGAAATGTATTAAAAAATGTCCCTAAAACGCTTCAGACAACAGGAATACATGTGTTGTTCATGCAGGTTGTATCTTCCTTTTCTGGAGAGATTTTACTGTTCACATATTTGTTGAACAGTAGTGGGGCGAAGTGGGGAGCAGTGGGAGCAGTGGGGAGCAGTGAGGAGCAGTGGGGAGCAGTGGGAGCAGTGGGAGCAGTGGGGAGCAGTGTTGCTGCACACTTCCACGGCTGCAGTTGTATGTTCCTATGTCTTCCCTTCAAGGGCGTCAGAAGCATTTTGAATGTGGGGGGGTCACACTGGCGGGGTTAACTAATATTTTATGTTAAATGTGTGTGTGTGTGTGTGGGGGGGGGGGGTCCAAACGAATAATTATGAAATGTAAGGGGGCCACGTCCCCTTCAGATTTAATGGCGGCGACACCCATGCTTTCTTTCCTGGGTATATTGCAGCCTTGTGCCCTGTGCATCCTTATGTGTAATACTTCAGCAGATTTTGAACTATAAATTTCAATTAAATGCAGACTGAATATGAACAAAGTTTTTTGGTTCAGTGTAATTCGCATAGGGTATGTGACTTATTTATCATTTGTGTCTGCAGAATAGCCAGCAGTTGTGTTGTTCACTGCTCAAATCACACATTAGCATGGAGCCCCCAAAGTTTAGGGCGCCCCCTGATGGCCACAAGGGGGAGTTAATTGACTTTTTGCTTGGGGCACTCGTAACAACAAACCCACCTCTGGCAATAACAATAACAGTATTCAATCGAATAACTATCTTTATTCAGTTTAAGTGCATAGATAATAACTAAATAAATGAACAAAATTAATATAGAATTATCTAATATTTTGCTCATTTGCATTGTTAATAACAGCATGGTACTGCATGGTACGTGTATTACAAGAACAATGGCAGTGTACCTGGGTTTAAATTACATTTGAAGTTCTATGTATGCAGTGAATCTAATTAATGGTTAACCATTAACACCATTAGTCACATCCAGGACAAAGTATAATACAACATATTTTTGACAAATTCTCACGAACAGGCCGATTGGCTCTTTGAAAAAAGAGGGATGGGGAAGTCCTTCACAGTGGTCCCTTAAACTGATTTGCTCCCCAACTTTACTCTCTAACAATTGTGCTGTTTGTACTGTAGATTCTGTTTTATGTATTGCAAAATTAAACTTTTTTAAAAATGAAACAGCCAGGAAAATCCTCAAAATGGCAATTGTGCCAGTGAAGAAGAGAAAAAATTAAACTGCATTAGATATACTTCAGCATTGCACATTACATAAATACGTTCATTACAGTTGAAACTAATTGGCAGATAATCCATCAAGCTGCTCTTGCAAGGATGAAGAAGAGGTCATCCTGCCTTCTCAGTTCGGCTCACTATTCTCAAAAGACGTTGAGGTCAAATCATGCTTGCAGGGAGGGACATCACTGTATATTTCTGTCATTTTGACAAGAGTCTCATTCGCTCCATCTTTTCAATCCCTCTCATTGTGAACAAATGATTTTCCTTCTTGCCATATAAAAAGTACACCCAGATTGTCATAAATGTGGAAAAATCATGCACATTTCCTCTCAAAGTAAAGCAAAAAATAACCGCCATGTTGGTGATGTTGGTGATTTAAAGTGTTTTCATCATGGTGTTTTTGTGTGTTTTGGTATAAGGTTCAATTTTTGTCAAGTTGTATTAGGATTTCTAATGGGATTCTTATTTTTATTTAACATATATTGCTTATATAACCGAATTGCTGCAACACAGCAATAATAGAAATAATAGATGCGATGCCATCTATCAAAAATACTCACACATTTAAATGGATTATAGTAGGTAAAATGAGTTGAATAGTGAACAAGAAACATGGCTTTCCTTAGTTTAAAATATCAAAATCAGTGTCAATAATTTATAGACGTCTCACCAGAAAATATAAATCTCTCCTGCTGTTAATCTGTGAAGCCAAACTATGGGAACCTTATTAAAACTCAAAATGGAATTTTAAAAGAGGATCACTCTACACCTGTAAGCAGAAGTTGTTTATAGTCGTGCGAGGGGGCTCTTGACCACGTCCTTGCTGGTGTAATTTCCCACGGCAAGAGTGCAAACCTTTAAAGACTTTTTTTTTCAGCACTGTGTCTGAAGAATGCTGATTTGCATTAAAATGGTCCAGACTAAACTGTAACTTGTGAACTGATCAAACGACTGGGCATGTCTTTAAACTACATTGCTGTTTCTTTGACATGAAAGTGGCTCTTTCAATGCACCCTCGCCGCTGTGGCCTTCAATTCCTTTATGTTGCAAGGTTAGGGAAACCTTTACGGCAAAGCTGTGGCAGGAGTGAAAAATCATGTCTGTTTGCTACTAAAGTGTGCATGCTGCTTCCTTTTGAATTATCGTATGTTTTTGGATGTTAAGTTCTGTAAAAAATTACTTATAGTAAAGTGCGACAACTTAAAATAGGTCACCTGAATTTCGATTTAACTTAAAAAGCCGGCAATATGTAAAACACTTGTTTGTATAGTGAAACGCTTTCGAAATGCAGAATATGAAATAATTATGAATGAATTAATTGCATAATGGGAATGACTCCACAATAAAAATAAAAAAAACAAAAGATTAAATAAGAAGATTGTGCTTTGTAAACTCATGCTATCACTGGCATTTCACAATCTGAAGTGCCCCATTCAGTGTTCCTCTGGAAATGAGCGGACAGCTGCAGTCTGCCAAACATCTGCCAGGGCTGAATTTCTATTAAAAGGCAACAGAAACAGCTCAGGGAGAGGGGCTTCGCGTCTTGTCTTCTCTCAGGTGGTTTCATTTAAAGAACATGCAGGAGGTTAGGGGGTCACACCATGACCTCATCAAATTAGCCCCAACTGAGAGAGGTGTTTAGCGCCAGTTAAAGCAAGTAATCTGAAGGACATTAAATGCAAATTCGGTGGCCATATGCTCACATCAAACACCGACTAGTCTTTCCTCCATCTTTTCAGATATTCGCAGCAGAATCATTAATGTCTCATGTCTCATAAGTAGGGCTGGTATAAAATGTCATGTGTGCCAGGTGCAAAGAATTTTCTGCACAGGGAAATGTATCAGTCAGAATTACAATGTGATGTTATAGCAAAAATAATTTATGCTATACATTTTCTTTTCTTCAAGCAATATTGCAGCAAATAGAATGACTGTAAATTATAAGCGCCATAAAGATCATAAAGAAAACTTCATTTGCTGTTAATGTGAATTTCTGTGGGATTTTGTAGATTATCAACACACACTGATTGCACTGCCTTAGGCTGTAGTGTGGGTAGTAACATATGGCAGCTTCTATGTGCTAATAAGCACCTGTGGAAAGAACTGAGAAAGCACTATGTGGTGCTGCACTCCACTGCTCAGTAAAAAGTGAGGTACGATACATTTCATCCTATTTCTTTAGCTTTAACTGTACAATAAAAATGTATATTGAGAAAAGTTTTGTTACTTTTATAAACATAATAATTACACTGCATATCTTTGTTTCAGTTGACCCAACATAAATGTTTAGTAAATTGCTTCAGATAGCTGTAAGGTTACAGTTGAAAGAAAATAAGACTTAAAAAATCCATGTACTCCCATATGCTACAGAACAGCGAATCCATGGGACTTGCAGTTTAATAGGTCATTCAGCTGTGTGACACATACAGAAATGTGATTGCTTCTGAAAAGTATAGATAATGCATTAATGCATTCAATTTATGAAGACATTAATGCAGATAAATCTTTATATTTGTTGCATTTCTTAAAAGACAGTTCTTAAATTTTGATACACATTTTGCACATACAAATGTATTTACTGAAATATTTCCCATTCATTTAAAAATAATTCCTTCATGAAAAAATCTGTGGAAAGATATTAGCTGCTTGACCATCTCTGAAAATGTGAATTATTCAGTTAGTTTTTAGTAAGGCCAAGTTTGTGTATAAAACAGACTGTACAAGTTAAACCTTTAAGTAAATACTCTAGAACACTTGGTATAATGGATGGTTTATTGTAATTAATTATTAATTCAGTTTTATTGAGCCTTCCATAATTCTAATGCATGCTTTTTCCATTATATTTTATTTTTTTACTTTATACTGTAAGATTGTAGAACTGATATTTTGTCTGTGATTTTGTTATTGTTTTATTAATATATTCTTGTTATAGCTTCATTAAATATTCAGTATGCATGTTTAGTGTAAACGTTGGGAACTATAATATATGAGAATAAATTTGCATGTAAGTTGCATTTAGCTAAATTTTATTAGATAGACAACACTCTCCTAGTAGGTAGGTAGGATGTTACATGTGTTACATACATATGACTTGTTAAGAAACAAACATACCTTATAAGAGTAATTAAAATCACATTATTCAGATGGAAAAAAATATGTAGCCCTCACATCCTTTGAAATTAGTTAAGACAATGGGGTGATCTGAAAAAAAGTAATATACATTCAAGAAATGTATTAACACAACATCACTGTGTAAAAATGGGCAAAACTACTAAATATTTTGTTAATTATCTTAGTACACTACAAAAAAAATTGGTATTTTAAAGGATATCTTTAAAGGTTTCAAACTACTTTTGACTGAAGGTGCAAGAATGTACAGTATGTGCTCTCTAAGTATTGTATTTAAAAGCAGCAAGGAATTCATTACAGTTTTACTTTTAAGAAAATGTAGATTGCATGAATGTTAAAATAAGAACAAAATTTTTTTATCCAAATTCGAAAGGCAGGTGCTTAAACATTTGATATGAAACAAAAGAATGTAAATTAGAACATGGTGAATGTTGAAATGAAACTGACCTTTAAAAAGGTCAGTTTAACCTATACAGTTTCTGATATCTAGAGTCACTGATATCTTTGTTTTGAAGAATGTAGGGCTTAATTTATAAATCCAAATATGGCCAACAAGATTCAATTTCTATAACTAATAGGTTGTTCAAGGAATCAGTTTCAGTACAAGAATCCAATACTTTTTCCTTCATTATTTTTGATTAATAATGGTAGGTATAATGAAAAAAGTGAGAGGAATTATATAAATTAATAATTATTGTTTTATAAATTACACACACAGTATAAGTCCAAAGCACTTAAATAAAAAAATATTGTATTTATCCATTAGATATGATGAGTTTTAATTTAACCAAGTGATCATGGCATTATTTTTTTTTTTAAATCAACAACTAGTTTTATAGTTATAGTTGTTAACCTTTTGTGATCCTTTCCTGTAGCTAAAAATAGGTATTAATTTTTTATGTTTAGACTGAGAGTCTTATAAACCTGTGAATTAATTCTATATCAGACATATTTATGGCAAAATTATCACAGCTGAATATGAATATGTTAAATTCCAAGATACTTAGAAAACAGCATGCATGCTTAATTCCTAAATCTTTGTCAGAATGTCCCTCAAGGTGTCGCTTTGCCTTCGTGAGAAAATAAGCCTCCTGGCAATTATCCAAGCATTTTGTAAGCTGTATCCACTCTGAATGTCCTCAGATGCAAAAAGGAGAAACAGCTGTCTATGGTCTGCTCACCATTGCCGTGACATTATATGAATCTGCGTTTTTTTTTCTCAGTGTTATGTAGCAGAACAGCAAAACAAAAATAAAAAAATCTTTCAGTTAAGGCAGAGCAGTCATGAAAGAGAAGCACAGTTACCCTGTGCCCTGTAACACGTGAAACAAGAGGAAAAGTAAAAAAGAAAAACTAGCTTGCTGTTTAGATAAACAGGCTACTTTGTTGGGTCATATAATTGCATCACCCTTTTTTCTTCATTGTCCAGCAGTGAGTGGTTCTTCGCCTCCTCAGATCTCACTAATTGCTGACAGATTTGATTTCTCAGTGACAGCGGGAGTTCTGTCCATGGCCTTTACATCAAATAATTGCTTTCTTCCCCCACCCCTTATTCTACTAGAACGGAATTCCCTTCTCCCTGCTTGAACCTCTTTAATGGTTTCCTTCTCTGTTATTAAATCCTCACCATTTAAATCACATTTAGAGATGTTTTGAATAACTGAGTCCAATTTCCTGAAGCCCTGACTCAGAAAGCAGCTGACAATTGACGTACTTTCTTGCCTGGACCTTGGGTATGGGGCACCTTATCTGCCAGTCTCCTCTGGGCTCAACTTTATGAAGTTGGTAGCAATAGATAAAGTTGGGGCCACACATAGATCCACATCAGGAAGATGTGCAACAAATTCTGGGTTTTATTTTAAGAAACATACAAAAGCCAATTTTATAATCATCCAGAGCTGAGCAGTTAGTAGTACAGCATGGGTAAGTGCAGTAGATAAAGAATGGGTAGTATTATAGCAGTACATAATGATATTTTATTCTAAAGAATACTTTCTGCAAAAAGATTTTCATATAAATAATAATTATTATTTTCATTTGAAGATAATGTGTGACAATCCGACATTTATGAGGTTATTACTTAACGGAGATTAATATTTCAGCTGAAGCAAGTATATAAATTTACCACTTAGGAATATTCAGTGCTTACTGTGAATCTGGAGAGGGGCTGCGGCAAGTTAAACAACATGATAATTGCATAATAATGGATAATTTCAGACTGGTAATGTATTAAGCAGAAATTAGATATTTCATAGATACTTATAAGCACTTCAACCTTATCAACATACCATAAATTCACAGGTATGAGATTCATGCTAACTTTGCCAAGTCAGAATGAAACTAACTACCTATGATTCTCCCCATGATGACAGAAAATCATACTAAGCTGAAATAAAAGGTAAGTACCATATCATCTAATAGGTATCATTTACCGAGTGCAGTGCAGGATAACCTCAATTAAATTAAGGCAACATCTTAAAAATATCCGAGGTAGAGGATATACATAACCAAGGGAGAATAGCAGAGATAAGTCAACATTAAATGCTGCAGAGAACGAATGATATGGATTTTAACATTAAATATTATGGTGTCAGCACTAACCGTATGAACAACAAACAGTTCCATAGCCAAGATCCTTGTCTCAGTAACTTTATCTATATTTTAAAAGAAAGAATGTGATTTAATTCTTGACATAAGCAGGCAGAATATTTCATACAGCAGGAAATCTCAATAAGATGTTTATGTTAGATAATCAAAATTTGGTTAAAACAGGAATGGGGAGTGGGGCAGACTTACCATAAGGCAAGGGTGGGCAGCCACTGGGGCCCCCGAAACTTAGGGGCCAAAAGTTACATACGCACCTCTAAAGGTGAGAAAAGTACATTATTTTCAACTTTCAAGTTTCAACAATGAAACTGTCACATTTTAATAACAACTCTTGTAGTAAGCATCCTGTTCAATTCAAACCAGATCTTACTAGTCTAACCAGATAGCAGACTGCTAATCTAATCTGAAGAATGAATGAATGGGTTTTTCTTCATCATTTATAGGCAGAATTTTCAAACCTTGCTAATATCCCATAAATGATGGACATGTCAGTTAAACTGTAGCATACGCAGTCTACTTTTAGATCTCCAACACCAAACTATCTGCACTGACCCAAAATCCATCCAGATTCAAATTGAAGTCTTGTAATATATGCCTCAATAACTTTAGAGACCACTAATATTTCCATCTCATCCATATCATTACATCATTCCCATTTTATCAAAAATCAAAAGGAAAAGGTTCTGTGTTATCAAGTCCCCAATATTATTTCATGCTTAAAAAACTGAAAATTGACAGACCCCAAATTTCGTGTCATCAGCAAATCAGTGATTGCACCTGATATCCCCACGGGAGTGGACAAAAGACTCATGCTGATTCAAACCTCTAGTTTAGAGGTTATACAGTGCATATTGTCAATGATTGCTGACATGATTTTTGAGACATATACTACTAATGAGTCTCAGTTACTAATGAGTTCTGACAATCACGAAAATTGACAAAAATGTATTGTGTCATGGGGAACAGTCTCAAAAATCAAAACAGCATTGGTGAAGAGCCAATGATCTTTTCCAAATCAATCTTAACAAGCATGCTTAGCACAGTATATTTGGGCAACTTGGGCAAGATAATGACCATAAACACACTTGCTACAGAAAAACTAGAAAGAAGTGTCAGGTGATCTCCTAATTAAACTTGTTAACCTAATGCCTGTTATTTGTAAAGCTCTTACATAGAAACTTGTGATTATTTCAAGATTTCAATATTCAGTTTTCTGCCTTAGTACTCCTTTTGTTTTGTATATCATTGTATGTTTCTTATCAAATAATTAGCAATACATATATGATATAAAACATGATCAAAATACCTATTTCCCAGCAGTGTTTATGTATGCGTAAAAGATACAGAAATGCATTCAATGGCCCCTTTATTGCTCACACCTAGGTAGTACCTGGTAGATTTCACATTTGCCTCAAGAACCACTTCAAGGGTGAAAGGGTTGTTCATTCAGAGAAGCCAAACTTCACACTGCTGTTATACCGAGACGTTATTTTTGCACTTGAAACCTGTTACCTTTAACGAGTCAGGCCATTCTCCAACTCTCAACTGTGTTGTGAAAGGTGCCATATAAAATAATTGAAATTGAATTGCATTAAATGAACCTTTTGACCCTGACTCTGTGCTTTTTGTATTCAGATGCATCCACAAGATTCACTATTTGGAGGCTGTTTGTGCATCTAATAAACTGGGAACAATTTCCAGCAGCATTTTATAGTCTGGTGGAGAGAATGTGGTGAGCTTTGATGCGGGAAACACTTATATTCTACACTTGGATTTCAGAAGGTTGGATTACTGGATTAGAATTTTGTGTATGATGATGTAGTGATACTGCAGGCATGTTAGAAAGTAACCAAAACAATGCATGTTAGACCTGCTGTAACAGGCAATATACTTTGCATGTTAACTCCAATCTGTTTTATCCATTCCTTGAAAAACAAAATAACAATAACAGTAATTATTATTATTATTACTCCTACTACTACTACTAATAATAATAGTAATAATACATATTATTATTATTATTATTATTATTATTATATTATGGTTCTTATTAAAATGTAAAACTTCAATGCTATAGTGTGATCATTTACTAGGTCAAGCTTTTTAACGAGAATAGACAGCGCATATCCTGGCCATATTAGAGGGGAGTTTGGTGTTCAAAATATGCCATGCCTCTGTTTGGCCTAAAAAGGAGCAATTTGACTCTCTTCCAAGCATGACCTAGGCTTGGAACTGCTGGCCTTATCCCACGTCTGTCTTCTTCAAGGATCCTGATGATTAACTGCACCTGTGAGATACCACCCCCATACCACCCCACTGGGATATGGGATAACCTCAGACCTCCCCTACTGACTGGAAAAATGACTGCCAAATATGAAACCGCTACTGGTTTGGGTGCTGGTCTTACTGGAGAATATTTCTTGTATAAATTCTATATAAATCTTGTTGTCAAAATGAAATGGCCCGGGGACCAGGTAATCTGGAATGGGTTATACTACCCATATTTAAATATTACCTCACATCTGTTCAGTCCCTGGATATTACAGTTCTGTTGAAAGGAATTGGGTATATGTTTGCAAAGCATAAGGTGTAAAGCGCAACTAACATTTATGGGTGTGTCAAAATCCATTTCGGTGGCGGGAAAAAAAAGACTTTGCGCCAGTGCAAGGTGCAAAAGGCTTTCAGAGCAGCTTTGCACATTGCACTCCAAAACGTCCTCTTTTTCTCCTTGTAGCATGATGCTTACCACACGGTCAAGGCACCCATAATGACCAGAGGCAGTTAAGCCAGCCCAAAAGAGCAGTGAAACTCTCCCATGTTTGACTGCGAAGGGAAGGACTTATTTCCTTTGAAGGGCATGTTTTGTTTTTTGTGTTCTTCCCCAAGAAGCTCTCTATGGCAGCTGATCAAGTTGCTTTTGCCACTATTTGAACAGTCCTTCACTGCAGTCTTCATGCAGATTGGCTATGGTGCCATAGGTCTTAAACTTCTCATTCACCCGACATGGACTGGTATCGAAAAACAAAGCTAAGAAAGACCAGCTTAACAGACTGCCTGATAGCTGCTTAGAGTTATCACCTAGGGTTCATGCAACTGACCCTGTCTGTCTCCTACACTGTTAATCATATATGTATATTCCAAAGCAAAATCTGCTATAATGACTTAATAAAGTTGTAACCTCTGTCACGAGATGTCTGTGATGTAAAGCTAAAGTTACTGCTTTGAATGTAGGATCACAGGCTCCCAAGGCATTACTTATTAATGATATCTTAAGTGACATAAGTCTCAATATCTTATGCCTAACAGAAACTTGACTTAAAAGATGACTTCATGGTACCTAATGAATCTGTACCCTCTGGGTATACTTATAAACATAATCATCATCGCAGAGGTAGTGGCACTGTTACTGTATTTCAGATGAAACTTCGACTCTCTGAGAAGTTGGGTTGGTCCCCTTCCCCGCTGATTTATCTGCCTTCCACCAACTTTCGCACACAAAAGACCCATTCCTTTTAGGAATTGGAATCAGAAAGATCTTTATTGGCCAATTATGTTGAATATACAAGGAATTTGTCTTGGTGGGTATGCTCTCGGTATAACATACAACATGCAAGTTTTGAGTCATTTTAAATTCTGGTTTGTGATGTGGATGTGGCTCAATCACTCCTGTTATTGTTCACTGATTTCCAGAATTTGTACATTTGTACTTTTCAAACTGTCTGAATAATGTAGTTGTTGGTGATTTTAATATTTATAAAGAAAATTACTCTGACCTTCAAGAATAGCATTTGCTGCCATTTTGACTCTTGACTCTTAAATGTGATATGTGACCATGGCATTGAAGTTAATGCCAGATGGTTTGAGTATTTAAGAAACTGCTGATCTCCTGGAGTTCTCGCACAAACGGTCTGTAAAAAATAAAAAACATATTGTGAGTAGCAGTTCTGTGGGTGGAAACACCTTGAAGAAAATTTTCTGGGAATGGCCAGACAGGCTTATATTATTCCATGTTTTTGTTAATTTTCACCTCCTGCTTACTTAATTAGTTACAAAACGATGATGTATCAATCAGCCAAACATGGCATAGCGATTAAACAAATGCATGGGTATATTGGATGGTTACTGCAATGACTTTTGGAATGGCTAAGGTAACGCACTTTGACAGAGATTGAGAAGTGCCCACTTGATAGCGAAAGCATTCCTTCTCAGCTTTATTGTTCTCTCCTAGCTGATGTTCGGCTCTTTCTCTCTATCTCCCACAACTGGATTGCCCTAAAACCTTGTTTGATGTGTCTAATACTAAAATGAAGGGATGGGGGGGTCGGGGGACATCAACAAGTGGCCAGCATGAAGTACTGGGGCACTTTTCAGGTTAGAACAGAATGAGTACCAATATGACTCACAGGACAGGTTCAAATTCCCAAGTCTATCAGGAGCTTGTAATGACAGACTAGAGTGCATTCCTCTTCACACACTTTGTCTCAACAAACCTCGTTGTCTGTATCCCCAACGTGCCGATCTAACCCCAAATAGCCAATTTGCCATATGACCTCAAATGGCCCAGGCCACTTAACCAGCAATTTGAAGGCAATTTTGTTTATGTTGATGGACTTTCTCATGATACTACCACCAGTGAATGAAGTTTTTCTGTCATGGCCAGGATATATTGCACTCTTAGATGAGCTTAAACCTTCCCCCAAGCTTTGGTTGAAAAACATTTTTAGTTTTGGAGTACAGAATAAATGAACTATGAGACCTACTGTGGCTAACACTCCAGATTGGGGCAACTGACTCAATTGAAACTGACAAAAGAATTTCCGTTTACAATCTCAAGGAACAGTTTCCCGGGGCACTATCTAGTGGAGATATAATTTCAAGGACATGCCTGAAATATCGTGCCCTTTGCTACAGAGAGCATGTAAAGGTCATTTGTACTAGACAAATCACTGTAAAAAATAGCTAATGCAGTTACATATCATCATAAATTGAACAATGAACAGTGACCTAGATTAAATTATTTGACCCAGAAAACATTCAGATGATTAAAATCAACTTTTTTAAAGTATGGTTCTGTCACTCTAAATATTTAAATGACATATATGGAAAGATTAGTTTCTTATGCAAAGTAATGATGTTTAAATACTGCAGATTAGTTATTAAAGAAGCACTAATACACAAAACATTTATGGAATATTTATTCTATTTTTTTTATCACACAAGGTGAAATGTCACATTTAGGAGCTACTTTCCACTCCACATGCTCCCTTCCCCTGCTGCCTGTGCAGATTCAGCTCAGAAAATGGTACTCAACCATAATGCAGAAACATTTATTGACGTTTCAGTCTAGGGCTGCTGTGTGGCTCAGGCTGGAACGGATGACCCAGGTGTTGCACAGGAAGGAGATATCGAAATCATCTGAAGGAACTTTTTGGATCTAAAATACGCCTTTGCACAGCAATTCCTGGACTCCTGCAGGTGTTGGCTGTGAGATACACTCCCCTAAAAAAGCTACAAACCCTATTCCCCAGCTGCAACTGTGCAGCTGCTAACAAATTACCTAGCTATGTCCCCAGAAAATATGAGCCCTACAAAGCTCAAACCTGGTCCCCTTCCCCGCTGATTTATCTGCCTTCCACCAACTTTCGCACACAAAAGACCCATTCCTTTTAGGAATTGGAATCAGAAAGATCTTTATTGGCCAATTATGTTAAATATACAAGGATTTTGTCTTGGTGGGTATGCTCTTGGTATAACATACAACATGCAAGACAATTGAAGACAATATACAAGTATATACACATGAATTTTTAGTCAGACTTGTAACACGACCGACACTCCGAAACAGCATGGGACGGAATAAAGGGATAGATAGATAGATAGATTGATAGATAGACAGACAGACAGATAGGATCATGGTTCATTAAAGGATAAAGAATTTGTTGTTGGCAGACTAGTTACTGCTGGTAAGGGACACGGCTTTGGGAAAGTGTCTTTTTAGTGTTCAAGATTAGGTGACTCCAATTGCACCTGCTCAAATTCCTGTCTGTAGGTAGACTTGTTGTGTCAACCAAGGCCAACCATGGTGGTGTCATCTGCAAACAACTTCACAGACTAATTTCTGGAGCAACAGTTTGTGTAGAGAATGAAGAGAAGGAAGGAGAGGACACAGCTTTCAGGAAGTCCAGTACTGAGGGTCAGGATGTCTAATGTGTGCTTTCCCTGTCTCACCTGCTGTCTCCTGTTTGTCAGGAAGTCTGTAATCCAGTGACAAATGGAGTCTGGTACAGCAAGCTGGGACAGTTTAACCTGTTGCACATCAGAAACAGTTGTGTTAAAGGCCAAGCTAAGGTCCACAAACAGAACTCTGGCCTAGGCCTCTTGCCCCGTTCAATTTGTGCTGGGCTAAAGTGATTGCATCGTTGACTCACCTATTGGCTCTGTACGTGAATTGCATAGGGTCCCCCTGTCTGTAATGGTCCTTAGATAGGCTAGGACCAGGTGTTCAAACACCTTCATGACTAGAGGTCAGGGCAACTAGCCTGTAGTCATTCAGTCCCAACCTTCATATTTTTGGCAACTGAGATGATGGTGGAGGATGTAAAGTTAGTGGGAACAGTGTTCAGTGATTTTTAAAGATGAACTGGTGCAAGTTGTTCACAGTAGTGACTCAGTGATTTTTTTCACCTTCTGACCTCTGAAAATGTTTTGTATGTTGATGTTGCTGGCTGGAGTGTCCAGTCGTGGATCCTCCTACTCACTAGTAACAAAACATCAGATGCTAGTGAGTTTCCTCCCAAAGTTCAAAGACATTTGGTTAACCGGCGTCTCTAAAACGATCTGTGCCTGAGAATTCTGGGCATACTCTGTACAGGCAATAACCTGACTGGTTGTTCACATTGTACTGGCAGAGGTAGCACTCAATCTCCTGACTGAGTCACTCTGTTTGCCCATTGGACTGGGGATGATATCCTGCACATTCACCCCCAATCAAATGCAAAAACACTCACCCCCATGCAAAAATCTCACCATACCTGGGAGAAGAACTGTGGCGCAATATGTTTAGGGAAAAAATGGGAAAACATGGAAAAGTGGTGTACTATTATGAGAATGACAGTATATCCTTGTGAAGTTGGCATATTACTAATAAATGCAACCAAACCTATGTAGGAACATAGCCAGTGGTGAATGGGAAGGGGTTCATCAGTGGTTCTGCCTGGGTGCAAATTATGCAGGATAGAATGCAGTCTGTCATCATCTGTCACTGATGACCACCATGATTTTTGGGGGAGAAGCTTGTGGTATCTGGTGACTTCTGGATTGCCAGAACCAAGGGAAGTATAAACCCTTTGAGGCAGGTGAGGATAGATCAGGGCAAGGAGAAACTGTTTTTAAGGGGTGTGTTTGAAGGACTTGGTTTTGCCTGTAGAACAGACTGTATCTCTACTACAATCTTCCATAGGATACAGAGGTGCAGAGGAACGGTGTCTGGGCTGGAGGTATATACCCTTCTGGGGCAGGTGAGGATAGATAAG
Source organism: Petrocephalus sullivani (assembly GCA_026780845.1). Taxonomy (NCBI): domain Eukaryota; kingdom Metazoa; phylum Chordata; class Actinopteri; order Osteoglossiformes; family Mormyridae; genus Petrocephalus; species Petrocephalus sullivani. Next base: position 10,601,346 of record JAODKM010000058.1, on the reverse strand, counting down.
GGCAGGGGATAACTGTTTATTAGGGGATGTGTCTGGAGGAGCCTGTATTGCTTTCTTGATCACCCATGGAATAGAGGGGTGTGGAAGAATGATTTGTGCTGGAGTCCATCTCAAGAGCTTATTATCAAGTTTTTTAGATAGTTCGACAGTTTTGATATTTCATACGATTTGATATGAAATACTTTTATTAGTGTTTAGTAAACACTAAAACCTTTCTGTAAGCTCTTGGAGTACCATCATTTGGACTTGTGTTTTAGGTCTTTTTCTGGCTGATGTCTTGAGGTGTTGCTTCAGAATGATCCTCTTCCTCATGACGCTATTTTCTGAAGTGCACCAGTGCCTTTAGTAGTGAAACTCCCCTATAACATATAATCAGTTGTTTAGAAATTGCTCCTAAGAAAGCAGACTCGCAGAGATTTTCCTTCTGACTTCTTGGCTGAGTTGCTTGGATTTTCCCATGGTACCTAGGGCAACAAGGCCCTGGCTCTAAAGGTTGGCACTCCCAATGTGCCAATCAGAGGGTTGTAATGGTATTACATCAATTTGTTTTAGTTTCGGAAGCACTGTTTGCAAAGTTCCATCCATCCCATTCATTTTCTGTACCTGCTTGTCCTATTCAGGTTGAATGGGGTCTGGAGCCTCCCACTGAAAATCAGATGTACAGCTCTGGAAAAAATTGGGAGACCACTGTATATTTTTAGTTTTACGTACTTCTCAGTTATGTGCCTGTGCAGAATATATATATTTTTTTGTAAACTCTTTGCTTCTTCTTTGCTTTATGGTTCTTCAGTTCTGCTTGTAAGAGACTATTATGAATTGTCCTAGCCGTTCACGTCATAACACTTAATGTTTCTAGTTCTTTTGGAAGAACACTTGAGGTCAACCTTCGATTTATGAGGCACTGCTGGACAAGTTGATGGTCATCTCTGGCATTAGAAAGTTGCTTCTGCCCTCTACCTGGCTGGTTTTTGGTCATTGCCAGTGTCTCCTACTTCACTTTGTTCTTGTGTACCACCCTCTTAAAAACCTTGGACTGGAATCAGCCTGCTACGCAGTGTAGCCTTCTGCCAGCAAAACCAGTATTAAACCGGGATTTAACAACGCAGATTTTTTAAAATATAGAGTGTTCTCAATTTTTTTCCAGAGCTAGTAAATAAAGGTTGAAATAAATATGTCTCTTAGCTATGATTTTAACATTACCTCTTATGGAAATAAAGTAGATACCTTGATCGACTTCATACAGGAAATATATGGTAATATGACATGTGTGGAGTTGTGAAATACTGAGTATGAAAGTCTTTAGATGAATGCAGACTTTTGGCCTCAGCTATAACTGTTTGGTTTGTTAGGGTTCAGATGGGGGATACTGTCATGCTAACCTCTAGGCCATAGAAGAGACTGACTAATCAACAAGCACCTCATTTGCACTTTTTGAACATCATCCTTCAAACTATTAGTTTGAGTGCTCATTAGTAGTATATGTATTATCACTTCTGATGAGCTCTCAACTGGGTGACCATGATTCGAGAGAGAATACAGACAGAGATTGATGACCCTGATCTCTTTTCTTGAGAACTGTGGGGTTTTTGACTCATTCCATAATAAGCAGTAGGAAGTCAACTTTTTTTTTTTTTGGTGTCTAGGGTATATATTTAGGTATCGTGTCATTATCAGTTCCTCAGCAACACTTACTTGGTGATTGTCATATAATTTTGTAGGAGCAAGTTGAATTATTGCATGTGGAATGGCATTTCTGCAGTATAATAAACTGAAAAGGAGTAACCTATAACATCTTTCTAAAGGAGAATATGTACTTCAATATGTATTTCTACTTAAAATATGAAGAATCCTTCATAATCTGAGTGTTGAACCCCCATCTGTTTCTGTGACTCCTAAGGCAGTTTAAGGCCAAAGTGAACCTATGCAATTAGGGCTTGACCCCAAGTGAATGTAATCGCTGATTCTCTGGGGAGCTGCGTACATATTGTGGTGCAAGTGGTCACTTCAGCTAAGAGTATCCCAAGTGGCCGGAAAATTTTACAGCCCATTAGGAGGGGGGAGAACCTGTTGAGCAGAACTACATTCCATTTATGTCACAAATCATTGAATCTCCCTTTCATATCAACGAGAGATTTAAGCTACCTTTAGTACAATAAAATGTTGTTTTACATAATACAATTGGAAAGGGATAAAAGAAGTGTGGAAATTGACACCTGTATTGTTTACTTTTCATTAGGAAGTAAATAGTTGTGAGTACATTTTAAGAGTATATTTTCACTGGGAGTCTTATATGTAGGAAAAGAAAACTCAAGGTTGGAAAATACAGAGAAAATAACATTTTAAAGAGCTTGCTTTAAGGATATACTTATTTTCATAGGAAACTGTATTTCCTTTTGTATTTATTTGTGTATGCAAAATCCCAGTGCATCTGGGTGATGCTTTCTAGCAGGAGGAACCCAGGGGGTGTATACCCCTAAATATTTAATTTGACTTCCCCCCCCTCCCATAAAAAGGCCATAGCTTTTATACTATTAAGTTGTATCCTGCCAATATCAGACTCTCTCCTATGCCACTGCTTCCTGATATGTATCACCACTCACACTCAGCCCCAAATATAAAATAAAAACTATAAGTTCCCACTTGCATGTCCTGATCTGTTGTCTCCAGTAAATAGCTGTATAACTAAGCATATTAAATAAAAAAAATTGTCTGATACTATGCGGGCGCCATGTAGGATTTAAGTTTATGCACTGTGTGTATGGAGTTTGATCGCAATGCATCCGTTTTGTTATTGTTCAGATATTCTGATTCCCTCCTGCTGCACAAAAAATATGTGTGAGTGATATGGCACGCTTGATAATACCTGTCGTCTATTATTCTATATCTTCCTTATGATGGACTGGCTTTCTATCCTCATCATATACCCTATGCATTGTAGAATTGTTGGAAAATATATACGTCGAATCAGTATAGTTTTTATATATGTATAACACATCACCCATATTATGAGCAAGTGGCCATAATAGATGGCTTTCCTCTAGAATGTCCTGTCTAAGCTAATATTTACACTCTGCAAACTCTGCTGGAAATCAGGGAATCATCACAGCAAGCATGTGCAATTATTCAGAACCACCAAAGGCTCACATATGTTTATAGTGTACTTTTAAAATGGTTAAAGCTTTTGAAGATTACTTTGAATATCCAAGACAGAATATAATCTCTTGTGAAGGCTATCAGAGTACTATTGATGTTTAAATTAACTTTTCAATACAACCGTAACACTGGTGCAAAACTGCTACGTAAATAAAAGCTTCTTCTTCAAGACTATTTTAGTCTCTATTTTAAAAGTTATACAGTAAAAAAATCTAACAACAAATTATATACTATTAGCCTCAGATACAGGAATCATTGCAACACTCATGCTCGCATATCTTCATCTCACTTTTTCTATTCCCTAAATATAATTCCTGCATCTCAGGATCACTTAAAAAATACTTTCATTACATGCAGACTGAAAACATGTAATGTAGTTATTTTACCATTTACACGGTACTGGCACTCTGCTTTAAGAGAATGTGCAGCATAATTAAATCATGGTGATAATCTACCAGTTCTGCATACAATTATGCTAATATACATTATTTTATTATTAATACCATTTAAAAATGACAGAACTGAGATTTTTCCTGAACAACACCTGGGGGTGTTAGTAAGTAAAAGATGATTAGGAAAATAAAAAAAAAATTAAACGATAATTAAAAATAAAAAGGTTTATCAGATGACACAAGTTCAGAATGTGATAATTTGGTCCAATTTATGGTTATGCTTGTGTGTTGTACCACTCTCGTCTGTGTCTCAACATCAGCAAACTGCAGAAGTATATATATTTACAAGTCTATAACATAAACCAGATTTTCGGACCTAAAAATACTATTACATTTCACTTAAGAAATATATTATCTGCTTTTTTCTCTCCCATAACTTTTTGTTGGGTTTTATACAATTTTATATATACCTCTGCTTTGAATGTGACCTTTTGTGTCTCCGTATGTCAGTTACTATTTATTTTTTTATTTATTATTTATTATTTAATTTATTATGTTGCAAAGTGGACTCATAACAATGGACATATAATACATAATAGGCTCCACAACCTTCAAATAAATGTGGAATATTATCAGTAAGATCTTGAACATTTATTGTTAAAATATGTTATATTTGTGACAGACCACCAGTTGCGTTGCTGAGAACCAACATCCTGAAAAGGCTCAGCACCGTGCCAATGGACAGCAACCATTCCCACTCAATCAGAATCAGTTAAAAATGTGAAAATCCTATATGAGGGATGGCTGCATGCTAGTCTGAAATAGTGGCTTTACCCAGGGTATAGCACAATATACATACCCAGAAGGCTTACTGATGGCTATGTATCGTATCATCAGTCCCCAATCCCTGCAAGGCTGAAATGTCCTGCTTCTACTCCTCTGTCAAACACCTGTAACATAAGGTGAAGTACTGAAGGGTTAGACCCTAACATCAGTCTTAGTTATTGAATATATTTCACTAATTTCTAGGGCTGCAGCTATCAAGTATTATTTTAGTAATCAAGTATTCTCTCGATGATTCCATACTTTTCTTATTTAAGTGCAATAGTAGCTATTCAAAAAAGAAAAAATACAGGTCACTTACAATGAACAACTCATTGGTTTTAATGGTTAAACTGTATACCATATATTTTAAGTAATTCAACATCTGCACTTTTTGTTTGAGCGCTGCTTGCAAGTGCAGCACTTAAAAAGACACTTTACAACAATATGGTATTTTTTAGCAAATAAATTACCACAAAATAATGAAAGCTATTTTGCCATAAATTTGGTAGTGAATTCACATTGACCCATGTGATGCGAGGAGAGCTGTAAACTGATATTTTAATTAGCTGTATTAACATGGTAGCAGTGCAGCTAACTGTAATTATGAAGCCCTTCATAATCAGAGCAGCTTAATATTTAACCTTACGCTGCATCAGTAGTAATTGACAAAACTATTTGTCGTCTCCATGACTCAGAAGTTTACCAGAAGAAATTTCTCCACCATTTTTTTTAGAATGGGTCCCATTTCTTTAGAATGGGGTGTTGCTGTCACTACCTGATCTGTACAGCCTTGACACTCCATTTTTTTTCTACTGCGCTGCTACACGTAATGCAGCGTAAGCACACTGTGCGACAGTAATAATCCTCCATGTGAAGCACGGTAACCACTGAGCAGTTCATAGTCGTGTGGATTAAACAGAGAGAAACAAAGAATTTGCTTCGAGGATTTTTTGTAATCGAGTTTACTCGAGATTTACTCGATGAATCATTGCAGCACGGTAACCACTGAGCAGTTCATAGTCGTGTGGATTAAACAGAGAGAAACAAAGAATTTGCTTCGAGGATTTTTTGTAATCGAGTTTACTCGAGATTTACTCGATGAATCATTGCAGCCCTACTAATTTCCAACTTTTATGTACATTCCTGTCCTGAAATATTGTCTCACAATATTATAGGGATGTAAGACATCAGATGCCCAACATACTCACCCAGAGCTATACCCACAATTAATAAATGAGTTTTGTGGTTGTAGCTATGGAAACACTGCAGTGGTAAGGTACACAATTACATACCACAAGTGTAAAATGTCCTGTCTAATGTCATAAGAGAATTAGAAAGTCCTGACATAATAACATTAGTGGCCCATCTATGTATGTGAAGGATGTATGTCTGATATATAGAAAATGGCTATTACCAAATATAGGTAACAAGTAGTCTTTTGTAGATATTCAAGGATTTCAGGATTCAAGGGTTTTAATCATCACATGTAAGGTATACAGTCAGACCATAACCTATAGTGAAATGATGATCAACTCCACCATAGTGAAAACAAAAAAAAAGACATTAAAAAAGACATTAAAGTAATAATGTAATCATACTGTATAGCTGTATAGATGATCTATTTTTATATGACATGAATGAATCTAATAATAATAATTTTTATTTATATAGCGCCTTTCAAACACTCAAGGACACTTCACAAAAAAAAAAAACATTTAACAAGGCAAGCAAGTTACAAACAAGACGAATAATATTCATTGTTGTGTTTTTAACAGATGTTTAAAATGGGTAACAGATTTTTTCTTACGGAGACTATGAGGAAGTGCATTCCAAAGTTTAGGAGCTGTTATACTAAATGCTCTACCACCCATAGTTGATAACCTGTTTTTGGGTACAATGAGTAAGTCTGCATCGGATGATCTTAACGTACGGGCAGGAGTGTACGGAAAGAGTAGCTCAGACAGATAGTGAGGGGTTAAACCATGAAGGGCTTTGAAGGTGATGAGGATAATTTTATATTTGATTCTTGAAGAGACTGGCAACCAATGTAAATCACAGAGGACAGGAGTAATGTGAGCGGATGTTTTTGTGTGTGTAAGTAGACAGGCAGCAGAGTTTTGAACATATTGAAATCTATTGATATATTTGGTAGGGAGAAAAAATTATTTAAAAAATAATGCGTTACAGTAGTCCAGGCGGGTAGTGATGAAAGCATGAATCAGTATCTTTCACACTGAGGAAAGAGTGCAAACAAGCAATGTTACATAGATGAAAAAATGCTGTCTGTATTAGTGAGCTGATGTGTGGTTGGAATGTAAGAAACTGATCAAAAATGACACCCAGATTACGGACTGATGTTGTGGGCTCCAATAAGATCCCATCGACATCAAATTTTAACCCATGGAGGATAGAGATTACAGATTTAGTACCGACCAATAGGATTTTGGTTTTTTCTCAGGGTTGAGCAGTAAAAACTTAACCATCATCCAGTGTTTGATTTCACTAATGCAGTTAGTCAGCAAGGCTGGTGTCACGCCGGCGACAGGATGAACGACCCATAACTGCAGCTGCAGGGATTCAGCCCTTCCAAGGGGCGTTTATTAAACAAAACGGGGGAAATACAGGAGCCAACACGACAGCGAGCGTCTACATGCATCGACAATAACCGACAGCAGAGACTGGACACAGACTGACTAAATAGGGCAGAACATTAAGGATGAAACACAAGGCAGCTGTTCAGGGCAAACAAGCGGAGAAAAACACGAGGCAAAGCACAACAAGGGACAGGTGCGGCGAATCAAGCCCCGCCTGAGGGCAAAACAGGGGAACAGCCACGAAGGGCGGGGCTGAGCACAACAGCTGGGGATGATGATGCAGTTGGATCAACACTTATATACACCTGTGTGTCATCGGCATAGCAGTGGTAGCTGAGACCATACCGACGGATAATTTGACCTAATGGGAGCATGTAGATATTGAATAGAATAGAACTGACCCTTGGGGGACACCTTGTGTGAGTGTTCTTTTCAGTGAAAGACTAAAATATTTTTTATAATAAGCTTCCCATTTAACTAACCCCATAAAGACTATTGTACTGATCCATGTGATGTTAATAAAGGAAGCTCGTGTATGGCTCTGATATAAGCTACATGCCATTTCACCCTATTGTTCCCTAATGCATTTATTATATCTTATTGTATTCACCTTTTTGGAGAGGTATCCATATGATCTGTGTGATCAGCAGTAAGGCTGAGTATAAACACACGGTCAGACCTGTTATGTTCTGTTGTGTCACAGACTGTCCACCTCTTGTCTTACTCACTCCACCCCCCTGCACATCTGATATTTCATAAGGGCTCTCGTGTTAGTTCTTTTGTGCACTGTTTTCCTTTTCACAGCCCTAGAGGGGCCATCCTCACTTCCTTGTGCAATTGAGAGGATTTTCTTCGGCATGCTAGTTTTGGAACTTGAAAAACCCACTTGAAAAACCATAAAATCCTCACCGAGTGCCTCCCAAGCATTGTTACAATGACTTACAATTATTAGTGCCTCCCTGTTGTAAACAGTTCGCTCTCACATAAGATCTAAAGCAAATAGGAAACAACACATTTCTCACAGTCATCTGAGAAGATGAGTAACAGCTTTATCAAACTTTAACATACCACTTTTGCACACCCAAGGAGTACGTGGTCACTAAGTAGGTGGCACTGTAGCTTCAGGGATATAGGTTTGATTCCTTTCCTGGTTCTGTATGTGTTGATTTTATATGTTCTCCCCTAGTTTTCCTGCGGCTTGATTAAAAAAATGTCCTTTAAAATGCCCCATATTAGGTTCAGTAAACATTTTTTCAACTTTCTCAGCAAAGAAATCCAGTACTTGTCATGCTTGTCGTGACAAATTTACATGACAACAGAGTATTATGTTTTGTGTTAGAAGTTGGAACATGCATAATTTCAAATCTGTTTGAGAAATACAGGGCTATGTTCTGAAAGGGTTTCTGTGATTGTACTAGAATGTTGCGTCCAGTCTGAGAGAGAAATACAGGCAGACAACAGACATAGACCATGTCTAAATGCTATTTCTGTGCATCAAACTTGCATTTTTTTCTAGTTTAATTTTGTCCAATCAAATATTTGGCAAAAGAACACTGAATACAAGTATTTTATTTGTTAAAGCAATGTCTTCTGCATAGCAACTGGTTTTCTTAACCTGCAAAGCATGCCAGGCTGACAAGGTTAAAAGATATGACTGTGTCATGTTTAATCTTAGATCTGCTGACTAATTAGCTACAGTGCAGAAAACAGTTAAAACACAACACAACATAAAAAGCATTTATCAACAATGGATTTCTCTGAGCTTATTCAATACAATTTGTCGGATTGCATTTCACAAGGAGAACACACCCAAAGTTAGTGAATAATCTATCCCTTCCTGGGCCACATTGCATTACATATCTACTACTCTCCTTAGTGTTCGCCAACCCACCACAAAATGAAACCTCCTACATATTCGTGTCATAGTGTTTACGTCAGTCTAATTATTCTAGAGTCGGAGAGAAAATGCAAAACGCTTTACAACGACAGTGGGTGAATTACGAGTAGTGTCTATATCGTATTATATGCTATTAATCTTAATGTCTTCCATTCGGTAAAAAAAAAAAATAAAAAATGAATGAAAGTCGCACAAAACGTTGTGATTTGGGAACGATTTGGGGAAACCGCAAACATTGAATTTGACAGATGACTCGCATGGTCTGTTTCCACGGTAACCGAGGGAGGAGCGTGAACTTTCACCTTTGACAGCAGGAAAAAAATAACAATATGGAGGAGCTGGGAAATCACCACCGGGTGACTGGGACGCGAATAATTTAAAGAACCATCTTTATTGTATTTGGTGTATAGGAATTCCTGGCAAGGGAAGACGGTGATAATAGATTTTTTATTAATTTTATGTATTATTCCCGGATGTTTAGGAGGTATTGTTATATATACATACTAGTCATCATCTCGGGAGATGCAGATCTCGCTACTTTTACACCAGTATCAAATTTAGCGATGTCCGACAGTAACCCGTGAGTCCTTGTCGTATTTCATAGCTTCTTTTATTTATATGTGTCTAAAAATTACCGAACTTGCATTTTCGTTGTGTTAATTTTAGGTGGCCTCTCCGACCAGATGGCTGCGTCATGAAGTTGACTGTTTTCACATGAGCCACACCTTGGATGTGATGATGCTTTTTAAACGTTTGAAGTTCTCTTTGTCGTACGATCTTTTATTATTTAACTCGTACGACCATTGCTAAAAGTTATTTTCTTTAGTGTTGTGTTTAAACCTTTCGTATTAAATTTTACGTTTCTTAAAGACACCTCGCAACATTAACCAATATTTTTCTGTCAGTCTTTGTCCCTAACTAAATATATACATAAAGTATGAAAATAGGAAAAATGACTCTTGCTAAAGAGTCTCAGAAATGGTTTCCAAGTCATGTCCAAGTCACAGTTATTCAGGCAAGAAACCTACAACCCAAGGGCAGAAATGGCACCAATGATGCCTACACCATTATTCAACTTGGGAAGGAGAAGTACTGTACATCTGTTTCAGAGAAAACACTGAATCCTGTCTGGAGAGAAGAAGCTTCTTTTGAGCTCCCTGGTCAACTTCTTGAGGAAAATCCAGAAATACATGAACTGACACTTATAGCAATGCACAGGTCATTGGTGGGTATTGATAAATTTCTGGGTCTGAAGACCATTAACCTCAGTGAAATCTTTGTCAGCAAGGAGAGACGGAAAACCGAGTAAGTAAACAACTGGTGTTTTCTTTATCTATAGAGCATGCATGCAGAAGAGGCTGAAATTTATAGTGTTATATACTTTTAATAATTTTTATTGCAACATGAATGAGCAAAATGTAGAAACATCTTAAACTGGTTAGTAATTTTAGAGGTTCTCCAGGAGGGTTTAAATATTCAAATGTGTTTTTTAAGTATTACTCATATTTTGCTCATTTAAATTTTATAACTTAATAAAGAAAATCAGCATTTTACAAAATTTTTGCCTTATTGATTTTTTTAAATGAATAAGTAGTTTTAAATTAAGTACTAGAAAATCAGGTAATTAAGTTGTGTATCAGTGTTTTTGTTGGTTTGTCCAATAGACAAACAATAGAACATATGTATACCACTCCAACTGTTTAACATATTTTTGAAATACAAAGTTCATCACTGTTTGTAAACTTCTTTCTTTTGTGTTTGAACGATTGTACTATTTGTAAAAACTAGGTATTTGTTTTCTAATTAGCCTTTTTTTCTTGTCAGACACGATTACAGGCTATTAAAGCTGAGGACTCAGTCTGTACTACTCAAAAAATAGTCCCAATATGAAATTCTCAGATACATATGATACATTTCTTGCTATAACACATGAAAAGTGCACAAATTAAGTTCAGTCTTCAGTAAATATCTACTTGTTCAGCAGCATTTCCCAACTGTGTTAAATGTACATTTATTTACCATACACTTTTGTGCAACATGACATACAAGTGAGGCCAATAATAAGCATACGGCTGCCAAGGAGCCAACTTGGATATAAGTGTTGCTAGGCTGCACTTTCACTGATTTGCCAGAAACAAGTGCAAAATTAGTCCCAATAACTCATGTGATAAGATTACAAATTAAAACATTGCAATGTAAAACATATGTAGACTATTCCTTTCAAATATTTTACGTTTATGAAGGTGGTAAGGTTTATGTATTAAGTATTTATGTATTAAAAATGCCATATAGTTTACAAATTTATAAATCTACAACTACAGTAAAAATTGTTTATTTCAGTAGGGATACGTTATGTGAAAGATGGCTGATATGCTGACTTTAATGGTCTCCGGGCCAGAATGGAACCATCCATTTTGTCGTAAAGAGCAGCCAGCTACTATCAAATATAGTTTTGGTTAAAGCATTAATGGCTGTTCGTACATATCGTTCACTTACCCTATTTATTAAATTCTTTTATATATATTTATTTTAAATTATGTAGCTACAAACTGTGTTATTTTTACTGTTGGTTAGTTGTACCAGCTGAAATGACCTTAGTGTGGCATGCGTAGGGATTTGGTTGGATTTGGTTGTTCTCTGGGGAGACCGCTATATGGGCTGTATTCAGGCATACCCAGTTCAGCGCTCTTCTTGAGTTGTATTATTTGTTTGTTATGTGTAGTTTACCAATAATCTAAGATTAATTATATCCATAGTTTCTTCACTATTTCAGGACCCCCTGCATTTTTTTTACGTTCTAGTGCTACCATGCTTTAAATTGTGTTATAAATTTTGAATTTGCAACTACAATCTGTTACTGAATGTTTTGTACATCAGTTGACTAGATATACGAGGTTTGAGGAAATTGCATGTTGATTTATTTTAATTAATCAATCAGCATTGTTTTTTCTCATAATGAAGCTGTTTTTATAAAAATATTTGAATCCTATCAAATACACCAATTATTGAAATGTGAGAACTGATAGTTTGCTTAGGAATAAATATTTTGGAGTGCAGACTGAAGTGTTTCACTCTGTGTAGCCTACATAAACACAGCAGTATTTAATATTTGTACTAGAAAATGACCTATTCATGAAAAATCAGTTAAGGATCGGTCTCAAGAGGTTGACATGCAATGTATGTCTGTGTAATTGAAGGATGCAATCGTTATGTGAGTAGTCCTTTTGAATCCAGTAGCAGTTAGAAATTGGAAACCAGACTGAAGTTTTAAATAAATTTCAAGGAACTAAAAAAATCAGTCCATTCGGTCCTTCAGTCTTGTTTGCAGTTAAATTACTTGGATTGATACATTTTATATCTCTCACAACACAAGACTGCTTCTGATGGGCCACGTTATATAGCTCTGGAAAAAATTAAGAGACTACAGCACTATAAAAAAAAAATAATAATAATCTGCATTTAAAAATCCTGATTCAGTCCCGGTTCTGCTGGCAGAAGACTACACTGAGTGGTTGCTTCCAGGTTCAACGTTTCTACGACATCAGTAGCCTGCACAAGAACAATGTGAAGCACGACACACTGGGAATGACCAGACACTAGCCAGGTAGAGGGTGGAAGTGACTTTCTAATGGCAGAGATGACCGTCAACTTATTCAGCAATACCTCATGAATCGGAATATATGACCTTCATAAGGAGTGGGAAGCATTAAGCGGTGTGAAGTGCACTGCTATGGCAGTTAGTTTCAGGCTCCTAGAAGCAGGACTGAAGTCCCATAAAGCAAGCACTTCATTAAAGAGAAACAGAAGAACCAGGCTGCAGTTTGCAGAAAAATGTATATTTTACACAGATGCATAACCATTAATTGAGAAATGAGTGAAACAAAAAATTGTGCTGTGGTCTCTAAATTTTATCCGGAGCTGTATATTGTGTGTGAAAGTGGATTTTTTAAATTTAGATAATTTTAACTGCCTCGGGTGTCTCAGAAAACAAAACTTTAAAAAGTCTGGATGAAAGCTGGATAATATTCCTGTATGGTTTTTAGAAAATCTGCAGTCTAGGAACAAATAGAAATGAATAATATTAATAGAAATGTTCTGAATATTTGAGCCATAATTGGTGACTGGTTGAAGACTTTCAGCTCAAGAATTGCCAGTGTGATGGTAACTTTCACAGACATTGTTTGGCATGCCTTGGGATGTTGGTTGGAGTGCACTGTTCTGTGGGTATGCTGTGTGGGCTATATTCAGGCCATCTGTTTGTTGATGGTCATATTTTGATGCACATCTGAAAGCTCATTTTGCTTGAAATGTACCCATCCAACAGTACAAAGGGGAACATTTGGCTTGCTTTTTATTTCTTTATTTATTTATAGCTTGCAAACCTGGCTATAATCACTCGAGATTAGTCGGGGGGGTTACAGTGTTGAAAGATTGTAATGCTGTAGTGTTAAAATTATAAACAGAATTGTTCACTGGTATCTCCGCTGTCTCCTGCCTCATGCCTTATGCTCACCATGACCCAATGCTGGATATTAGTTTACGATCTAATAGAAAAGGAAGCATGGATGGATGGATATTAGCAGAATTTGTCTAAGTGTTCCGCTAGGTGGTGACAAGAGTTATATGGAACGTGCTTAAACAATGGATTAATTATAGCTTTCTCCAAAATATTTTTTGGAATACCTGGGGAAAAAGGTTGAAAATGAATGGACTATACAAAAAAAAATGTCATATTAAATGAGTTACATGAAACATGATTTCAGTGAATAGTATCTTCAATAGTACTGTGGCCTCAAAGTGTTGTGGAAGATGGATGTATATTCAAAAGGATCATGCAGTATACAAATACTCTTGTAAATTTATATAAATTTAATGTCGTTAATAGATTTTATTTAATAAAAATGTAGACGCCCTGTACATTTGCACAAGCAACTTGCGCAAGAACAAATGTAATGTGGGGCCTATTAATCCCCGAGTACATTACTGATGACCATATATCCACATGCTCATAGAAGGGGTGGTGATATCTCCATCATGCATTCACAGTGGAATGAATTGCTTATACGCTGTAAAATGTTAATCGCTGGGTGCTTCTCTCAAGCTTTGGACATAACAGAAATATTCCTCCTTTTTTTATCACTCATAATTATTCATCATATATCAGTTCTGTATAATGTTACTTGCTGCTGATCTCACCCAAAAATAACTGCCTTTCTCCTTCCAGTGCTGCTTACAAGTGCAGTTTTCATGATAATCATAATTCACGGTAATCTCATTAGTAAGGCTTTGCTTTCATTTCTTGATTTGATTTAGTCAGACTTATGTCTTACGTTGTGTATGCGCCTAATCAGACGAGGGAAGTGTTACTCGGCCAAATCCTGGAGATTTTCTACACTGTCACAATTATTTTCAAGCACGGTCATCCTTGTTTTCACATTCTCAAGCCCAGTGGACATATAGACTTAGCTCCTAATGCAGAATTTTATCATTTATTTTATTTTATCTCCAGTATTTTATCAATTACCTTATGAGTCCATTAATTTTTTTTTTTTTAGAATTTTCTGATTTTAACGTGAAATAAGGGAATATTTTGACTGGAGGAAAAGCTGTTTAATTGATCGGTTTCACTGAAAATGTCTAATTTTAAATAATTTGCTTAAGACTGATAAGGTACTCACAACTGAATAACTGTACCAACTCTTAAAGCACAACATATTTTGTATCCTGAGCCTTCCCTTTGTTATTTAGTCAGGCACTTAATGCCCTGACAAAGATAGCTTTATAGAAAAATATAACCATTACATTACTGCTGTTACATTAGTGACTTACCATATGAATTGTTGTACAAACATGGTTGTAGTATAGAATCCTTTCCCATTCGGGATTCAGTTCTTTTGTTTTGTTTTTGTTTTTTCATTTGTACCCTATTTTTAACACTTCTAAGTTTTCCTATACTTCGTTCATTTTCTGTACTTTCTTACTAGATTTCCAGTGGATTCCAAAATAATGCCATTTTTTCATCTGCCTTGCTATTCATCTGACTCCTCTCCTATTAGCCCCAGAGAGGTAATAAATAACAATAAAAGCAATAGAAATAAATGTCATAGTAGTGAAAGTATTTGTGGTTGTCACTTTAATTTATAAATCAGTACTAATCATTACCTTAATTAACTTCCTCTCCACTTCCTGGAGTGTCTTACCAAATTGATGAGCTTTGATTGGTTTTTCTTTTCCTTGAGAAATATTTTAGCAAACCCATTTTCTTAGGTCAGGGCAAAGGTGATTAATGATGTAGTATAATACAGCTTATAAATAAGCCACTTCCTCCAAAGCTATTATATTGTTATATTGTACTAATTGCAGTGAACGAAAATTTTAAGTTGAAGCTGAAATGAAGTCTAGTAACATATTCAAATTCGCAAGATTCTAATTTACACCATCCAAATTTTAAGATTCAAGTCTCAATGCAGAGGGTACGCAGGTGATGGCAGGTAGGTGCTAGTGCTGCTTCTTATAGTAGGATGAACAGCAGTACAGCAGCAGGGCAGGCAAGAGAGATGTCACAGGCAGCAGGGCAGGCAGGAGAGATGTCACAGGCAGCAGGGCAGGCAGGCCGGAAGGATGTCACAGATGGTAGAGGCGTTGCAGGCAGAACAGATATATATATATATATATATATGTATATATGTATATATATACACACATATATATATGTGTGTGTGTGTGTATGTATGTGTATATATATATATATATATATATATATATAGTACTGGGCAAAAGTCTTAGGCTGTCAAAGGAAATGTTTAAAGCTGTTAATCTGGGTAGTAAGTGTTTATTTGCTCCAAACAAAAACCAG
>JAODKM010000058.1:10548642-10580072 GCA_026780845.1 Petrocephalus sullivani | reverse complement strand
ATGTGCTTGATGGGGTTGAGGTCTGGACTTAGCACAGTGATTCTCCTTATGAAGGCTCTATTCTATCGTTTATAGAGTATAATGATCCCTTTGTAGATATTTAATTTGTTTTATGAGTATTTTAATGGCCAATTCAACAAAAACAACTGAAACCTTTTAAATATGCCAAGTGTTCTAATGATTTTGGCCACCACTGTATATAGGTGTGTATATACTGTACTGTACCAAAGTCTTAAGCAAAGATGTAAAAGCTATTGAGTAGTATGTGTATATTGCTATATCAGAAAAAAAATTTGAATTTCACATTACAATATATGCAAAATGAATAGTAACATAATAAAAACTAACAAGACTATCTTCTGTCCTTCAAGAAGTTATGTTGCTTGTAAACACCGCTTCAGTTCCAAAACCTCTCCTCAATGAGGTATTGATTAGCCAAACATTCTGGGATAGTGGTCAAGCCAAGAAACACATGGTGTATTGGATAGTTGTTGAAAATGCTGGGGTGACTTAAAGAGAGGTTCTGAAATAGCTAAGCTAACACACTTTGACAGACATAGCTTAATATCCTAACTTTACACCAACATGAGGATTATTGAAACATCATTTTCCTTGACTGCCTAAGACTTTTGCATAGTACTGTATATCTAAAACATATGTGTGTATACATGTATGTATATATGACTGTATATATAAGAATATTATGCATATTATATATGTATTTTGGCTGACAAACATCTTTTGACTCTGCAATCCTCCTACTAATTTATGTATTAATTCAGTAATATTATAAGTAGTGTAAACACATTTTACCTTCAGTTTTGTCAGAAAAGTGTAAAATTAGAATCTTTCTATAATAGAGGATTATAAAGTTAGAATGCTAAATAAGCGTAGTTAATTTTAATAACCATTTTATTTGCCATATTGTACTATTAATTTTAATGTATTGTTTCCAAATTTTTATAGTCCCAAATAATTAATTCAAACAATTAAAAAAAATCATGAAATATATGTTTCATCCTTTATGTCTTTTCTTCCCAACTATGCATATAAGTTGGTTTAGCTTGGAGTCCAGGCCAGGCAAGAAATGGAAGGACAGAGGACAAATTCAGATCAGCATCCAGTTTGTGAGGAATAACTTGACTGCCAGCATGTTTGACCTCTCAATGAAAGAAAAGACTCGTTCGCCTTTTTCTAAACTCAAGGACAAAATGAAGGGCCGTAAGCATGATGGACTCTTTTCTGACGTTTCTTCTGCTATTATATCACGCTCGTCGTTCTCTGAGGTGGCTTCCCGCTCCAGTACTGGGAACCATCAGCTGAAACCCAAGAAAAAGCGTTCCCAATTGCTTGGGCCACAGAAGCTTTCTGCTGCCCACTCTATGTCTGACCTTATGCATTTCCAACCAAAGCTGGACCACACAAACAAAACTGAAAACAGAGGTAAGTTATTCTGGATTTGAAGCAATCCTGATTGAAGCAATCTGACTATTGTTTTATTATCATGTACAATCCTAAGGGTGCTACCTCCAAAAATAAACACTTTAAATTTAGCGGGCAACATAATTTTAAGATTGTTTTTAGTAATAATTTTATAGTACAGAACAAGCGTCCACTGAAATAGCATCTTCTTAGGCTTAGTTTTTTTCTTTTGAGTTGATATTTGTTTGTTTGTAAAGAAAGGGGATAAATATGTGAGATATATTCTTTGATAATACCAAGGCACAGATCTGATAAAATCAATACTACTTTTTTCTCCATGTTCCTCCTGTAGTCCAGAAGTATGCAGTTAGATGAACTGCTAATTGCCCTTATTAAGTTTGTGCCTACGACAAACTGGCATACCCTCAGGTTCTTCTCTGCTTTGCAATGGCTCACCGAGGGCTGCAACGATTCAGCGAGAAACTCGAATAACTCGATTACAAAAAATCCTCAATGCACATTCTTTGCTTCGATGCTTCGTTTAATCCATACGACTATGTACTGCTCAGTGATCACCATGTTTCACATGGAGGATTATTACTGTCGCGCAGTGTGCTTACGCTGCATTACATGTAGCAGAGTGGTAGAAAAAAAACAGAGTGGTGAGGCTATACAGATCGGGTAGTGACAAGGCTGTACTCATCGGGCAGCAACAAGCATCATGAATACAGTTGGCTGTACTGCTACCATGTTAATACAGCTGATGATAATATCTGTTTATAGCTCTCCTGGGGTCATATGGGTCAATGTGATTTTACTAACAAATTTATGGCAAAATAGCTTAAATTATTTTGTGGTCATTTATTTGCCAAACAATACTGTGTTGCGGTAAAGTGTCTGTATTATTACGTCTGCTTTTTAAGTGCTTCATTTGCAAATAGCGCTCGAACAAAAAGTGCTTTTTTTCAGATTATTTCATCTCCCTCATGTTGAACTTAAAATATCATTATTATGGTATTTCTTTTCCGATTAATCGATGGAATACTCGATAGAATACTCGATTACTAAAATAACACTAGTCAACAAATTTTTACTTCCTTTTTGTTTCACAAATCAAAATAGGTGAATCTTACAGTATTGCTTGTGATGATTTCAAATATCTAAACCGAATTTACCCATCTCACAAGGATAGTGAGTGTTAAGCAATTAAACCTTACGCTATACATATATTTACAGTATATGTGAATGTTGCAAGTGACTCATCCAAAAGGTAGAAGTGTGTGAGTTTCTGCTGTATTTGGCCACAGAAACATCCCTCCTAGGGTCCAGCAGAAGTCAGCGAGCAGACTGGGACTCCACTTGTTTTGATATGGTTTTGCCATATGAGAGAGAGAGCAGGACCCTGTCTCAACATGTCCAAACATGTTACAGCCTGTAAACTCAGGCAAGACAGACTTACAGTACTTTGCTCCCTTCTGTAAAGTCCTAAAATGTTCAGAGATAAAATAAAATAAAAAAATTCTAAATTACTGTGAAATATGCCCATACATTCTTCAGAAGGAATTTTATACTATCAATATAGCCTAAAAATAACATAACTGAAAAACTATGGGTGAGAGCAAAAATCTGAATGTATTTCTTAAATCAGCATTAAAAATGACAAAAAAGACAACCCCTGGTTGTTTAAAACTCAAATTTTTGTTGACCGGTGATATGCAAAAAACCAGTGTTTAAACGTTATACAATAATTATAAAAAAAAATTGGCCATTTCTCAAAAACCTTATGTCATGTGAAAAATGTGTAGTTGTTTCTGTGATCAGCATTGCAAAAGGCGTATGGTACACTGAAAATTACAAAGGAAACAAAGACCTTGTAAACCAGTGTAATCGATAGCTGCAGCCCTAGGCTCACCTCAGCAATGTACTGGATAAGCAGTATGGAAAGTGGAGGGATGTAACTTTTATAACAATTTAGTAAAGATTGGTAAATATTCATTAATAACATGTAATATAATCCTATTTTAATTTTGACTCTTAATGGTGTAGCTCACTCTATGAATTCTGGTTCAAACTCCAATTTGTTTATCATTTCTAGGAAAGAGTGTATGTAACACTTTAATTGTGGGGACACAAAAATGTAATATTATGTATACTTATGTATTAATTATCCACAAACTAAGTGTTCGGTACAAACTGATCTCATGTTTGTTCATCATTAATGATTTGTCACATCTTGTTAGTACTATATTTGCTACTATATATCCATTCAAAGGCACATTTTCTTGACCCATTTTGCTTCAAATACGCAATCTCAGTTGTCCCATACCTCAAATACCTCAGAAATCTAACCCATTAACTATACTGATTGAAGTATATTTAATTAGTGCAATCAATTAATGATCGTAGCTTGCATGTGCATTGGTCTCGTGGCTCCATTTTAAGGTAAGAGCAGGTGTACTTTGTGGTGGAATCTAATATATCAATGCAGTGGAAAAAGAAATGAATTTGGTTTAAATGCCAGAATGATCTGTCCTCTTTCCTTAGGTAGTCCAGTAACCTCCCCATCCCCCACCCCCCCAGCAGCCCTGAAGCAATGTGTCCCTGGGCATGGATACAAAGCAGCTGACGTCCATACTTATCATTTCACAGATATGCCTGATGACATGTCACAGAAGTATGCAACCATGCCACGCAGTCACAACCCTTTTGAAGGTGAGCGATCAGTGATATGGGATAATCCCGACTGGACAGAGAAGAAGGACAAAGTCAGTCTGCTGGAGTGGGTGACTGGAAAAAAGGATGATGGCCGATCTTGCAGCTCCGGTGACCTTCGCTGCTCCAACCCCTTCAGCAATGATGCACAGGGTGATTCCAATCCTTTTATTCAGCACTACAAATTAAGGTGTGTGTGCTTTTTAAATATTAAAAAATGAACTATTAAATTTGCTATTCGGTAATTTTTAACATTCAAATATGTGGTCTGAAACTGTATGTATTATAAATTGTAGGTAATGAAATTGTCTAAATGTACTAGCGAAGCAAATAAGTAGTAAATAAAGTTACAATACCTGGTCTTTAGTTTGAGAATAATTTTTCTTATATTTTCTCAAGAGAAAATCTTGGGTATAGTGTCACGCTTCATAATGTAGGATGGATTGTGATTCTCTTTACATGGTTCTGATATGCTTTCAAATGAAACTGGAAAGTGTTAAACCACTGCTTCATTTGAAGAAAAGAACAAACATTACTGCAAACATTAAACAGCTGTTACTGAAATTTTAATACTATTCATAGTTTCAATATAAAAAAAAATCTGTTAAATCAAAAACTTATTTCAAGGAAATATAAATTCAAAAGTCACTGATAAGTGATAGAAACTTATAGAAAATTATGTTAGAACATATGTAGTGGTTAAATGAAAGGGTATCTTTCGGTGCTGGTGCAAGTATATATTTTTTATTGTTTGTTGCTAACAAAAACTTTTTTTTTCTTTGATAGTGGTAATCTTAAACAGCGTAACAATAAGCAGGACATCACTTTGGGCCAGAAAACCTCTCTACATAATGAAGAAAACTATGAGAAGAACAATGTAAGACCAAGCAAAACATACACTGATGAAAGTTTAATTTGATCACCTGGCTAGTTTTTCATATATAAGATAATTTTTATACATATAAAGGTCTCATCATACTTCCACATGCTCCACATATTTTAAACATTATCTAAATCAATTTGTAGCAAGAAAATATGACAGAAATGCATTCATGCATTGCAAAATTAAAAACAATATAACAAATAAGAAGGAATATAATATAAAGTGTGCCAAAAATTACATTTACTTGTATTTTACTCATTGTATGGAAGACAGCCAAAGAATACATTGAAAGTATACAGCTGTAAAGGAATGAGCAGTGCTAGTACTGCTGGCCTAAACACATAAAGAGTGACCAGTAACAACTGTAAGACAACCAAGGCTATATATACATAGTTCCTGAGTTTGTTATCACCAGTAATAAATAGAATTTAAGAACAGTAGAATAAATTCAAGAATGTAATTCACAATAAACCATTATAGCAGCACCAGCAGGGGGAAGTTAGAGTATTCTGGGGCTCAGGTAGGTGGTGGAGGTGTAAGGTGTTGAATATTCTGACAGCATTGGGGTAGATGCCGCTGCAGAACCTGGCAGAACTGTCCTGGATGCGTCTGTATATTCTGCCAGATGGGAGTAGGGCAAAGAGTCCAAGTCTAAGAGACAGATTGTTGTAATTGTACCAGTGAGTGTAACACTCCACCTTCAGTCTGTATGGTGACTCATTGTTGTTACTAATGAGACCCACCACATGTCATCTGCAAACTTCATCATGTTGTTTAAGCTGTGCTTTGCAGTTCAGTTATGAGTCAGCAGGGTGAACAGAAGTGGGTTGAGTAAACCCTGGGGGGTGTCGGTGCTCGCCATGGTGGTGCTGGAAATATTGCTGCCCATGCAAACTGGCTGAGGTATCTTGGTCAGGAAGTCCAGGATCCAGTTGCATGGGGTATGGGGGGGGGGGGGGGGGGGGGGGGAAAACACACCCACCCCTTTTCCCCTGTCTGCTTGTGGGGCAGAGGGGGATTGATTGCAAAAATGAGGTGAGGAGGAACGAGGACCAGGGGGGGGGGGTGTAGGTGGAGGGGGGCGGGGGGGGGGGGGGGGGGGGGGCGGGGGGGGGGGGTGGCGGGGGCGTGTTGAAACCCATCAGCCTCATCTTCCCTATCTGCTTCTGAGGCATGATGGTATTGAATGCTAAACTGAAGTTTAGGAGCACCAGGCACAGGGCACAGGGCCAGGAATGGAGCTGAGGAAATGTCATCCTCATTGGACTGATAAAGACAATAGATGAACTGGAGGCAGTTATGTGAGACTGGGATTCCAGTTTTGGGAGCCCCATTACTAGCCTCTCGAAGCACTTTATAATGACAGGTTTGTGTGTGTGTGTGTGTGTGTGTGTGTGTGGAACAGGTGAAATAGCTTAGAGTAGATTGACTCTTGACAGAGTTCTACCATCAGCTGTGGGAAGATCAGTATATTTTATTCAGTAAGGGTGATGATCTTTTTTGCAGGCATGTTGTTTAGTGCATCCAACTGTTCATAGAAGCACCTGGGAGTGAGGTATCATTGTCACAGGCCTATGGAGCAGTCTTGTAGTCAATGATGGCAAGGATACCTTGTCACAAGTGAAGTGAATCTTTGTTATCCAGTTTCCATACAGTGAAGGGATCACCCACCGATCGCAGGGAGTGAGATGAAACATAAGTCCTGATCTGTGACTTATCACAGACCAAGTATGATATTAGTCTAAGTGCAAAATACAAAAATAGAGCATTCAGTGATGTCAATTTAACATGCTCAATGAAACGAGTCAATGGTAGACAGTGAGCCAAGGAAGGATAGAGGTATGGGATGGGTATTTTTTGGGGACAAGTGCTTTGATGTTCTCAGAAGAGAAGAGTGGTCTAAATTCATTTCTTGATGGGGCCAGGGACTCTGTACACCTCTGTAGTCCATTCCACCATGGTGGAACCAGAAATTTAAAGTGTCTAGTGTTCCTCCACACCGTGAAGAAATCGTCTACTGATCATAGGAGGCATGATGGAACACTGGTCCTCATCAGTGACTTTATGTAGAAAGGGTGGCATTGTGAGTCAGTTTTGGTTGAATTATTAAATGTTAAATTAAATGTTTCTGAAATGGCTGTTTAGACAGATCTTTAGATGATTTATGTTAACAAAGAAAGATACAACTCTCAAACTTTTAATTGGGTTTTCGGTGGTCGAGTTACAGACCACAAATAATGAAATTTCTTTTCATATTTGAGACTTTGTTATATGTGTGCTATTTATCTAATTAACAGTTAAAACACCAGCATATCTTATCTGATAATTCAGAATGTTTTGAAGTTATGATTTTTGTTCTTTAAGTCACAAGATCTGTATTATATGTATACTGTAATTGGTGCATAAAATATGTGCAAATTGCCTTACCTAGGGGTTTCGAAGCATTGAAGCTTTTTTTTCTTTGCACAATAAATCCAGCAGAATACAATAAAAATGTACATTTACTGTATTTCTTTTCCCGTTTTAGATCAAGTTAACATAATCACGAAGGAGTAGCAATTATCTTGAATCTGAGAGCTATAACTGAACCTTTATTTAAACAATGCAGATGACATGGATAATGATAATTTCACTTCTGTCAACACTTGGCCCTGAACTTGCATTTAATCATGGACTAAGTGTGTTTGTGGGTGTTCAGTATATCTGAGCTGACATCTGTTCTTCTGTTCTGAGCAGCGCCTGGGCGAAATGGCAGCCCGGTCACTTTAAGGTCCTAATTAACCACTAAAAGAAGGGAAATGAAAAATGTGACAGTAGCTGGTTGGCTACTCTGACAGGAAAGTTCCTCATTAGAGTAGTAATGAGACAATTGCAGCATTAACCTTAGGTCTTTGCATCCCTTTCTTAACGTGATATGAGCTGTGAACATGTATATGTTTTCTAATAGATTCATTCAATCACTGTGTGATAAAATGTGAAATATGAAAAAATTCCTCCGTCAATACAAAAACCTGTTCCATGCTGTACTGATGGTACGGAGAGGAATAAGTCCATATGCCACATTGATGCTTGTTTTAATGACATCCATGGCTTGTTCCATTTCTGCAGCTTTGTGTGGGAGCTACTTCAGATTTAAAATCTGCTCTTCTATCTTGACTGTATAAATATAATACAATATTTAACATAAAATTTCTGTTAAAATGTGAAACTGAATATAATTTAAGTGAAGGTAATCATTTTTCTTAGGAGTTTTTTGTTTTGTAGCATTGATATGTACTTCTTTGTTAGAAAGTTTATAAAGATTATATTCCACATTATTTAAAGGTGCTTGATAATAGAATGGAAGAGTTTTTGTGTATTGTGTTGTATTCTTGGCCTGGCATGAAGCACACTCACATCACATTGTTTATCTCTTCTAGGGCACAATTAAAGTGCACGGGAACTTATACGAGAACTTGTCCTTTGACGAGGTGGTACAGGAACTACTTAAACAAAAAGAGGTGGTAAAGAAGAAGGATGCCCACATCCGGGAACTAGAGGACTACATTGATGATCTGCTAGTTCGAGTAATGGAGGAAACACCCAGTATTTTAAGGAATCCATATGAGCCAACGAAGAAAGCAGAAAAAAAATCCTGAAAGTTAATGTATGTGTGCATAAGTTGTAAGGAACGGTACTTGGAGTTACACAAGGCATATTTTACAGTATGAATAATTGCTTATACTTATGAAACTTAGCTGGATCTATAGCATATAAGGACTAAAAATGCTCGTTAGCCTTAAATAAGTTATTTCCAAAATAAAACTTGGCAATTATTTTTGGAACGGCAGCATATTAACACGACTGGTGCCAATAAAGTGTTCTTTCTCATTGTTACACTTTTAAGGATGCTGGAAAAAAATAATGAAACAAAATGTTGGGCATATATAGGCTTAAAATTAATCTCTTTTACTTCATAATGTCCAGTGTAAAACTAGGCAATTATGAATTTCTGGTACTATAAGGATGCACTTATTTATTAGTTAGATATTTATTGAATGATAGTCAGGGATATTTTTATGGGGGTGTAGGTAGTGGGATGTGGGATTTAATCCCTCACATTTTAAAGTTAAAAAACGCCATGAATAAATGCATAATACTGGACTTTTTACAAATATATTTACTAGATTCTCTCTTTAGCTCTTTGCTCTTTAGCTAGTTACTATTGGAAAAATGTGTATTCTGTTTTTAATGGATTTGTTTTCTAATACATCAGCTTCATTGTGGTCTTATGAATCACACTTGATCTGGAAAAAGCCAATGTTTCGATGAAAATTTTTGTTTTAGTTGTGCATTTAATTGTGTAAGGATTAGTTTTTGTGTCTTATACTGTTGTTTCTAGTAAAATGCAGGGTTGTGGGAGTTTCTTGTTCCTTGTTGCATTAGAAATAACAAAAACATACTTTTTACTTCACTAACAGAAGAAATGTTTGTGCAGCTGCTTTGCAGACGTCCTTGACAGTGTTGTCTTTGTTTCAGATTCCTTCGTATATAGTCTTATAGATACATTTTGTTCTGAAATCTTAAATTTTTGTCTGACTCTTTTCATTATTTGAATTGTGTTAATAAATGTAAATGTTTTGATTGCTTTTCCAGGGCTTTGTAAATATTCTTCCTATGACAAGCAGGTACTTGTAATGGATTGCCCAAATTTTCTAAGCTAAGGATTATCAGTGAGGCAGACTTTTAAAATGTTTCTTATGAGTTAATGAAATATTTGAAAACAATAGCTACATATTAAAACATTAAATATTTAAGCGGTGCTGTAGTTGAACACAATTTTCTTTGAAACGAAATTTTAGTCCATTCTCAAAATAATGTTTACATTAATTTATTTAACTTTTAAATGGTACCCACCTCCCTCTCAGACATGTTTGACAATATTGACTTTAAGCTTCCAATGTGATTCTGCATAATTAAGAAGGGGTTTAAACCCAATCAACATTCAACTGGAAAAATCAACAATCTTTTTTTTTAAACAGTTAAGAAAATTAGACAAATTGTAATGATTACATGCAGTTTATTGCTTCATAAAGAAATGCATGGTGCAACTGAACTGAGTCTACATATCATGATGTTCATTTGATTTGTCAGATTAAATGACATTTTTAAGTGTAAATTATTTACAATGCTTATTAGAGCTTATTTACAATACTCTGCTAGTCAGGTGTCAGGTACTTGTGCTACTGATTACTGCCAGCTGTCCTATCACCTGATTCAACTAAGGAGTAGTAGCATATATCAGCCTTCTCTATTCAGTTTATGCCAAATGTACGATCATTTATTCAGTTGTTATAGGGCACATGTTACATTTCCAAGATTGTTGGGCAATCTTCATGTTACTTATTTAATTTCATTTAACCAACAATAATCACGCCTCAGTTAAACCTCACAGGCCATTGCGCACGGCCAGTCCAAGATTGCCTGAAAGAACGGCGTGGAAGGTGCTCATGGTTCAGGATTGCCACAAGAGTAAGAGTCAGGTTACGTTCACCTGTCCCTCATTACCTCTATTAGATATGGATAATTGCATTTTATTTTGTTTTGGCTCCCGTAATCTGTACCCAACCGAAATCCAACTCCCAAGACCTATTTAGCTGATTTTTTCCCCCCCGGCACTCCTGTCCAAATGTATTTTTCTTTTTTGTTTGCAAAAACGCCTCCTTTGTTTCTTGTGTTAGACTCGCATTGTCTTCACTCCTTCCCCACCCAGGCTTATTATTCTTCAAAATTAATCCACGACAAACTTTCCACTTTTCTACTGGGACGACAAGCAGATCATTGGCACAGGGATTAGGGAACTTTTAGCAATTTAAAAACTGATTGAGTGAAACAAACAAAGGGGGTAACAGACGTGGAAAATGTGAGGACTGAACTCGAGGACTGAAGGTAGCATTCAGTCTCTTGATGGTCTTTGGATTCTTTTCGCCTGCCATCCATCCATTTACTATATCAGCTTCTCCTCAGCAGACTCAGGGGGGTCCAGAGTCCATCCTGGAAGCTACGGGGCGCGGCAAGAAATAATTCAGGATGGGGCACCACCTCATTGCAGGTTTGATTTTTTTCTCGCTACCTCTGCCGGTCTCACACACTCCCCAGAGGATAAAAAGCTTACACTGTATCCTTAATAAGTATGAACGGCTGTAGGTGAACTGAGGGACTTGTCCCCTGACTTCATCCCAGCCGTAAATTAATCCCCACAGTCCCACGCAATGCTGAATTCTCGTTTAGTACTGCTTTGTTCTCCAAAGTTTGTTCTCCATACCACCTGCTGTCATCCAAAAAAAAGAAAAATCATAAGAGTTGCTAACCATTCTTCCATCTTAGGATGGAAAGAACAAAAACGTTCTACTAATAAGCTTCTAATGACAAACGTTTTGTTGTGTGTGCACGTAAAAATTTTTGTTACAAATGAATGATCCCTAAGTGATTTCACCTCTTAAAATCACTTTAACCAGTTTAGATATAGAGATTGATATAACAGTGGTTGAAGTATTATTTAGTACCTTGTTATTTAGAACTATTTAGAACTTATTTAGTACCAGGTGCTGGTACGTACTCTTCTTGTTATTCAGTATCTGGTACCTATACTATACTTCTCCTTGTTATTCAGTACCTGGTGCCTGTACTCCCCATGTTATTCAGTACCAATAGATATTTAGAGGTGAATTCCAGCCTACTTCAAGCTCTGGGATACAGGATAAATGTACAACCATTTCATTGATTGTTTATGTGAAGGATAACCCATCCATTCAAATTCTAACCTATATACTGTAGGATACCTCAGACAAATACATGCACATATGCTACAAGCAACTCAGAGTCACCAAATAGCATAATGGTATATCTTTGGCCCCTGAGAAGTGCTGGTACTTCCCTTGTTATTTAGTGCGAGGTGGGGTACCTGACATGGGAAGAACATGCAAACTCCACACAGAGAGAGGGGCAGAATTCAAACTCCAACCTCTTAAAGTGTAAGGTCTCAGTGCTAATATGGAGGCAAGATTTGGACAGGATAGAACAAGAGGTTATAGGCACACCTGTTTTGCCAAGAAATCTCATTGAATGTGTGTGATGGAGCGGGAAGGAACTAATTCAAGATCCAATATTAATCAACAACTCCTGGGATCAATGGTGTCAACATGGACCTCCATGAGAGCTAAAGATACAATACAATTTCTTTTTTCTCTGTGTAACATCCAATGTGTTCATTAAGACAAAAGGTCATGAGGCATGCCCAGAATAGAGCTTCTTCCATCCTAGATATCAGCATGAAATTTTCATTAAATTTATCTTATACACTAGAATAAAATTTAATGTAAATTACCTGTATACAATTTAAATTGCAAAAGACATTAACATGACCCATTTGTAGTGAGAAAGGACATGTTTGAAGTTCAACAAAAAGCATGAATGCGTTGCGCATCTGCCAAATTAACTGATAGCATAGTGTTAAATAAGCCATTAACATACAAATAAATAGTCATTAAATATATTTATATGATGATGATTCATTTTATATATTTTTCAAGGAATTGTGTAGATAAATTCTATTTAAAATGATAGCAGCATGCTTACTGTCCTTGTTGTATTTAATATTTAAATACCTAATAAAGGGAACATCCAATATATTCAGAACAGCACGTGTCACCAAAACATATGCTGCACCGGCTATACATTATTCAAACACATTCTAAAATATGATATTGGAGTAATTTGAGCAACATGAATACAAAAGTACTTTGAAAGGAGACACTTAATGTTTTAACAACATGACAGGGCTAACACAGGCACAGGATAGTGCCCAGTAAGGTGTCATTCAGACAGACATGTATGGCACGATAGGTCACCAGTTCTAGCGACATGAGTGCCAAATGACAAAAAAGATGAGATGGAAGCTTTTGAAGTAAATATATATGCAAGTCAGCTGGCCCCAAGACAAAGTACCCAAACATGGGCCAGATGTCACATATCATCTCCACCTTTTCAATCGATTGTTTGCACATTATACCTCAAAGTGGACAGTAAATTAATCTGAGTAGATGCTTAGAATATTTAGTGCTTCAAATTAACGTGGAGTCAAAGCTGATTCTGTCTATGGGAGTTTACCATTGTTCTAAAATATTGTCACATTTCATGACAGTTGAACAACTGCCAAATGAAGGAGAAAGGAATAAAATAAAATTTATGGTATTACTAGTAATTAAATCACATTTAAGTATGATTAACTGTCCCTCTTTTATCATTGTATGATGTGATGACCGAATAACAGAGCATTGGGCCGATAATAAAATTATTCTTATTAGGACAGAATTTAGATTTTTTTCCTTTCATTATGGTTGTTATTATTATTCAATGTTCTTTCCTGTCAACATGAAAATGTGTGCCATTTGTCTTCCGTGCTGTGTACCATTGATTTTATTTAACTGTAAATTTACATGTTGTAAAAATGTCATCTGACCAGAAGCAACAGGTTATGTTGGCATTTAAATGAGCTGTAATGATGTATGTATGAAAAATGAGTTGGGGAAGGAACTCGAATTTCACTTACTTCTTGACGTGTGCCTGGTACGTGCCGCTCGGCAGAATGAAACATGAGGAGACTCGCCAAGAGGACTACACAATAGTATTTTGGTATTCCATTCCGTTATCAGTGTCGTAAAAGCTCACATTCCAAGCGTATTCTTTGTTTCTTGCCCCTAAAGCTTTGGGATCTCATTAAATGGGAAACATGGTGTGAAAAGTAATTTGCAACAAAACATGCTGTTAATGATGATCTCTTTTGTCACTGCCAGGGATGACCATCAGGTAAGATTTAGATGTTTAAGATAAAATGACCAGCTACATAAATTAGTAAAATGGTTGTCAGCTCATTAACAAATGTGTCATAGAAATTATGAATGAGTATTCTTCTAGATAATAATAATAATAATCCACAAAGAATGAAGCATGCTTCTATTTCAGTATTCTAGTAAATTTACTCCAGGTTCAAAGGTGTTAATATGTTTAAACGAAGACCATAATTTTCACAAATTTTTTCACTTAATTTTCTTTTGAATTTTGCTACGTCTACTACTTGCCTCTTTTGAAAGCAAAATATATATCACAACTGACAAACTGAATGATGTTTATATAAAACAGAACTTCAACAGAAATGCATAGGTTCTTGCTGTGTCTTAACAAGCTTATTTTAATGAAAGATCGATTAGGTGTCAATGCACTGGCAAACAATAATCAGCTTAAGCTATTGAATAATTCCGTGTAAATGTGGGCAAGTTGAAGCTAGTTCTTCAGCTTGTAAAAAAAGACTTGAGTGTTCCAATATGATTTGGTTTGTTTTGAAAGCATAGCTTAAGGGATTTCACCCCAACCCTGTTATAGAAGATAGGTAGATGGAGACTATAAAGACCTTCTGAATCCTTACATATTGTATACAATATCATTAAGAAAACTGTCCCAGGAATACCAAACAAAAGACCAAACAAACATAAGCAGCAAAACATAATGAATGAATATTGGTTGTCTTGCAGGCTTTCAGTACTGTAGCTCTACACACCAGATACTCCCTCTATCCGTACCTTGTAACCTCCACACATACACACACACACAAACAATTTTTATTATTTTTCTTTTTATCTAGGGTAGTCCAGGAGTATTTCATGTGGAGAAGGTTAGGATACAACAGCAATGGTTATTTTGGGAACAGTAACATGCCCATGGCGTAGTTCTTTTTCGATTTTCTTTCTGGATGACCAGTAAAATCATTCAACCTGATATGTGTTTTTAAATAATACTTTTATTATAATACTAAAATAATATTTTAGCCATTTCTCAATTGAACCTAATTTATATCAGCAAAAATATTGATGCAATATGGGCTTTATTAAACCATTTTGAACCATCATTAAAACATAAACCATTTTAAATATTTCTCCGAGACTAGAATTAAGTTAATTCTGATATTGAACTAGTATCATAATCAATTTTTTTTTGGCAATGTTTCTTCAAACTTCTAAAAGATGCATGGGATATTACTGATATATACCTGAGCTATAGGTTAATCAAGTAATTGAGCAACATTTGTGTGATCCTGCTCTGAGTTAGAGGTAGCTGTCTCTGGATCCTATTAACAATGAGCAATGAACATTTCTCAGAGCTCATACATTTCTCTTTGGGCAAAAGGGTTAAGCGCTCAGTTTGCTCCAGAATCTAGCTTTTGGGTTTGTGAGGCCTGGTTCAGTTTGTGTTATTTCCACTTTTTGGTCAGGGTTGACAGCATTGTCATCCACTCTTTCAGTTTTGTGTGGGGCATCTTCTTTCCAAGTTTAGAACATTTGATTTGCATGATTACTGTAGATATTTCCAGCACCTTGTTCCTGTTTTTCACGGTCTTGATTAGCCAGAGTTCTGTAGGAAACTAGTGGTTTTTTTGCTTTTAGGTTTGTTGTAGCACTCGTCGTATTTCATCCCCACTTCCTGCTTCCTTCCCCTGGTTGTCCTCTGGGCTTCAGGCTGGTTTTTATGCACCTCATCCTGTAGATGCCCCTCCAGGCCAAAGCTCCCTTGGTTACCCGTTTCCTGCAGTGTGCACTATGCTGTCCAGGGGACTCAGGGAGCACTGGGTGGAAAATTATGGATGAGCAGCCTGGTTTGGGATGCTCTGTCTCAGACTCTGGTTGTTAACGCTAATGAACATGTATTAACCAAATGCTCCGAGCCTTCTTCATTGCACTACAGTTGTTAAAAAGTGTGATTAAAGACCTCTTTCCATTGTTTTTATTCTGTTACTCCTGTGACTGTAACAGAATATGTTATGTTTTTAAGTGGAATAGTAATAGAACCACTCATTCCTGCATATAAAAGGTCATTAAGCATTGCCATCCATTTCTGTACTTAGCCTAATTAAGGAAGAGAACTATTATACAATTGACCAATTAATTACAGTTCTCTAATCTACTGTTGATGGCAGGCTCGAAAGATTCTCTGCTTTTTCTAGCAAGCACAATGAAAAGCTCCATAGGCACTCTGCATGAGACAAGATTTCAAGGGGCTTTAATCAAATTAATCTCAGATAAATAATCATTTACCCCAATACAAATGTGCTTGCAGGGAATATTTCAATGATTAAAAAAAGAAATTGGTAATTAGTCTGTTGTTAAGAAAAGTCTCTCTCTCTGGAGGTGCTAAGCCTTGTGGTTCAGACAAATTTGGCCACCATCACCCACTCCATGAAAAAAAAAGAAAAATGGGGATCTTAGTAAAAACACAGCATGATTACAGTATGATTATATTGTCACAAAAATCGATCTTTCTTTCTACTTTTTTTTTACTAAATGAGCATTTTTAAATCAGAAGTGTCAATGCTTGCTGTCTTAGCCAGAGTGTTTCAGGGGAGGAACAGTCAGAAACACATTTTCAGCTCAACTCTCCACTCCACCTCATCTTGTGACCAGCCCAACTGGCTCTTTATGCTTTCCATCAGTAAGTTCAGGTTGATCAGATGCAGCTGGCAGTCATTAATGAGCATGGCGTTGCATAGCGCTAAACTTAAACAGACTACTCAATCAGCAACGATTGCGCCTCATTCCTTTAGTCCACTGGTGGGCCCTGTACATACGATACTAAATCTCAGCTCAAATTAATTTCCAAAACTCTAAATAGATGTACAAATTGTACTTTAAGTTACTTATGATAAGGCTGTCTGCAGACCAGCCAAATAAATGAAAAGTAATAATTATTTTGTGCTTCAAATGTTCATGTACCCATCTTCATTTTTTTTTCTATGATGATTTGCCAAAGATACATTATCACTGTGAATATGACTGGTAAATGGGCAAAGACGGGGAGAGAGAGAGAGAGAGAGAGAGCAATAGAGAGTCACACAGGCTTCTCTCTCTCCCAGAGCGATGAACCAGAACCAAGTGAGCCTGGCTTGCCTCTGACAAGAAGGGCATTGTCAGCCACATTAATAAAACGCAGCGAGTCAGGTAGCATCTACTCCCTATCCCTTCCCAAATATCGTGGAATGAATTGCCTTTTTTTTTGCTGGCTGAACAGGGCTAAGGACGGATGTGTTTCTCTTTAATTAGTGTGATGAGCTCAGTGGATTTAGCATGCTGTGTTGGATACCAGGTATTAACCCCTGGATTTTGACATGATAATGGGAAGACTTCCCCCCCAATACTTTGCTTTCCTTCCAAAGACTGCAAGGAAGAGGCAGGTGAAATTGACTGAATGAAAGGGCCTCTCTTACCTCTTCTCAACCACCCACCCACGCTGTAGGCTTCCCTCCAGATGAAAAGAATAATTACCACAATGATACTTCTAATTATGCTGTCATTAGGATTCTGTAGTAGGGTCGGCCGTAGTGCGTGAATGCCACTCCCCACCCTGTGAAAATGATACAGGACAGCACTCAGAATGCTTAACTCTTCATTCCCCAGGGAAACAAACATGCACACTTTCTATGTTGGTATGTTTTCACCATCTATTTTATCGTCAGATTGGATAAGTCCTTTTCATGGGTGACAAAAAACTTCAATCTAGGTAATGAATATGAAGACTCTTATAGGCTTTAATAGAGGCAGTATAATAGTATATTTGTAAGTTTAATTAGAAACTAGTTATATCACTACAAATGTTTTTCAAATATGTTCATTATTGGTAGCTAGGGCAGATGTGTAATGTATATAAATCATTTTATATAATGTTAAACGGTATTAATAAACATAACATAGAAATTAATAAGATGAATTTATTATTAAATAAATAATTCGCAAATCTTTTCTCAAATCTATACAGTAAATGTCCTTCGTAATTTTCACTTTTAATACTATTTGTTTTTACAAGAGCTGGCTTAGAGCATACAACCAGTATTTTTTCACCAAACAAAACAAAAAGTTATATGGGTTTAAATATTTGAGTGGGTGTAGTATTTATATGAAGTTCTCCACTGAAGGGAATTTAAGCTTCTGGACTGGTAATGCACTTCCAGTTCTTTGGTAGTTAATGTTGTGTTACGGAACAGATAAAATTAAAATCTCATTGTCCATTATTAGGTAAGTTTTCCTAGTGAAATGGAGCTGCTTCAGTGGCAGGTTGGGCTGAGCTTGATTTGCCGTGATCTCACATTCCAGGACCCTGTCTGAGCTAAGGGACACAGAACCACCTGAACCCCTGACAAGTTCAAGGCAGGCAGAAAGAGTCTCCTGGCAACATAATGGTCCTTTTATGCAGTCCTTATCCACTCTGATATCTTGCTGAAGCTTTTACTTGCCCTGTTCCCACTTAAGTGCATGGAAGTAATGTGTCCTACAATTTTTTTCCTCTTAGAAACTCATTTTTTTCCCCCCTGTCACTTATCAGGAGTGGAAAACGATACTATTAAGATTGAGGCAGTGTCTGTAACAGTGATAAGGCAAAAAAGAAACTGTTTACAGTACTGAATTCAACCCTGTTTATTCCTTTTTCAAGCCAGATTATTATAAGTTATAAAAAAATAACCGGGAAAGAAGCAAAAGACAGACCACATTTCTGTTTATTTGTTTATGAAAGACATGATTAGTGTATAACAGTAACATTTTATAGTGATAATTTAAAGGCAATCATTTTATTTGGCATTTTGTTGATTTACTTATAGGAATTGTATAAATGGTAAGGACTGCATTCCACAGTATTGTATGTTAGAATAAAATATCTGTAATTTTCTGGAAGACAGGTCACCTTATGTTACAGATTCTATAGAATTCTATCGAAAAAGTATTTAATAATAATGCTTGTTTTATTTTAAATGGTTCTGTTGTTCGGGTTGTCAGTACGTAGTGACTATGCTGCTGATGCTGTCTTGATTTGTGGTGGAATGACGTATATTTTTGCTTTAGTTTGGTCAAATGAAAATCAGCTGCAGGTTGATATTAGAACAAAGTTATTAATAGTTCCAGAGTTACTCATTTAAAACTGACCCTTATAACAGTGATCATACTATTTTGGGTTTCTTAAATTATATACAGAACATTCAATGTCATGGAAGTTTTCAGTTCAGGAATGAGATTTGACTAAAGTTTTAGGTTTAGAAATTATTTGCTTAAAAGTATAATCCACGTTTTTGTCGAGTAAGAAAGTATAGAGTTGTAAATGTGATTATGCAAATGCTTCAAATTTACATAAAACTGGAGTAAATATTAAACGAGATTAAAAATGAATATTTAAAGGCATAATGTATTTGCTTTTTCATGTTTTTTGATATATTGCCAATGATGTATTACAAGTACACAAATATAATTACAAATAAAAAATGATAATTTATGGCAAATATTTTAACACTAATGTAAATTACACATATACACATTCTCCTTTGTATTTTGTAATTTATGGTAATTATTCAAAATATTAGATACAATTAATCTAATGCCTGCGGTAGCTGAAATTCTGTTTTCTGTTATAAATGTTGCATGGAATTATCTAGACAACCAATCGTTTTGAGTACCCCACACATTTATAATCCAAAGGTTAACAGTTCCTTTATATCGTTTTCGAAAGAAAAAGGAAGCAAAAGAACGTTAAGAAATCTCCAATAACGTTGTTGCCCCAGGAACTCAGGAGTGACAGTTTTAAATAATCCCATGGACTCTTGGACTGCAGAAAAAGCCAATATGTGAGGTCATCCATCAAGAACTCGTATTCAGGAGACATTAATCTGCAAACAAGTGTTTTTTTGTGTCTGGGGAGTCTTATTTTCATCGCCATCAATTTAGTACACAGATTAATGTGATTCAAATTGCACTATCAAGTTCCATTCCTGATCCCCTCAGCTACCCACACAATGCTTACCCAACATTTAGACCTTACTTTATAAGCTTCTACAAGTATTTTATTATACTGACAAATGATTCCCTCCCCCTACTACCACTTTCTTGCTTAGACCCCAAATCCATCCTCATCCTGCTATGCTGAAAAAAATATATTAATGAACCTTGTTGTCATACAGATAACTATACCTATGCCTCTATTAATAAACTGATGACATACACATTTTATTTTTTTTAGGGAATGTGTAATCTATCCATTCTCTCTATGGCACACACTATGTATAGAGAAAACAATTCACAGAAGCCACATGGAGAAGTAGAGAAGGAAGTCCAGGAAATTATAAATGCAAAAATATGGACTGTCTGGCAGGGAGCTGGGAAGAACCAAACTCTCTCAAACTGTCTGTGGGAGGACCGGGTTGGAAAACATTGCTTTAATGTACCGATGCAAAATTTTCACAAGGTGGAAAAGCTAAGAAATATACATATTAAAAAAAAAACTTTTCACTAGCCACTCAGCCTATCCCGGAAAGTGGGGAGTAGTAGAAACATTCTGTGATAGCAGTAGGGGTGTGAAAATTAATTGTATAGTCGATGCATCGTGATGCAGACGTGGACTATTCTGCATCGATGCAGTGGCAGACCATAATCGATTATATATATATATATATTTATCGCAAACATGCCAGAACAAAAAGGCAGAGAGACGCCGAGAGATTAAAAAATGCTCCAAACATTTTAAAATCCGATAACTGGACACATTCTGGATTTTATGAACAGATTGGGCAGAATGAACTGGACAAGTCCCATGCAGTGTGCGAAGCCTTTTTCAGGTTTTGGTAAATAAAAAACGGGAGCTTATATCTCATTTGCTTGTATTTGAAAACATAATGTAAAATAATGTAGAAAAACTGATGGGCATGAATCGTGATGCATCGTGATGTATCGAGATATTGTATCGAATCAAACCGTTGACCTAATAATCGGAATTGTAATCAAATCGAATTGTGAGACCAGTCAAGGTTCACACCTCTAGATAGCAGGTGCTCCTAAGTGCAACTAGCATTTTTTCAACTAAAACACTTCCAACAAGCAACCCTGCTGGACATGCATATGAAATAAAAATTAGCAAGACCTATAGTTTGCATATCCAATAAAGTTCTATTAAACTTCCAGGTGTTTTTCCAGTACATGGTTCAAGTGCAAGATTCCAGTACATGATCCCAGTGCATGGCTGCAGATCCCATAAAGCACAGGGCACAAGGGGAGTAAAAACCCTGGAGAGGACACCAGTTTATCACTGGATGTGTCGACATACACTCTGCCACCATGGGCAACTTAAAGTTACCAATTCACATGACCACTCTAAACAATTCTGTTTTTAATTATTTGCTGGCCAACCTGAATGTAACACTCAGTAGGTACTGTAGCACATCTGTCTCACACTTCCAGGGTTTGATCCTACCCAGTGTGTATGTGTTATGTATATATTGCAGTTTGCGGACCAAATGTCCCCACAATGTGATATAATCCTCTTCTTTTCATGTTAAAAATATAATTTTTTTGCAAACTTTAGCCTGGCCCTTTCCTGCTTCTCATTGATGAATTGTACTTATTTATTTATTTATTTGGCAGGTGATTTTGTCCTAAATAATGCACAAATGAGGATCAGAGATCTGGGTCAACCAGTGTCCCTGGAACAATTAAGGTTAAGGGCTTCAAGGGCCCAGTGGTAACATATCACTCTGCTAACCAGCAGATCTGAACCAGCAACCTTGCAGTCACGAGCACAGAATCCTAACCTGAAGGGCCGTACAGTGCACCATTATATTTCACAGAAAACTGGACTGTCTTCACATTTTCTTTCCATTTGAAATGTTCCCAATAACATCTTCCCTAGACACTCAGTTTAATTCATATCCCTTACATGGACCGTGATACCTTGCTTCAGTTCTGCTCCATGTGCTATTGTATCCTCTAGCCTTTAGCTGCTGACTTAACAGCCAAATCGGATGCAATCTTGTAAGCCTTTGTGATCCTTTTCCTGAATATTTATGCGCACTCTAGATGGGAGTTCTGCCCTTATTTTATTTGGATCTCAAAGAGTCGAGGGTAAAAGGTAAGCAGGTGAGTACCCAGGGACATCACTGTAATTATATTTGTAAAACAGATTTTCCAGTAGCTTTCCTAGTCATCTGTTATTGTGTATTTAAAGTGGTGTTTTTTTCACTAGTTTCACAGATAGCTGCATATATCTGTTGTAGTTTTATATGCATATATATATGTGTGTGTGTGTGTGTGTGTCCCCACAGTGTGATAAAAACCAGCTACCTTGTGGGGACATTTTTTGGTCCCCATAAGGATAACCTCAATTTTATAGAAATCTGTGTCTGCAATCAAAAAACTAAAAATGAACCAAAAATCTCATATTTTGTTTGGTTACTTATGGTTAAGGTTAAGGTTGGGTAGGAGTTAAGGGTGTCATAGATGGGATCACGCTTATGTCCATAGGAATGAATGGAGTGTCCCCATAAAGATACATACATGGTATGTATGTGTGCGTGCGTGTGTGTGTATTGGGGGTGGGTGGCAGGGGTCAGGGGGCATGTATGTATAAC
The DNA here is from genome assembly GCA_026780845.1 of Petrocephalus sullivani. NCBI lineage: Eukaryota > Metazoa > Chordata > Actinopteri > Osteoglossiformes > Mormyridae > Petrocephalus > Petrocephalus sullivani. The sequence goes on along the minus strand of JAODKM010000058.1, from coordinate 10,557,591 downwards.
ATTATGGGGACCAAATGTTTCCACCATGTAATAGAAATCTGTTACTTTTACATTGTGGGGCTATTTTTTCTGTTACAACAAGGGAAAACTCAATTTTCTGCAATAAAAAAATATTTTCTTTGGTCACATGGTTAAAGGTTAGGGCTGGGTCAGGGTTCTTGTAATATAAACTTTTGATATCTAGGCATAATAATCCATTAAAAAATTATGTATTTATTATTTACCCTTGCATATACCTATTTTTGTTTTTTTTTTTCTCTTCAGGCCTCCTTATGTATTTGACAAAAAAAATGTTGTTTCTTGTTTGTAGCCTAATTGTAGAAATGGTCGTTATGATCATTTGCTATGGTAAATGGTAACTGTTCCAAACTGTAGTCCCTGAAATGTGTACTTTCCTTTTTAAATGTTATTTTGACACAAATAATTTCTATGGTGTCTGGTCATAACAATCTGCATATTCGCTTTGAAGAATGGGTAAGTCATGTCTGAATATAAGGAATCTTTTCCTATTATTCTAGTTGCATTTACTGCCGGTAAGAGTGACAATCATTCAATATTTTCTCCATTTGTTGAAATGAAATCTATATGCTTACTTATTGACTGACATAAGTTATTACACATTGCTTAATTTCTTGAAATGAATGAAGTTGAAGGACTGATGGATAGTAAGACTCTTCATTCTACCTTCCTTATACGGAAGTTAGAACGGTCACTTAAATGTGCCAAATAGCTAACATGTATTCACCCAAGCTTGAATTCCATGTGTCCATAATGCTCTGGTGGGACTTTAATTGTGCATAAAAATGTGATCTGACGCTTTGGTGAACTAGTGACCTTCTCTTGTATTACAGCTAGTGTATCTTGTATTACAGCTAGTCAGTCAGTCATTTTACCAGACCCACTCATGCAAATAGGAACTGTGATAAGACAGGTTCCTATCCCATAAAGTATGGTGCACTCTAAATGGTACTCTTACAATAATATTTTTTAAATTTTGAGAAAAAAATCCTTTGCTTTGAAATCTGTTTTAGGGGCCTTTTCTAAAGAATTAAGTAAATGCATGGATTAATATTGTGTTATAAACTCTTCTTTTTCCACTGTGACTACTTTAGCTGTTTTCCATAATAATAAAGATGATATTTCTGGAGAATAATTTGCTTCCTTGAAGAATGCCCACTCACTTCTGGAACAGAAAATGACTCTGTTGCAATAGGGAACAGATCAACAAATCATGGGCACTAGCAAGTGAAAGGATCAACATACTGAGTGATGGTAGTGTTGGCGGTGGTGGTGGGGGGTTCTTTGCAGGAAGAGTGAGGTCAGGCAATGGTAACGATCAACATAGCAGGTTGCATTTAAAAAATAAAGGGACTCTTTTGAGGAATAAATGGGAAAAACAAATGTTGGCAGCATTTTTCCAGTCACAAAAAAATAATAATATATCTTTGTTACCTGTCCTTTAGCACTTTTTACAACATTATCCAAACCACATTGCTATTAGTCCCAGGAATGGTACAGCAGCAAAAATAAAAATACAATCCTGTAAAATATAGGTCAATTTGTGCAGCAGCACAGACAGATTTCAGTCCATTCTCCAGTTTGCTGAAAGATGGGTGAAAGTTCCTCCCCTTAGGCAACCTGGGTACAACTGCTCCAGTGTGAAAAGTTCCTACTGGTTGCTGCTCTATTTTTCTGACCCACTTTATCAAATAGAGTACCATAATTAATGTTTACCTGAATTATTAGGACTATTTATTGCCTCTCATTTCACTAGACATATACATTTGACAAACTAAATTGTGCCACCCTCATCCAGTCAACAACAGTAGCTTCCTACTTTTGTCACTATTGATTCAAAATGTGTTAAAGCCTGTAATATCACTTTACATCACAGATGTAATGGTGAACACATTTCAAACCACAAGATGCTCAACTGTTATTCTAAGTGTGCCAGACCCCTTTCTTATTTATAGGCTTTTCAACGGCAGTGATTGGGGTATGGGGCTGATAGCAGTGGCGGCTGCTAGTCTTTCAAACAGTGGAAGCTCATTTTAGGGCTACATCATAAAAGTATATGAATATTATATTATATGAACTAACGAATGAACAAACAAACTTTACAAAGCTAAAACAAGGAGAAAACTGGAGAACTCTATAATTATGTTTTTTTTATTTAAAGAATGATTTATATATATGTTTATATTACCAGCAATTAACACACTATGTGCAGCAGATTGTCTCACGACTTCACTTGTAAATCCGCATGGGACTGAATTCAAAATCGCTCCAATTCCGGTGTATATTTACGATTGCTGTCTATCAAAAAGAGGTTCCGCCCGTTACACAGTTCCTCCAATCACCATGCATCAGCCCAGCATCCTAGCTGCTCTTCAATAGGTTTTAACGCACTGTGCTGCCACAGAAATGTATGAGAATAAAATCGCATCAGACAGTCTACGATAAATAGTTGATTCTGAGCAAGCTTGTCATGAAGTTGAATGCGTTTTAGCACACTTTTACTAAAAGCAATATCAATATGATCGTGTATATCTGAACATTTATTTTCTGACATATTTGAGGAAGCAGAGCTTCCCCTGTAGCCTTAGAGCAATCGCCACTGGCTGATGGGTATGTGAAAGGAATGATATGTGTGAGCTGGAGTGAACAGAAGTATGGATGGGAATGTTGGTAAGTGTGAAATGTTGGCTGAGTCTCTATAACACTAACAATAACACGTGGCTGATACACTGGTTGCTCAAGAGAGGTCTGCGTCAGTATCTAGCCAGATTGCCTTTCTCTCATACACCTCCTAAGAATAAGTTAGGTATCAGACTGAGGTTTTTCCACATCTACGTCTGAGTCTTTAGCCTGGGGCAGCTCCTTTTCCACTGATTGAGTAATCTCATTTTGTCCCTCAGGTACATCTTCAGCTACATTTGCTCTTTTAGGCTCAGGTCTGTCATAATCAGATTCTACGTGGTGTGCTCCAGTCTGTTCATAGTTGATCTGGGGCTCACTAGCATCACATTGGTGAGGTATGAAAGCTCAACTCTAGGCGCTTCCCTTAGTGCCCACATCCAGTAATGAGGGGCCAGAGCATCTTCCTCTGACTCTTGTGTCATTTTGTGTCTGTTCAGCACGTTAGAGTTATTGTGGTCGGTAGCTCTATAGGTAAACCATTTACTTGGAGCAACAAGTTTTGGTGAAGAGTGCGGATGGGACGACCTCCAGTCTCAGGGCTAACCTTGCAGACTGGGTTATCACCATGCTGCTTTTTAACAACCTATACTGTCCCAATGGAGTTCTACTTTGCAGGGACCTCCTCTTTCAACAAGGTTCCCCTCTTGTCCCCCTTTGCTTCACTTGTCATAATACTGTTTGAACTTGTGCTTGAATGCGGGCTGTTGGCACCAACTAACCTGTATGCTTGAATCATTTTCTCATCCCATTTTTCTGCATACCAGCTTGGCGTGTTTGTCTTCACATCTGCTACCAACCCAAAGAATAGGTTGACAGGAAGATGTGGGTGATGGTCATGTAACATGTAGTATGGAGAGTAACCTGTGAATGACGTCCAATGAAAGTCCAGTTAAACCTCTCTGCAGCATTGCCCTGCGGATGGTACAGTGAAGTTCTGGAGGCTGTCTGGGGGCTCTGAACAGTTCCTTTTCGATCTCCCACCTTTGATTGTGGTGGAGTTTGGCCAGATATCCAAACCGAGGGATGACATTGTTAAAGATCCTGTTGGTGACTTTTGCCCGCCGTGTTTCAAGTTGGATATGCCTGTGCAAACCTAGTGAAGTGGTTAAGTACCACCAGGATGCATTTGTTCCCTCCCTGACTGGTTTTAGTTGTCAATATAACTGTATTGGATATCCACCCAAAGGTAAAAAGGCTAGTTTGAAGGGTAAAAATGAGACCTCACAGGTGTCCTGTTATGTGATGCAGTTTTTTTTTTCATTTTATAACACTTCCTTAACATACTCCTCAATCTCCCTTTTTATAAATGGGCAAGGAAATTGTTCTCTTGACAGGCTCAGAACTCTTTCTTTTGCTGAAGGGTGTCTGAGAGGCAGGGCATATTTGAGGATGGCCGGGTATTTGGGAAGCTACAATCATTGAGAGGGTCTCTTGTATGATTGCTGTCTGTTGGTCCATTTAAGCTGCAACCATGTTAGTCAGAATCTCTACCTGTGCATTAAGCTTTTGTATAGTCTCATTATCCCTTTTGTTGGTAGTCCGGTCTGCTACATCTACCTGAACACTATGTGCATGTGTGGTTTTTTGGCTGAGTCTACGTAGGTGTTCTTTCTCATCACTGATTATTTTCATAACCTGACTTGGCCATTTGAAAGGAATGGCCTTAGCCACTGTCTAATGCAGGGCTCTTCAAATCTGGACCTTGATTCCAAATCCAGGCCTTGTTTTAGTTCTTCCAGGTAGTTTGTTTAATAATTACTGATTCTGATTGGCCGGAGGCTTCACACCTGGCTGAGAGGTAAAGGGAAGCTGGAAAATCAGCAGGGCTCGGCCCTTGAGGCCCGTGATTTGAATAGCGCTGGTCTAATGTCTGTGTGCTTTAGGCCTTGGCCCTGAATGGCTATGGGGTCATAGGGAATGTCCATGCTTGCCTACTTCAACTGAAAGAGGATTTTCTGTTCGAGTCCAATCATGCGGTACAGAAACTGAGATTCTTGGTCAGTTTGCTTTGCACACATTAGCTCCTGGAACATTTCTGTGCTGGCCATCTCACTGAGATGGGATATGAGGAGCCCCTTGGTTTCACTCATGGTGATTTCATACCGATATATACATGGACATATACATGAACATCTTTACGACACCTGTGTTAAAGATCACTTCTGTCTCTGTGAAACTCTCCCTGACTCCCTCATCACTTTTACAAAAACTACTATATGTGATGTTGGAGCTGTAGTCCCTAATCTACTACTCACATCTCTAAAGTTCTTCCCCAGCTCATTGTGAATGATCTGGTGCTGGTATTTAGTATGCACTGTGGTGGTTGTGGGTGGAACAGCATTACATTGTATGGTGCTGGGAGGTGGCAGGTCAATTTTAGCAGGTGAAAGTTGTATAACCTACTGTCTTAGCTGTTGTGGTGGTAGGGAGTCTGTCTTTTGCTTGTTACACTGTTTATAACAACAACGGAACCATGATTTTCAGTCATACTATACAGAAGTTAATTTAACATTAGTGACTCAGTCCTTCATCTTCAGAATTCAACAAAGCATCAGACTGCATGTCATTAAGGACATAATCTACACCAGAGCGATTCAAATCACGGTCCTCAAGGGCCGAGCCCTGCTGATTTTCCAGCTTTCCTTTACCTCTCAGCCAGGTGTGAAGCCTCCGGCCAATCAGAATCAGTAATTATTAAACAAACTACCTGGAAGAGCTAAAACAAGTCAATCGCAATGTCACTTGCAAGATGATAAGCTTCGGTGCCTGAGAGATCGCATAAGTTTTCGCATAAGTTACTTGCGTGCAGTTGCTATGGCGTACTTGTCTGATGAGGCTGCATTATGGCTCTTTCTGGCAGAATAAAGAGTCTCCTCGATGTCTGATCGCCCTCTGGCAACACCCAACAGCTGTCGTCCTGGCTGCAGCCATGTGACTTCATCTCTGCCTCCTGGTTCTGGTATCACTGGATCCCCTTCCCTGAATGATCAATGTGGTCATTTGTTTTAGGTGTGCCACAACATTTCAATCTGCTTTTGGTGTCCAACTTGAGTCTTTATACTTGGGGCCCAGTGCTCTTGAAGTCTTATTCAATGATAAATTTGTTTTTTTTTCTCATGCTTTTTAGAGGCCTCTTGTAAATGCAGTTTTAAAGCATGCTACTGTACATAAACAGAATCATCACCAGAGACATATATCATGTGGTACAGGTGTTAAAGTGCAGCAACCAGCACAAATCAGGAGACACATTTCAAATAAATTAAACAATATTACTCAAATTTTACTTAGGAACCTACAAGTTATCAAGAATGACTATCAGTAAAACATATTATTAACTTGGTAAAGCCATGGTAGTCTATCAAACTCACCTGCAGTTAATATGGCTGTGTTATGCTTCTCTTGCAAAAATCTTTCAAAGAATATCTCATGTGTCTTTCAAAGAATATTTGATGTGTTGGGCTGCTTTTATGACAGCCCCAACCTTGGGCTCAGACTCACACATAATGGAGAGACAACTCGCCTAACTACAAGATCTGGACTATGGCAGGTAGCCCTTGTGAATGCAGGGAGGACATGCAAATGCTACTCTAAGAGCTAGGAGATAGATATTATGCTCACAATCTTGGAAGTATGAGGCTACACATTATACTCTGTATATATATATATACCAGGTTGGCCAAACTGTCATCTGTCCTCATACTTCTTGACCTTTCAACACTTCAAGACTCTCCTGTCGATCCTTAGGAGTCTTGGAATTTGTGGCTCAGCATGGCAGTGGTTTGCTTCATACCTAGAAGGCTGGTCACACAAAGTGACGTGGAAGAGATCCACATCTGCCCCACTCAGACCCTCCACTGGTGTCCCTCAGGGCTTGGTTCTTAGTCCTCTCTTGTTTTCCCTCTATACTAGTTCTCTTTGTGAGGTCATATCCTCACATGGATTTTCATACCACTGCTATGCAGACGACATTCAGCTTATCCTCTCCTTCCCCCCTCAGACATTCAAGTCTCCACAGGGATATCTGCATGCACAGGTGTCAAATTCAGGTCCTCTAAAAGTAAAAATCCAGACCAGGATTTAGTTTCAACCAATCAGTTGAGCATAAAGAGTTACAGTCACAGAGTGCTCAACTAGTTGGTTGAAACAAAATCCTGGTCTGGATTTTTACTTTCTAGACCTGAAATTGACACCTCTGTCTGCATGTCTGGCAGACATCTCATTGTGGATGACAGCTCATCAATTAAATCTCTGTGGACAACTCACTGATCTGTCCTTCGGTCATCACACACAACCTCAGGGTTACCATGGACAACCACCTGTCCTTTTCCTCACATATTGCTAATCTTTCCCGCTCATGTCAATTTCTCCTCTTCACTATCAAAAGGATTTGTCCATTTATTTTCACACAGGCCACTCAGATACTTGTTTAATCCCTTGTCATCTCACGCCTTGACTACTGTATCTCACTCCTGACGTGTCTGCGGCTGAGTGCCATTCCTCCTTTACAACTGGTCCAGAATGTACTGTAGCTGCTCGACTCGGTTTCAACCTTCCCAAGTTCTCCCACACCACTCCATTGTTACGCTCCCTCCACTGGCTTCCTGTGGCTGCCGGCATCAGATTCAAAACACTGATGTTCGCATGCGAAACCAAAAATGGTCCAGCACCCTCCTACTGAAATTTATTCAAATTTATAAACTCCATAAAATGTCTTTTACTATGAAATTATAGGTTACAACATGTATGAGAGGTGGAAGAAAATATACAAATATTCTACAGGTTGCTTGTTGTTCAGGGAGAAATCTCTGGCAGAAGCTGTTCAATTTCCAATTGATTCTGGTTTTGATGCACACCCCACACTGCACCCCGCTCTCTTCGATCCTCCAGCACTGCTCGACTGGTCCCAGCATCTCTCAAGACACAAGAAAAACATGCATCTAGACTCTTCACTGTTTTCCCATTTTAATTTTGTAATTTGGGCTTATGCTTTCTTTTGGCTCTGTCAATACATAGCATATAGCTGATCTTCTATGATAAATGTGTACCATCAGTTATTACAACAAACCACACTAAATAAACCTCTCTAACCTGTGCACAACCCATGAGCAGAGGCACAGCAACAAGACAGGCAGAGCAGGCAATGGCCTGGAGCCCTGAGCTGGGATGGGGCCCCCGAGGGCAGCCGATTACATAGTACATTGCACCTGCTCTTGAAATCAAGACAAACTTCTTCCCCCATCATTCTGCAGAAACCCCAGAGTGCATGGCAAATGCTCATAAAATAAATTTAAAAATAAATTTAAAATGTAAAGGAGATACTCTCTCCCCCATAAAGAATATATGCAACTCCAAAGTAAAGATTTATTTGCCAGCCTTTTGCACACAGTATATCCCTTCTTCCTAAAACTTGCTTCTGGAAGGTGCCAATGGTCCATCAAAACCAGAATCAATTGGAAATTGAACAGCTTCTGCCAGAGATTTCTCCCTGAACAACAGACAACCTGTAGAATATTTGTATATTTTCTTCCACCTCTCATACATGTTGTAACCTATAATTTCATAGTAAAAGACATTTTATGGAGTTTATAAATTTGAATATAGGTATATTCTAAGTACACATCTCTGGTAGATGCACATTTTTTCACGAATTACATTAATTAGCTATACACCATTATACCTCGCCAAAATTTGGGAATATTTAAAATTTAGGGTACAAAATAATTTACGGTCATGTGTAACACATACATTGGCATGCTGATCTATTAAGCCACATCAAACACAAAGAAAAGCTATCAGTATACTTGTAAATTTAAATGAAGGACATATATGTAACTGCTACAGCTACTTCACCCCTAGAGCTGAGGGGAAAGCTGCAAATATCTCCAAGGTAAGATCTATCATCTATGACTTCATAGGACACAAACTTCATAGGACACAACACCAATTGGTACTAGAATATATGCTGGCTGAAGCATACTTTCACCAATACATAAAATAAAATACCAACAACTGAATGGAGCTCAAATAGGTGATATACGTCAACAGCAGTCTTAAAGCCCAGCACAATTAAATCACAAAAGCACACAGAGACTATAAATGAGTGAATCACACGTAAACTGAATTTAAAAACTATATACCCTAGGTCGCAGTTCGATGATCGACTTTGTGGTCGTGTCGTCGGACTTGCGGCCGTATGTTTTGGACACTCGGGTGAAGAGAGGGGCGGAGCTGTCAACTGATCACCACCTG
>JAODKM010000058.1:10471570-10515112 GCA_026780845.1 Petrocephalus sullivani | reverse complement strand
AAAAATATTAACGCATTTACCCGATCTGCAGCGCAGAATGACTCAAAATCCCTCAATAATGGAATCAATCGATACAGTGATGCGATAATAAACGTAAAGTACATTCATGCCAGCCCTCATAAATTACAGTACAGAAATGTCAGATAACAAAAGTTGTTTTAATCTGTTATTTTGTTTTCTTTGTTGTAATGCTAAAATGCGTGCTTAATGAAATGAGTCTTTTCTTCTTCTTTGTGAAATTCCTTAGTTTCTTGAAGTTCTGTGATTGGATTTATGCAGAGCCATCCTCATAAACAATTAATTTTTTTGAACAGTGAAACTACTCATGAACCATAATTTCAGCTAGCTGCTTCTTGACTGATGAGTATAAAAGTTATAGTAGTATTCATTTCAGTAAGCATACTGTATATTAAAGAATCCATCCATCAGTTCTATGAAGTTATCTAGCATCAGTGGGTATTGCAAAACATTCAACTATAATACTTATATATATATTACATCTTTATACATATATACTTACTTTTTTACAGTATAATAGTTATTTAACTTTTATATTTTATATTCTCATTTTTTTGCTTTAATTGATCAAAACGAAACCAAAAGCCACACAGTAAATCCAAAGACATCAACGAGTAGGAGATAAGCAAAAGCAGAGTGGCCAGTTTTCCCTTTAAAAATGATTATAGCATTGATTGAAGTAGCAGGGTTTCTTACAACTTTCTTACAACTTGTAGACATCTGTAGACACCTCCCGTAAACTACCATCAACCCTTTTTGATACAAGAGTTGAATTAATGGAAGTTATATTAAAATGTTACAAAACATCAAATGAGAATGGATTTATGACATCAGCACTCACATTCAAAGTCCTCTCTCAATGGTCAGCCCTTCAACCAAACATGAATGTTCATCCAGCATCTAATACTTTGAGAAATAACAAAAGAATGTTGGAGAAATCTGCAGTGAAAAGCTGCAGTAAAGACCCTACTGCCTGAATAACTACCAAAGGTTAGAGTTCTAGTGATCAATCAGGATAAATCTAGGGTTACAAACTGCCACAAGAACACTGTCTGCCTGGTATGCACAAGCTTAGTTTTGTTTTGATGTCTTTTCCAGTCATGTTTTCTAGTAGCTTTACTTTCTAGCAAGCAAACAAGTAACAACTTGAAACAGCTTGTTCTTTATTTGTGGGTCTGTTCGCTTTTCTGAGGTTGAGAGAGTCTGTTGGAGAATGTCATCTGTACCTTGTAACATACTTATTTGGTTATGAGACATGCTCATTTGCAGAGATTTTTATGCCTGATTTATGCCTGATTTATAACAACTATTGAAAACCACAAGCAAGTCTAAGTAAGCAAATATGAAAGTACTGAGGATCAACTGACCTTATTTATTAACAGTACAAGATCTTCAAGATATATGTAGAATTTGGTTTATATAAATGCATGTCTGTCTGTTTGATCTGAATCATATATCAAAGTACTGAAGAACATAATTGTTGATATATTTTCAAAATAATGTTGAAAATGGTAAACATGATATTAAGATAAAAAAAAAGGCAAGATTAAATCTAAAACTATACTTTATATGTAATTCAATCAAGACAAATCATATGTCTGAAATTACATGTGATATGCTGCTTAACTTTCAAGGAACATTGTATATTGCTATTAACATACTGCATTATTTTATTACAATATTATTTAATATATATTTTTATGTAGTATGTGATGGTATTATGTACCTAAAGACAGTTGTTGTTTTTTCTTTTGTCCTTTTTTAATTAATCGCGTTTTAACAACATTATCCACTGTGTCTGGCATTTTATTACACACTGACTGCTTCTTCCCATTCTAGTCTAACTCTGGCACTAGGGGCAAGAGGGAATCTTGCACCCTCATTACACAGGAGGCACTCTAATTACAACGTGCTCAAGAGATGTTATTCTACACCTTGCAATGACAATGACAGTACATCCTCAAGACAGCCTTTGTTCAGCTGCGTCTCGACGCAATACGACACCCTTGTAAATAAATGAAGCTACACCTAAAGGTTGCTTGAGAAGACACAAACAGTATTTTTGCCTTGAAGAAAACATAAAAATCCATGTTCAGTCTGCTGTGTTTTTTTTTTTTTGCTTTATCAAGTTATTCATGTTGAATTACGTTAAGCCACAATATATGTGAAGTAAAGTTAAAAACAAATCTGTACTTCTGAATTAAGTAAATTAAGTTAAATTTTCTGAGGGTGGGTTATGATTCCATGATGCTGTAAGTATTTTTTGGATCATTTAAACAGCAACCTACAATACAATTATCTGCCACATACATCACATTCTTAGCATAGGATTGTGAAACTCATGAAAAATCACTGGGATATACAAATTCAAAGAGAAATGGACGTGACAAATTGACACAGAAGAAACTTCCATGAAATATTCAGTAAAGATTGCAGGTACTATAAAAAATAATGCAGAAAGTAAAATATATTACAGAACCCTTTATGGATCTTTCACTTAATATTTTTGGTCAGTAATCCAGATCCCATTATTTTCACCCCAGTCCCAGTCTAGTAAAGGCAGTGACCTGAAATGCATGGGCTTGTATCTGATCATTTTGTTTAAAAGTTATCTTGCTTATGCCCATGATCGGCATTGCTATATTATTCTATTTGGGTAACATTGTGATGTGGCTTCGACATGATATAAAATATGAAATATTAATAGGCAACTGACAAAGTAATATATATTTTTTAATATATCTGTTTACAAGATGGTAAGGGTGGTAAATAAGGATTTCTATAAATGTGAAAGCCCTTGCTAATTCATGACTTATGATACCATATTCCATTAATGTAGCATTTAATTTTTGTTTATTGATTTATTTATTTTACTTAATATTTGGATCCTAATTGCTTTTTATCTCAAAATATTTATATAAATTTTATACTATATTCTTCATTATGTTATGCTATTAAATATTACATTCAGTATTCTTCTGAGTTATATCTCAAAAAACCCTTTTAACTTCAAATACGTTGCAATTTTAAATTGTCTTTAAATTCAAGAAAAAACTGCATTTTTAAATCCTTAAAATTTTATGGCTATGACATGATACGATCAAATAATATGAGCTGTCAGTGACATTAAGTGCACTACTACATTTGAACTTCATCTTCTCATACACATATTACAAGTCAGTACAATTTTATTTTAGGCTACATTAGGCTATGCAGCTTGTAAAAGGTTTATGATGGCTATTTAGCATCAGCAGAGCGTAGCTTTATATGGCAATGTTAAGATAACATGCAGGCATCAACGCTGTTTTCATTGGCTGTCAGAATAGATTTTACAGTGGTTGGAAGAAATAGGGTTGCACTCTAACAATGATCCAGCACAGCATGCGCTATCACTTAGACAAGTGCAGGTTTCAGTGGATCTCAGAGATAAGAGGTATCCAGACTATTGGCCACAGTTGGACGTTGGGTTGAGAAATGTAACAGATTAAAGAGATGCCTGTCTTTTTGTTGATGATACTATTAAAAAAAAAAACCCTCTTAACAAAACTCTTTTAACAGTGTCCTATATAAATGATGCACTCTTTACTGGTATCACTAGTAAAAAAATCCTGTTAAATAATGATCCACTAAATATATCTCTTTTAATAAACAATGCACACTAAACCTTGGTGAGTAATCTGGTTTCCCCCTCTCCATATCCAGTGATTAGATGGTAGGAAGGCATATTAGTCGGGGTTGTGCTATAGGGCAAGATAATAATTGCTGTATTAATTGGTGTTGTCCAGGCTAGACAGAATAGATAAGATCCCACTGGGTCTTATAATTAATGTTTTTCTCTCTCTCTCACTTTCTCCCCCCTCTTTTTCTCTCTCTTTCTCTTTCTCTCTCTCCCCCTCTCTCTCCCCTTTCCCTCTCTCACTCCCCCTCTCTCCCCTCTCTTTCTCTCTCTCTCCCTCTCTCTCCTCTTTCCCTCTCTCACTCTCTCTCTTTCTCTCTCTCTCTCTCTCTCTCTGTTGTGTTTGTCTCATTCACTCAATATCATTAAGAAGGGTCTTCTTTGTGAAACAAGTTGTGAGGTGTTTTAGCCTCATTAGAGTATTTTCAGATAAGACGTGGGCAGCAAGAGTAATGCTGGAGCTTATTATGTTTATTTAGATTTTGTAATCTTGTGCTTCAAAAACCGATATGTTAGTATTATACTCACTTCACATTTCACAGTGGTCTGGGGGGAAAGGGTTGATAAGGCATACTGTAGACCTGTGTAGAAATTAAATTATACGGAGTATGATGTGAGCAGGGCTCAGGCTGACAGCCCAGTTGACTATAATATATTATATGACTATTGGTTCATAATTAATAGCTATTAAGTATTGTATGGTTGACATAAATCTGTAGATGTGTTGCTGTTTGGGTTCAATGACATTAGATTAAAAACAAATTTCTTTGTACATTAATTTGATGAAACTGAGTTCATTTGACAGATGCCTTATGAGCAGCTGAGCATCAGCTGCCATTTAGATAGTATTTTGATTTATGTTATATGGTTTACACCACATGTATTCAAAGTTTCTAAATATAAATACAAACAATTAAATGCATCTCATCCTTTAAATCTTCTGTATATATTTTCAGTATAGATTAATTGTGGTCAAAACCAAACAAGGTGATATGAACAATGCAAACGTAACAAAACCTGCAAATGGAATTCAGTATGACATGTCCCTTAGTACAGCAAGTAGCAGCAGGTTTCTATACAAACAGTTAATTTAGAGTAATTCAGACTCACTGTTACCTACTTTGAAATAGTCATGACAGAGTAATTTGGCCATCTGGTTTGATTACAGGTACTGTCACACCCTTGCTAATGTTCTAGTGTCACCAGTCCAAGCTGCAAATTACCTAATACTTTTGAAAACTGTGGGAAATTATGGGGTAAATTATAGATATGGATGATACAGTAACAAAGGTATTTCCGCTTATAAAAAGGAAAAAGAAGATGACGCTCTTGTCTGTACTGTATATGCTTATGGAAAATGCGGAAAGGGAAATGAGGAAAAGTTATTTTAGGGTCATTTTTAAACATTATAGCAATGTATCTTTTTACAGTGCCATACAAATTGCCGTACAATTCTGCATTAATACTCACAAATGCAGGTTTAACTAAACATTCATTTAAATCCAAATAAAACTCAAAGGATAGGGGAGGGGTGTAAGTTTAACCCAAAAGTCAGTATTGTAAGGATGTCATATTCTTTGATTATATTATGTTTGATATCAATGTGCCTTACCTATTAAGTATATTGTTAACTGACTGTTTGCTTTAAGTTTGCAACCTATGTATGTTGTTTTTAATTTCAAACTGATAAATAAAAATCGCATATGCTGAAAATTTTATTACAGGGCTAGGCAGCCTAAGTATAAGGCTGGTGCTAGTCAAATCATTATTTTTTAATGAACTATTTTCCCATATTTTTCTGACTCCCCTTATTTATGTGGTATTAACTTCATAAATTCTTTTTTTTTTCAGTAAGAGCGGATAGCAATAGGTGCTTCGAAGTCTAAATGATTATTTCCTAAAAACATTATGTATGCTCTCCAATCTCACTTCTTAGTCTGTTTAACAGATGCACTACTGTGAGCCTCTACTGTGCTCCCAGCATGCTTTCTTTTGTGAAACACTGGCAATTAACTTAATGGGGCCCTTGAATTATGGTGGATGAGGAATGTGTTGATGCACTCCTGCTGGTCTAAACATCCTTTCACTGCAGAAAATATTAATTACTCACTTTATTGAAGTGTTACCGCATTGGACAAAACCTGCTGTATGTATCTTATGGGATTAAATACTAGATTGTATTATATGCAGTACATAACATAATATACAATCCTGAATCAATCAATTTATATATAAACGCAAGAGATACCATGTATTCTGTACAATGTATACACTACTGCCTGTATTTGTACTATTATGTATGTGATGACATGCTAATGTTTATAATGACATGTTTGTGTGCATATATATTATTAAGGTTAGGGCTGGGTAGTGGGTTAAGGTTGTTATAGTTGGGATTTGGGTTATGCCCATAGAAATGAATGGAGAGTCCCCATAAAGATATGAATACATGGGACATATGTGTGTGTGTGTGTGTGTGTGTGTGTGTGTGTGTGTGCATGTGCGTGTGCCTGTGTGTGTGTACATTGTATTTTTCAAATGAAAGAGAGCAATTTTTAAATATGTGACATCTTAAAAAAATGTTGGAGTTACCATGTCTACACTGGCAATTCATTTCTTCAATTAGTGCGATAAAATACATTCAAAACAATGACATGTTAAGAAAGCAACAATTTGGCTATAAAGCCAAGCTAGATATTACATCAAAAGCCATCAATTTTCTCTCTTCCCTCATTTCAAAATGCATGCAGCATCCTGAAAGCATTTTAAAGGTTACGATTTCCTGAGCTGATAAAGCTCCACCTTTTAATGAAATTCTAATTAGTAATTTCATGGACTTTGTTATTAGCCATATCTGATTAGTGCACATTTCTACAGCCTTACTTTAATTAAGAACACTTACATTAAGTTTCAAACAATTCCTTTTAAATGGCAAAGAAAACGTTTTAAAGGATGTTTAGTAAACAATACATGTAATAATTTAAATTTTAATTAAACCATAAAAAAACTGAGAATTATAACCTTAAGCTAGTTCTCAGTTAAGTTATATAAATGCATTCGACTCTGAGTATAGGATTCAAAGAAGAGGGCAAATCTTCAATCTCCTTTAATGCCCTGAATGTAGCAAACGTGCATATATGCATGCATTTCATTTATTTCTTATAGTTCCTACTGTATTTTATCATTCTCCCTGTATCCATGTTGTGGAACACCTCAAATGTCATGACAGATGTTCTTGGCATATATATTGCTCAATATTGTATTTGAACTTGAATATACAGCATACACTCAACAAAGTTGTAAGCTGCTTGATATGCAAAATAAAAATCTTTAGATATTTTTAAACATTCATTTTTCTTTTCTCAAACAGGATTTTCTTTAAAAAAAAGTTTCAGTGTTTCAGTAATGCAAAACTTTTGGATCCCGTTCCTTATGTAGAGTCCAACTTGGAGTTATAAAAGGACTCCAATAATTTGAAGTAATAATTACCAGACATCACAACAATAAAACATCAGTGTCGTAACTTCTTTGGCCCAAGATGAATTTTAATACATTTGGAAAAGGTTGGCCTGAGGCAGGAGCAAGAAGCACAGAGTCTGGGGGAGAGCCAACACATGGAAGCACTTTAGAAGTGATAAATGATTTGGAATCTTCTGTGTCCTCTAGAGTGGAAATTAGGACTAACAGGTGTTAAATAGGAATAGCTAGTGCATTTTTAATCAAGGTAAACCATCCCAAATCATAGGGCCAGATGTGAATAGCTGCTGTGTATGACCCCCAGCCAACCAGGTTTCCTATTTGACAAACTGCCTCATGCACATCTGACCACCACATTTCTAGTTACTCTGCAGAGAATAGGCACTTTCCTTTATATTTCTTCCATTATAAACTCCTGGCAATCACTTGGAATTCTGCTTATTTGTTGACCTTGTTGTTAAAGACTGTTTTATAAGAAATCAGAGTGGTGTTTTGGTGCTAAAACTGTAAGTATTTTATCAGGTGTGCCGTATACATATTATTTTTTTCAGGAAGTACTAATTACTAGCAGTTAACAACATAAGAAAAAACATGCATTAAGAATAAGGGTTATTCAGGTTATTTTGTTTGTTTGGATATTTAACAAGTGTTGGCAGATTCTTCATTCACATAATTCTTCACTGGTATCTTATTTCTGAGAAGACTATTTATGGTAGTAAAATATTAAGGTGAATCTTTGTAAAGCAATGATTGAGAGATATATCGGATACTATACCTGTTTTATAAAAACTCAGAATGAATGGGTTACATTTTGCAGCTGTCTAAACAATCAAGAAAATGGCTCACCTGCGATGATTTAATGATATTGCTGAATTTTTGGTGTCCTACTAATATTATAACACTTCTCCATCAAGCCAGGCTGCTAGGACAAGCACAGGGTAATTATAGAGATTGGATGTGAAAAGTAATGAAATGTATAGAATATAATATATGTATATATGTATATATATATATATATATATATATATATATATGTATTGTAGCTATGAATGAAAAAGTGTGTGTATCATTCGTAACATTTAAAAGTCAGACGTTTGCCATTTATAGCTGCATTGTTTCGTCTGAGGCAATATGGAAGTTAACTAGCTATTCCATTAATAATACCGACAAATTAATTTTCCAGAACCTGTCTGCTTCACACCCTGGAACAAAAAGGGAAAGGATAGAAATCAATCTTTGCTTTGTCCTGGAACTGCCCATTTACTTTTTGAAGATTGTAGCTTTCAAAGACCTTATGTGAAGTTATTTAAGTACAAACAGTAGCTACCTCCCCATTCCAGCTGCATAATCAGGCATACTAAAATCCATTATAATCTATAACTTAACACTTAGTATATTTTAACTGTAGAAGATGCTAACTCAATCATGACAAATAAAAGCAAGACATAATATACACACACCATAGCTCGAAGTTTTGCATTTCACTTCACAGCAAATGTAGTTTATTTTTAAAAAAAGGATCCCGAGAATGCAAATAAGATCTAATATTTTGTCTTTGTCATATTATCTGATGAACAAAAGCAGTGGATATAGTACAGTGCTGTAAATTCATTTGAATGATTAAGATTGCAATTATGTCTTATGCACTTTTTTAACCTTATAGCTATTTGAATTTTCCAAAAGAATAATAAATTATACTTATTTTTAAATAATTTTACTATATATACTCGCCTATGATACAAAAATCCTTCTCTTTTAATAATATGATGTATAATACATATTTTTATGCTTACACTGTAAATGACAGTCTGGAAATACCTGTACTTTACAATTAGACAATTTTTATATTTATTTATTTACCTAGTAAATATGAATGGGAATAAACACAAATATTAGGTTAAATTTGAATAGAATAAATTTGTTATATTTTGTTTATGCTATCCTGTCCAATATCTTCTGAAATCTGTGACATTTTTCCACAAATTTTGAAAATAGCATATTTTAGACATTAGAATCCAGTTCAACAGCAGCATACATTACAGGAAATCCAGATTCGGTTTAATAAAACTGGTTATTTTCAGTCTTATTTGTGAAAACACCTTTTTGGCAGTTCAAATGGAGCCCCATTTAGCAGTTAAGGCATATAATCACATCAGTAATGAGTTATTAATTAAGCAAAGTACCTCTATTGCCTTAGTAACTGCTTCATAAACAATTGACAGGGGATTTGTGATTTTTGACTTCCTGACACCATTAAACAAATCAATATTGGTTTTTTTCTGGCATCAATTCCACTAGCTTTCCTCACATTTTACCAATCAGCATCACTGAATACTAATTAGGGAATTAGGGAGCTTTATATTCTCTATGTGTCCCTTCAAATAGATCCCTATCTTTGGGGAGCTGCAGTCTCATTTGCATGGCAGAAAACCCTGCTTTGTAGGTACTGATTTCACAATATGTCACTCATTATGTTGGTCTCACTTCTGTCTCAGTGTCTTTTTCTCATAAACTTCACAATTCTCTACTTAACCTCCTGCGTTTGTGCTCCAATGCTTACACCAAAATGCATCAGAAGCATTCGTAGTTTAACCTTGTACAACTCTTGAGAGTTTTAAAATATATTACATTTTAGGTTTGTTGTTTGTGTTATGTTACGAATGAATCCTGGGTTAGCTGCGTGAATACCAGAAATTAAGTCTAATGAGTATCAAATGTATTATACTTGCTTAAGTGTGTATCATATAATTTTATTTGTAATGAAAGCTACAGGAATAAAAAAAATTACAATTTCCTACACCTTTTGAAGAACATACCAAGAAAAAAAAACATCGGTTCTAAACTTCAGAACAAGCCAGAAATATTTTTTTATATATATTTATATTCCTTGAATTGCGTTAAACACTATTGCAATCGAATTTAAACCAACCCTTAGCCTCTCTGTTCTTATAGTCAAAATCACTATTCAGATAAATTAAGGTTAATGTATTTTAACATAATGTAGCCTAGCAAGTCTAGCAGTCTTCTTATCAGTGGTTTGATGCACTGTGCCCAAAATCTAGTATTAAGACAAAATGAATATATCACAGGTGGCAAAACCACACACCAATTAATTTGAGACAATTTTATGAGTTAGCACATTACATTAGCTTTAATTTCACCAAAAAGTCTGGTATAAATCAATTAGTACCAATACTGAATAAATGCTAAATATTTCATTTATGAAAGGATAGTCAAGTAGAGTGACGTTTTTATTATGGACAGGTCTTCTAGCAAGCCATATAAGCTTTATTATATATGTACAATTTTATCATTAATAAACACACGACTTGTTATTATTTTCCGCAGTAAACTTGAATGTTACTGTTATCCAACTCTTAAGAAGTGATGCAGCCAAATGAAACAGCGACTAAAGCCAGATCCATCGTGCTTTTCTATTTTCATTCTATGTCTAATGAGCCAGATGAAAAAGAGCAGTTATAATATCTATTTCAATCGCATTTTGCCAGCTCAGATCAAAGAGTGATTTTTCCTGCGTGCTTTCTTCTGAAAAGGATATCCAAATTAATACAGATGATCTCTGCACAGCCAAATGAAGGGTAGATGATGAAACATGGGATGAGGCTGAGCTAAGTTTCAGGGGTGACGATCAGCCACACATGATACATTGCCATGAGAGATGAGAGAACAAAAAGCAGTAGACTTTGGTGTAACGCTAAATGTAGTCCTCTGGGTCTTATTGAAAAATGATTGCCGATTAAGTGTTTGAAGTCTGCAAAAGAGGAGTCTATATTTTAGGGGGAAATGGTGAAACTCTATCTCTCTTACTTATACAATCCATTTTCTTTCTCTTTTTATGCTTGACTGTGCCACAGTGTGTGCTTTCTCACTGCACTGCAGTTGAGGTCGCCAAACTCATTTCACATTTGACCTTTACTCAATTTAAGGCTATGGAAGCAGAGGGGAGAAGTTTAAATTAACCTTCTAAGCCAGTGTTATTATACAGGCGAACACTCTGATTTCTTAGGAGAACAACATCTTGTGTAATTTATTTTTATGATCCTCAGTATCTTAGAGGTCTAATTCTTGATAAAATTTGCTTACACTATTAAACAGTTATGGCATACATATATACTGTGTATCAGGTTTTATAAAATAATTATGTCATGTTAGACATGATTTACTACTGACGTCTTAACTGTACAGAGAGACACACTTTTTATTCATTATTCATCCATCTCCCAACCTCTAATCCTGGATAGGGTCACCAGGTCATCAGTACAAAAGAGATACGCTTTTATATTACTTCACGAACTGTATAGTATATACGTATTTCATGCATTGGTATTTGTGTTAGAATACTTTAATGTACAACATAAAGCATTCGCAAAAAATTGCTATTGCAGCTAACATAACTGTATTATAAAAAAAAACGATTACAATTCTTAACATATTTTAAGTGCTTTTATCAATTATATGAGCAAATTTAAAATGAACATTCAGTTATTTACTCATAAGTGATGCATCTCATTGCATTACTGTGATTGCTGTATTACATGTATGTTTTTGGTTATTAAATCATAATATTTGCAAACATCAAGTCACAAATTTGTGCTATTTATTGCTTTTTATAAAGAGCTTAGTTCAGTCTTACAGTCCATTCGTCACAGAGAGGGGAAAGGGCAAAGGAGAACAGAGACCACTTAACTTTTTATAGACCCTGAGAACATGCAAGTGTTCAAGTGTGTGATTATAAAGGTAAGAGCTTTCAGTGTTCTTGCTGGAGATGGGGAAAACTGCTAATTACACTTTCCCTGCTGGATAAAATAGCAGAAGTAGTCTGATGTTGTTTCATGGAAAATAAATAAACAAACAAATTGATAGTTAGCCATTTTAGAATTAGTTAAATTAGTAGTCATTGAGTGTAATAAGCTACTAATGGTACTTTGCATAAATTATTTAATATTATTTATATGATCTACTAGGAAAGTCAGTGTTAAACATTTTCAATTCTGTTTCCTTGTAGCTAAAAATATCTTGCTTAATATTTCCAATTTAACATCACTTTTGTTTATTCCAGAAATGTTGGAATAAATTTTTATGTTTATTTCCACTATCTGTGTATTACACTGTTGTAAATTGTTCTCATAATCAAAAGAATCATATTCAAATTGGAGCTTTTTTAACAATGTCAATGTTTATAGTAACCTAGGCTATGCGATCACAAGTCAAAGACTGGATTTAAATTATTAGTGTATGGCCAAGTGTATATACCAAGTATGGCTGCGTGTAACTGACCTTAGCCAGCATTAGCCGTAACCAACTCACAGCCACAATTAGCATAATGTTTTCCATGTGGAACATCTACTTGTGAATTTTGGTTCCACCCGTGTCAATAAACTGAAAATGTAGTGAACTGTACACAATGAATACATATACATTACAGCCCTTATATTTAGCTCAAATAATGTTTTTAGGTGAAATGTAACTGTATACAATCAATGCAAAAAAAAGTTATTTAATAACATTATTTAGTTATCGTTATCCAGGCAAGTTTCCATTCTGAGCAGGGCCCCCTCGAGTGTAGGGCTCAGTGCAGCAGCATCAGTTGCGCAGCCCTAAAAACGGCTTTGGTTTGTGGGTAACTGTGGGAGAATTAGTCAGTCTGACAATCCAGTAATTACTCTGCTGAAAAGTGAAATGCAGCAAGTTTCACGCAAGTTATAAACCGTGACTAGCGCATATAAGTACATCCCACAGTTTCACATAGTAACTACCACACATTTTCAAATGCAAATAGTGTTCATAATAACATTTGCCTCCCATGATATTTCCTCTCTCTTTGACGACGTCAACACAGTCTTTTTCTAAACCCATGTAAAATAACCACAACTATAACAGTTAAAACTACTCACAGTGTAACAACTGTGTACCATTGAGTTGGGCCCCCTGTAATAATCCTACATGGGGGTATTGGAAGTGTTACAGGGTTACCAACTCTCATGCACCTGGCCTGACACTCATGCAAGAAATCTTACGCTCAAGCAAGAAACCTTATGGCAAATCTATATTATTCAGTTATAACCCTAAAATTAGCTACATCAAAAACATTGGGGTAGTTTAAAAACCCTACTGACTATATGCAAAGATATAACTATTACATACATGTAATATCAATAGCACTTCAGCTAAGAAAATGCCTTTTAATTTACTGTAAAATATTGAAAAAATTAACCATCTCAACAATCAATATGCCATTGGTAAACCTTAAGAACCAGACTGAAGACTTGATATCGGAAGTGAACTTCACAACCCCAAATAATATTACTGTCCGATTATGGAAAGTCCGGAACTATCCTAGGAAGAGCAAGGTATGGAAAGCCTTGGAAGGGATGCTATTGGTCAAAAAAAGCTGATTGTTGAAAGAGGTTATGCGAGACTGCTTAACAGAAGGTCAACAGATCTAGATTCCTGCTGCTGCATTAAGATGTTAGGACTAGCGTATGGAGAATATCATGAATACACATATCCTTTATGGTGTGTGCCACGATTGCAGACTGGTGACAGTGGAGCGCTGCTTTGAGGGGTCTTTATATGGCACATTGTCTGCATCCTTGATAAGACTACCTACATTTGAATGTACAGGGTAAGATACTATCATTGTTAATCAGGTGCATCAGGAGCCGAAGAAACAGCCGGCAAATGAAGGGCTGAAGGCGGAACTGGGGCAACCCATGGACACAGTCGTAGGAATCCCTCACAGCACGTAACACCTTCATAGTAGCAGTATAAACATTTTTTTCTAGGCTAACACTATTCCACAAATGTGACAACAAATTTGTCTTAAAGCAATACCCATATGTCAGAATCCTCGAGAAACATTTCTGAGACGTGGTATAGTTTATGCATGGATATTAAAGCTATTCTAAGGGTAAGGGAGGTGGCAGTACAACATCTGTACAACATTATAATTATAATCATATAATAAACTTTATGTTATGTATACTCAGTGTATATATGTATTGTTAGTATTGTTATTGTTAATCCACAGGTGGTAAAGTCTAAAATCAGCAGGACAAAGAAAATCCAAAAAATATACTATGCAAATGTATTTGCTGTCACGTCCTGCCCGCCCCTGCTTGTCTGCTCCCTGTGCTCCCCTTGGCTCTAAACAAGCCATGCCTGATGCTTGTTTGTCTTGCCTCTTGTTCCTGCCCTCATGGCAACCATTCACAGCTGCCTCTTGTTTGCCCCTTCGTTAGACTAGTATTTAAGTGCTTCTCAGTCCCATGCTCCCCAGTTCAGCCATTGTTATCTGTCTGCACCTGTTAACCCGTGCTGGTCCCCTGCAAGGGGGGGGGTTACCTGAACTACAGCCTGCCTTTGGGTCGTGCCTTCCCTTCAAAATGTGATATTTAGTTAGTCACATGTTGATAAAACGCTGTTTATAAAAAGCAATGATGGTCTTCACTGCTCCTGGAGATCTACCACCCAACAGAGCATGGGTGCCCTACTCCAGTCCTGGAGGGATACAATTTGCAGCTTTTCTTGCTCAATCATAGCTATTAAACCTGGTAATTAGCTGATTGATGCATTTGAGCAAGGAAACCTGCAAACTGTGTTGGATTCTGGCCCTCCAGGACTGGAGTTAGGCACCCCTGCTATAGAGCTTAGGTATAGCCGCAATTTGCACACCTGATACAAACAATCAGGCCCTTCAGTAGCGGCCCCTCAGTTTTAGCGCAAACTTAGCTTCAATATAGCCAGCTCTAATACTGAGGTGCTTCTGAAGGACCTGATTATTGCACCAAATTATTAGCTGCACCTACGCTCTGCAGGGTGCTAGGTCTCCAGGAGGAGGGTTAGGCAGCCTTGTAACATAGGATTGATGTCTATTACAAAAATAAAATGAAATAAAAAGTAAAGTCATTAAATTAAACTTGAAGCAGAACTAGGGTCCTGTAGATTTAGAGAATGGGTGGTACAGAGATAGTGGGTAGAAGACTTGGGCCTAATACTATACCTTCTAAACATTTAACACTGGTATATGGTATATGACCGTACTTGAGATAAAAAAAAAACAGAAAACAAAATATAATCAAGTTGAAAGTTGAGTGCTAGTGAAAGGAGGAGACACCTCCTTGTTGAAGAGTTAAAAAGATTACTATTCGTTTATTGACACCACTGTCACTGTCCCATCTGCGGCCACATGCTCACATAGTTTGATGTATGCCACACATGCCCCAACAGTTTATGCTGCATTTTGTTTATGTGGCATGCGCTATTATAAATTTTTAATTTCTTTTTCACTTAACTGAGGCTCCAATCATCACTGTGCACTACAATACATTGCCTCAATACATCTCCCTAACAGTTTAATAGACGGAGAAGCATCTGTATTTGTTTTTGGTATTAAATATAACACCTTTGGTATTTCTAAATGCTGTGGTACCACCCAGGCCTAGTAGGTAGCACCAATTCCTCACACCTAAAGACTTATGGTTTTGAATATTGCCTGAGAACCGTGTGAGACATTTGCATGTTCACCCTATGTGAGCACGTTTCTGCCTGAAGTCATGCAGTTAGGCTAACTGGTGTCTTTAAATTGGCCATAATGTATTACCATCAATGTGTGTACCTGCCCTGCTGTCAGACATACGTGCCCTAACAGAAAACGAATGAATATCTTCAATACAAAGCTCCCGTTCTTTAAGAACAAAGCAACTTACAGTTAAAGTAACACTAAGGTTCGGAGACCAATCTACACTTTTACATACTGCCTATATTTTCATCAAATGGGTGAAATATTACATGCATTAGTATTCCCAGGAATCAGCTGATCAGCCTACTCAATTTGAAGTTATGAACGAGGAAATGTCTTTTTGACAGTTTTCGTGTGTTAATTAGAAATATGTTTGTGAAAAAAGAATAGACACTCTATGATTAAATTAAACGCGAAATGGCACATATAGCGGGCAGTGTGGTGGCACAGCAGTTATCCCTGCAGGTTCACACCTCCAGGGTTAAGGGATCAATTTCTGCCCCTAGTACCGTATGTGGTGTTAGCATGTCACCCTGGTGTGTGCAGGTCTCCTCTCACAGTCCAGAAATAGGCAGTTACCTTAATTGAAGTCTCTAAATTGCATATAGTGTGTGATTTTATGTGTGAATCTTTGCGTTGTGATGAACTGGTGTCCTCTGCATCTTGCCCTGTGATTCCTGGCCAGTCTCAGGTTCAATAAAAATGTATACTGAAGCTATGAATCAATGAATAGTTTTCATTTAGATATACATAAATATATGTTTATGTTAATAAAAATATGGCACTTCCGTGTTTTCGTTATAATCATCCATATGGGAGATATACTCTAAGTTTTCAGACAGGCCCCAGAATTATACCACTTACTTTTTCTATATTTATTATCGTGTCATTTACTAAATGTATTTTGATTTTAATGTTTTGTTTTTCCGGTGAATTTGCTACTTTTCATACAGCAACACAAACTACACAAAGACATACACAAAAATATTGATAACACAGCGAAAGCCTTGACATTCTTTGACTATTACACCCTAAAAGAATAAGCATTTTTTCATGTTTACAACTGGTATTGCATCCCTTTTAAAAGCTGCCTGGGATGACTTATATACATGTTAATCTTAAGGGTATCAGACAAACACCGCAAAACCTAAAGATACCCTACACATTTGTTGTAATATTTCAGGTAATTAAAAAAAAAATAAAAATGAGTGCATCATAGCTGTTTAGTTTATTCTCTGCCTTGGCTGTTCCTATTCTCTGTTTGGTTTTGAAATGCATGGTAGCGCTGTTTATTCTGAAAACCCATTAAGGCTGAAAAAGTCTTCCCGTGTTAAGTGAAGTAAAGTTTATTTTTCTCTTACATTTCTGTATCTCGCCACAGTTGTAACCTATTTCCTGCTTCAGTGCAAATCCTAATTGATCTCCTCCAATCTTAGCGTTACATTACATGAAAAGATCATCGTTTGATACAGCTATTTCTTGCAGCCTATGCAGTAAAAGCATATATAGTCAGTTATTATGGTCAGTTATTATTTGCTAAGACTTAATAAAGAATTTTAGACCTTGAAAATACTTTTCTGTTTAGTCATTTGTTGTCATCAACAATATTAATTTAATATTTGCAAATCTGTTTTCAAAGACATAAAAATTTGAAATTCCTATTTCTGTTTAAAAGTGTGTATCTTCACAAGACATTGTAATACTGAAACTAAAAATACTTATTTAATAAAAAATGATAAAATTACCAATGACTTTACCATTTTGGACTAAAGTTGGTTTTGGTGAAAGATATATAGAAATGTTTAAGAAAAATATTTGAAATGTTCTCTTTATGTTAATGTTAATTACCTTAATTAATGTTAATTTGCCTACATCCAGACTGGTAGAATCATGGTAGTATAGTGCTGTATGTGTAATATATTGACTACAGTAGGTTCTCATGTCCCACAATCAAATTGAAGCACTGGGCATTGTGGATTATAGACTGCCGTTGTAATTATTAGTCACTTCAGTTCAACATTAGTAAATGTCAGTTTTTTTGAAGTGTGCCAATTTCGAATCAGTTAATATGCATGTTTTAATTAAAAAATTTAACTTTCCTAAATTAATAATAGAAGTCAAAAACTTCAGCTGATGTGTATTATACACTTATGTTATATGTATATTATAAATATTGTGAATGTATATTTTGCTAGTGACAAAATACAATGTCATTCTGATGACTTTATGAAATATTTACTGTCAGGACAGAAATTTGACTCAAGAACTCTTTGGAACAGGTCAGAAAGTATAAGGTCAGTCACTGTCATTGATTGGTGCCACGTGAAATGATGTCAGTGTACCAATCACAAGTCTTATACTGTAGCACATCTTGTCTCTATATGTGCAAAGGATTGAACTGATCAGGAAAACACATTGGATAGGATGTTGTTCAAAAACTAATGAAAAAAGAATTATTGTGTAACAGGAAATTAAAAAATTCTTGTAATGCCAATCCATCCAGTTTGGCCGCTCTGTGAACTCTACCTACTGAAGTTATTTTCTGTGTTCTATTGTGCTTTAAATGATCAAAAGTCAAAAAATCAAAAGTGATTCTGGTTCTTGATTCATTCACATTTCTGTTCTGACTGCTTAATAACACTGGTGACTTTTTAATGATAACAAATGTTTAAAAAAAAAAACATTTTATTATAATAGTTACGCAACACCTTGTAAATGGTGTCAGGTGTATTTAAACATATGTAACTGATTGTAAACTAATAAACACTTAGTAAGTAGTTTTGATTCCAAAGCAAAGCAACATAAGTTAATGGTCAAGATTTATTTCAAAGGTTTGCTTACTCCCCTGAATTTGTGTTTTAATATATGTGTGTGGCTTTGTAATTCTTACAATGTGGAGACCCAATGTCCCCACAATGTGATAAAAAACTGCTACTTTTTACCTTGTGGGGACATTTTTTCGGTCCCCACAAGGATAATTTTATAAAAATCTGCAATCAAAATAAGCAATCAAAAAACTAAAAATGCCAAAAGTCTCATATTTTGTTTGGTTACTTATGGTTAAGGTTAGGGCTGGGTAGGGGTTAAGGGTGTCATAGGTGGAATCAAGGTTATGCCCATAGGAATGAATAGAGTGTCCCCATAATGATTGCACACTGTGTGTGTGTGTGTGTGTGTATGTGTGTGAGTATACATGTATGTGTATACACTAAAAACAAAAGTCAGTGTACTAATTATCTATCTGTTATGCTACCCTTCAGTAAATATAACAGACTTCTAAGTTTTAAATGCAGACTGTCACTATCTATTTGTTTGTTCATTTCCTATTTGCCCTATCTCATTTCTTAAAATAACACCTATTTCCCTAACCTCAAAAGATAAGGGAAAATTACGAATTGAAGCATTCAAATTTTGCATAGTAAAACCATTTAAGGTAGTATAGTATTATTTGACGTACATTGGTTATTTATTAAAGTATACAAAACAGAATATTCAGACTACATAGACTACTTTACTAGCCTTATCGAACAACAGCTTTTAAACCGCTGTTACACAACTGAACATTCTTTGCTCGATTACTGTTTACTGCACTGTAGGTTCAGACAATGCCAGACCTGGCAGCTGGTGTCCCTGTGAAAAAGCTGGCATTAAGGCCATGCCAGTCCCTGGGGAGAGAGAGGTGTTAAGTTCTAATAGCTTTCTCTGCTGCAGCACCAGCATCCAAAAAAGGGGGTTTGAAAAATTAATGGAGTTGAATGCATCTCACACTGAGGAATGGACTGGATTAATAAGCACATTAAGGGCAGCTTTGGATTGAAAATAATTATAGAAGCTGACAAGGTGCAGAGGTGCCATCACCAGCTCTTTTCAGGAATGCATTTTAAAAGCAGTTTAAAGACCCTTCAGATGTTGGAATTATCGTGCATGACCAAATTAGGGGCAAATGAGAAAAGTTTATCTGGCATTTTCGAGTACTGAAGGAGCTTATGCACTATAAATTATATAGTATGTAGGATGGGCAAAGAATAGGAAATAAATCCAGTTTTTGGAAAAATATAGTTTTTGTAAACTTTTGCTTAGCAAAAGCATGTCTTAACATGGTGGCATTGCAGAAATTGTTGGATAATTAAATTTTAAAGAATTATAGCTTGTTAATTTAGACATAAAACAAATAAGCTTCCAATGAAAACTAAAAATGGAATGATTTTATGTGAAGTATTTTTGTCTTCTCCAGAATAAACACATTTTAAAACAAAAAGATATTATGTAATATATAACAGCTTATATAATAGTGGAATGCATTCATTGTTTTGTATTGTTCCTTGACATATGTACCGTATGTCACACCCTGTGTGATTGATGTCATTAATGTGGTAAATATATTGACATGTGCCACATAACTGATATACTATTTCTCAAAAAAAAAAAAATAATACAATCACGGATTATCCTGTAAGACAAGGGCCAGCCTCAAATTCCCAAGGGTTGTCAAATTCTGATGATGAGCCCACTGGATCACCCTTTGCTCAATTACCAGCAATAACAAGTAGACTTTCGGCTAGCAGACCACATGCCCCCCACTTCGATGCCTCCTCCCTGCGGCTGCCATCCTGCAAACTTGACAACCATTTGTTCCCCTACTCATTCCCTGTAGCGTAAACTGCTATCTTTGTTTTCTATTATTCTTGGCCGTGATTTCATATGTGGCTTTTTCACAACAGGTGAGAATCAAATATTTAATTTATCCAACTTTAATCTTTTAGAAACTGAAAAACGAATGTTAGATTTTATTCATTTATCTATCAATCCTCCATAACCATGGACAGGGGGGCAAAGTTGGGGTGCATCCTGGGTGGGATCCCAGCGCATCATAAAGCGCATACACCCACACATGTATATATACACACATGCATACTGTACATCATATATACACTATAGACAATTTAGAGATCTCACTTTGACTAAATCGCAATAACATTTTATACACTTTATAGTATGCCAGTTTAGTGATGACAAAATAGGACTAACATGATCAAATTTCCTGGCTCAAGTAAGAGCTTTAGCTGCAGCATTCAGCACCAGCTGAAATCTCATTAAGATCCAGACATACAACCATATTGTAGCGCATTGCGATAGGGCAACTTGGATTAGTTTTTCCATGTTATAAATAGACAGCATATTCCTAAGCCTGGTTTTATTCCCAGATGGACGAATGTTATTCTAGCATTATTTTGACTATGAGCATCGAAGGAGAATGCTGAGTCGGCAATGACTCCAAGATCATTAACCACGTTGCTGTGTTTAACAGAAAAATCATCACGGTCCTCCTTGCTAAGCACGCCTCACCTCAATTAACCAATGTATGTGGGTTTCTTACGAAGATATTATTGGCCATCCAGCTCATCACATTGAATACACAGTCTTCAATCTTTGAAAGCTGTGACATCTTACTTTTACTGTTATGTACTGTATAATCGTGTATTGACAGTATAACTGTGGAAGCCAACACATCATCACTGAGTGGCTGCATGTAAAAAGTACACAGTAATGGCCTCAGAATCAATCCTTATGGGACACTATAATTTACTTGGGTGGATTCAGAGGATTGGTTGTTCACATGAACAAACTGGTAGTGGTCAGTTAGATAAGATTGAAACTAGGATAGTACCTGCCCTTCAGTACCAACCAAGGTCCAAAAGAATGTCATGTTCTACAGTATTAGATGCTGGACTTAGATCTAATAGCACCTGCAAGTAGATAACTCCACACTCAGAGGTTATTAGCCATTTATCACTTTCTCTCGTGCAGGTTCCATACTATGATCAGACTGAAATAATTATTTAATGTTATTTTTCTGTTGAAAAGTAAACACAACTTATTTTTTTCCTATGACTTTTCAATTGAAGTTTAAAGATAGGTCTATTGTTTGCTAGCTAACTAGGTTCAGTATTTGGTTTCTTAAGGACACATCTAATAACAGCAGTCTTGAGAGGTTCCAGGATATGTCCAAGGCTTATCATATTTAGTAACATGCAATTAATTGATGCTGCAATCTCTTTAACTGGCTTTTTAATAAGAGGGAATAATATACATATGATTTCCATATGAATTTATCTGTAAAACATCCAGGTTAGTCAGGAAGACCCCAAATATTTGTAAAAATATACTGGGCAGGAGATTTTTCTAAGTTAATAAAAACAAATTACAGCAAAGGTCTACTAGGGGTTGAGCCAGAAACATAAAATTCCAGGATTTCAAATGTGTTAAATCTGTAACCCAACTTCTTAGATTCAACTCAAAAAAGTGAATCAGAACTTATGTTATCATATTTTCAATTCATGAACACAACGCTGATAACATTAAACTTCAAAGTGCAGAAACTAAACCAAATAAAATAAATTGGAATTTTTGTTGGCTTGCAACATTGTTATTCAAGCCTGACAAGTATATGACTTTGACTAAATGCTTCATAAATTTCTCTGTGCCATAGTGTTAAAGGTTGAATAAATCCTACCCCTAAATTTTGTGTGAATTTGCCCGGAATAGAAATGCTAGTTTGTTCCTCATAATACCAAGTACCCTTCACGATCACAAGTGTGCTTTGATGTGAAATGTGCCCTGTTGTGCTGTGATTTAGTTATCTCTTTGTGGTGAAGCTGATGGCAGAGCGTGTAATTAGGCCAGGAATGGTCAGTTAGAACCGGACATTGAGCATTTCGCCATCCACTTTGATACTCTGATTGTAGGTGAATTGTCAGTTTCTGTTCTGTTTTGAATAGAGATGCTGCTCTTCCTATATCTTGCACCCTGAACCAACACGGGATGTGATAAGTCCTGCACCTTCAGACTCAACAATCAACCCCCCCCACATTCCCTGCTCGGCTTAAATTTTGATTCATACATTTAAAGTCAACAAGCAAGCCATGCAAAAATCTGCTGTGAGAACAGGGTGTGTGCATGCTTAAGCATCAACGGAGCCTAATTACATGTTGTTTTTTATTTCATTTAAACATCCAGTATAACTAGTCAAAACTCACTTTGGTTTATTTTTTAAATAGAAATCTTTCTTGCAGCTTTTTACACATCTATCCTGATGACTGGCTCAGATGAAAATGTCATCGGTTAGCAGTGGCACACTATATTTATTTATTTTCTTCTGGTCTTGGTTTGGACTCTGTGTTGACCCCCCCCCTCCAAAGTCTAGGTTGAATAGGACTTTGAATAGGCCACATCACTACATTTCTTGTATTGTTTTATGTTGTCAATTATTTTTCTCCCAAAATGGTTAACTACCCAAGAGGCAAAAACTGACATATTAGAAAATAATCTAATAGGTTGTCGTCCAACTAACTTTAAAAACTTGAGAAAATTGATGTTACGGTAATGAGTTCAAGAAAATGACCTATATTGTGTTTAAGAATGAATCGATCTACTTGGGCTTTTTTCCTATTTATTCAGAACAATTCTGTAAACAAGCAAATATGCCTAACCAATCGATATGGTGTAAAATGTTACAGGTATTTCTGTTGGGGACCCCTGACCTAATTTTTTATGTATAGTGGAAACCGTGCATGTTAACGCCGCATATATAAAACAATTGACTAGGTGTCGTGCCGGCGGCGGGAGGAACGACCCATGATGCAGGCTGATGCATGCAGGGCAGGGCTGAGCGTGACAACTAGATATATCCAGTAAGTGGCAGTGCCAACTTCACAGATTAGTGTGTCCAACCAGGCTCATTATATCATGTCATTATTACACTGATGTAAACATTCAATTTGTTCAGTTAAAAACAATAAACATTTAGCTCTGAACACCTTGTCTCATTTATATTTGTTCAAGATTAACTTAATCATTTTTCAATTTCTACCAAGAAATCGTATTTTATCAAAATAATCAAATAGTACTGTCAATGAGAAACATGATCGGGCAGAGGTAAACAATAAATAATAAAAAATAATAAATAATTGTCTATATCGTTGTATTATTATTACTATTAATACTATTATTTTTATTATTCTAAAAAACCCGAAACACAACGGGTCTACTAGACCATACATTGCCAGAAGCAAAACCAGCTAACTCTGAGAGGCTATTGTATTGTTGTTGTTCTTATGCTCTAAACACATGTTGCGAGAAGACTTGAAACTTGCTATTGAAAACCTTATCTCCTCTTGCTTTTCCGTAAGCTTCATTCAGATGACATCTGCCCTCTGCTGGTCTGGAGGAATATAAATGCAGTACACATGCACTGACCACGACCATCTGCATCCACAGGTAAATGGAGTATGAACACAAGCTGCTGCACTGACAACCATCCCCAGCCCGGAAGTGCACGTAAGCGCACGTGAAAAGCGTAAAGTAAGAACTAGGCTTAAATGATTTGCCAATTAGGTATGATGACAAGGCAGATGTAATTGAATCCTGCCTAATGATAATATTATTGTATATACTTCACATGCATTTTGGATTGTAACATTTGCTACTATATGTATAATAAATGTAAATTGTTTCATTTGGTTATATGTTCAGTTTTCTGAACACTGCAATATTGCATTTGGCTATATAGAGGCACACAACTTAATACAACCCTTAGAGAGCTTAGTGAAAAAATGCAATTAAAAGTGGCAGAATGTGTGTAAGGGTCATTTACATGCGACACATCCATATTTGGGTGTTTCTCTCCCAAAGCGTGCATACACCGCAGAAGTAGGTCCATGGGAGAATGCATTTAAGAGAAAAAGCGCATGGCTACCCTTGTACTACTATAACATTATTAGAATTTGTTTTAATTATACAAATAATAAATGTAACGTATTTATGTTCAGTGTACAAATAGAAATGCAATTGTAAAATTATATTGAGGAACTGAGTTTTGTGTGAGAGGGCTCTGCTTTTATATTTTTGTATAACAAAATTCTGTGCCCTGTCAAAGGGAGCTATGACCTGTATTTCCAGTGCTGTCAGTATTGCCCATGGCAAACAGGTCTCTGCAGAAGTGCCAGACAAAACCTACCATTTATCTGGACAGTATATTGAACTATGTTTGACAATGACAATGACACCATATTACACTTCCTTATCTTATCAGGAAAACCTTATGCATGGACACATGGACAAATAATGATATAGTGCCACGAGATGTGACCCTCGGGACAGAAAACGCAGTATACTCAAAATGGTAAAGGTGGAAATAGATCACTGTACAATTCCTCATGTTAGGCATTAGCGTGCTTATATGGACTAGACAAGGACATTTTCAGCCAGACAAACACACATTTTAGCAGCAATCAAAAATATATGGTAGACTAGCACTTCGTAGAACCATGACAAAGGACATAGAAAAAAAAGTACTGATGTTTCTCCAAGAACACAGATCAAAACTAATTATAATATGGAATTTTCTGTGACTCATTATGGATGTGCAAACTGGATAATGAAGAAGCAGGACAGGATGAGTGTTGAGGCCTTTGAACTTCAGAGGAAAGCGGGCAAGCAGACTTTCATTTGAAACAGAAACGACCATATAATGGACGTATTATGGAAAGAGCCAGCACCTTACAGAATGCTGGTAAATGTGGAAGGTAGAAGAGGGGATCCAGCAACAATGTGAATGTGAATCATCCTGACAAATATATGCCACTGGGAAGCCCAAAGCCCTGGGGAGAAGAATGTTGTGAAATAATGGCATATATAACAACTTAACGGGAGAAAATATTGACTTGGCGGCATCTAATAATATTGACAGGATTATAAACAGCATTTTGTGAACAAAATCATAAGCTACATTTAACGAAAAAAAAAGCAGAAAACACATGGGATTGATTTAACAATGACTATCAAACCAATCAAATCTCTATATAAAAAATCATAGCAGTGACAACTGTTAGAGCATTATCTGTGTTTTGATTTGTCTGTGCCTTTTAACATTGTACAATTTGTATAAACTTATCCAGGCTTTGCAAAGGAAACTGACAATAATCCCTGATCTTGGATGTTTGCATGCATAAACACATTGCAGCTGTTGCAGTAAACAAATCCAGCAGTCACAGGGTGACTTGTAACATTGCATGAAGATTTACAGGGAAGTTTTGAGGAAAAATGTAAAAAATGAAATACGTTCTTTGACAGTGCTTGAAATCTTAAGGTGGTTTGGCATACATAGCCTTGAATAATATCTAATTAATAAGAAACACTTGTATTGTATACTGAAGGCTGCTAAAATCAGTACACATTTGGCATCATCAAATGAGATTACAAAGTGACATAAGACTAACAATATTGATATTTCTGAGCCTGCAATTAGGACACATCTATTTTGTGACCAGAAATTTGCATTCTACACAGATTTAATGCTATCTTGCATTTATCTGCAGGTAAACTATTACCCTGTATATTGCACCGAAGACGTTCATGCTTAAACTATACAGTTTAAAAGTAAAATATTAGTTATATTTATTTTATGTCTGGGTTAAATTTAAACTATCTCTATCTGCAACTCTTGTTACTATCATGCAAAAATATTGTTAAAATATAACATTGTGTCACTTGTTTCATACTCTTAAACTGTAATATCTAGCTGATATGCTAGCACTGTGTGTTAAATTTAGTTTTCTGAAAACGTGTAGCAGCTGGAGTTAGTTTGGCGTTACATTTTATGCAGCACCAGTGTGAACTAGATGTCTTCATTCCGCATCTGCTACATTAGAGATAACTGAACTCTGCCAATGGACAAATACCCAAGCATCTTTTCAAGTTTTTGAGCTTCCTTGAATTATTACGGGTGGATTATTATGGGTAAGTTTCATTTTTAAAAGCCAGTACGAAAATAAGCATGCAGTCCTTTGTAAAGTTCATGAGTAGTGTGATAAAGTTTGAAATTATTCTTTGCAGGGGAAACGCAGTACACCCATATTTTTTAGCCATATGTGTCTGTACGTGTGAGAGAGCAAGATGAAATGTCTGTTATTTACTATGGGAATAAGATAATATAAAGGCATATTTTATATTTTATACACCTTAAGTGGGCAACCAATTCATTTTAATCCTGAACAGTGTTTTCTTCAAGAACAGGAGGAGATATTTGGAATAGAGGGGGACTGAACAAGAAATTAACTATAAGCAGCAGAAAGACGGACATATTGGTTAACAAATATTCGTATTTGTTGCAAATTCTGTAATACTGCCGCGGCACTTACTTTAATCTATCCACTGTGCCACTTCATATCATTACTTTGCTCTTTTACATATCACTTTGCGGCCTCTCGTTTAATGTTGTATTATTTGTGTGCACTGCCCTGTTAATTGTCTATGCTCTGAGGTGAAGGCATTCAGGTAAGAATGTCATTGTACTTTGGATAACGCCTTACATTAACTGCACCTTCATAATGCAGTCGTAAAGCTTCCATAGAACATTCATAAGCATGATGTAAGTGTACCGTGACATACAGTACTTTGTAAATATGACTGTGGAACGTTGAATCTTGAATCGAATACCATAAAATCATTTACGCCGTCTAAATACCGGCCTAGTACATTTCAGATGCCTTTTCCCTGAACTTTAATGTCTACAATTAAATTTATCTATTAAATGGTATAATTACAATACTGTCATTAATGCAAGTTTCTTAAAGATTAGAACACAAATGCTGTAGTACTAAATTAGAAGTAGTCTTATCTTCCCTGGAAAAACTTACCAGCCAAGTAAAAAGTACTCTGTGTGGCACACTTCTGATAATCATTTCAGTGGTAACACTGACTGCATTTTCCCAACAGTGAATCCCATAATGAATAATAAATAAATGAATTATGATCTTAAGTTTTGTTGGCAGCCAAATATCAAAGATCCTAGGTAGGTTTAAAGGTTTTTACAGAAAGTTTATGATCTACTATTCCTCATCTATGTTGCTTTTGCACATACTCAGTATTGATACCTATCCGATTTACAGTAAAATTCTAAATATTTTTGAACTTTTAAATTGCTTGAATGGATCTGAAGCAATATACAGCATAAATTCAGCTTCTCTTCTACAATCCCGCCCAATAAGAACATTCTGGTTGATGCTGATGGTCTCTGGTGTTTGTCATGTCTGCAGATATTCTCTGCAACACATCATCTTATCATTACGCTTCCATAGTTAAGTTTATTAGGGCGTAAGGCTCGCTCTGGGAGAGACAGTGAACAGATCCGCATGACACATGAATAGAGGGATGAAATGGGGATTTTTAATTGTGGGATTGGCAGAAGGAATGACAGCACCAGCAGTAATGAAAAAAAAACACATACGGATGGGAGAAATATACACATATACAAAAAGAAAACAAACACATGATCACAAAAGAGCTGGGCATTGGTGTAAATAGGGGCAAGCAGAAATAATATCATATTTTCTGTCATATAATGATTGGAGACAAGAAATAGGTCAACAGACTTGGCATATTACCTGCTTTTGTTCTCTACCCAAGGAAGCTGACACCTCCTAATTCCTATCCTGATGCTTTTACCTGATTTACTCCATTGTTTCTGTTTGATTCCACTTTGATTTTCAAAATTACCTTTTCCCCTCCTTGTTCAATCCTTCCTAACACTAAACCACCTGGATCCAGACAGTCTGTATTGAAAATGGTTTCACTTGATAGTGTGCCAATACTTGTCCTTGCATTGGCCCAATCTCAGCCCCCTGCTTGCAACAGTTGCACAACCGAATAATGATATAATGAATAATGAAGTTTTTCAAAGTTTGATTTGACACAAACACTTTTGTACTCAGTACAAAGTGTACTGAAATGCATTATTGCCTAGGTCCAGCCTAGAAGCAGGGATCTTAAATATATGACAAGACATAGTACATTAAACAATAAAAAAAAATCATAAATATTCATGGTGTGCAATTGGCAGGTAGTACAAGGTATCTACAGATAAAAAAGCTTCTACACGTGTAAACAGTATGGAATATTGGCCCTAAACATTATGCTCATTAACGATCCATATTGCCTGGGGAAAGAAGCTCTTCTTCAGCCTCGCCCTCAGCACAGAGGAGAGCCCATTGTTGTTATCTTAAAGATTTTGTATAATTACATTTATGTATTTTATAATCCATCTATTAAATGTAAGGATTGCTACTCAGACATATGTTTTTGGATTTTATTTTTCAGTCTCCTTTGAAGCTATTTGCATTAGGTCACTATAAAATACTTTTTGACAGACATATTACATTGATCATTGTAAGTGGAATGTTCAATAAGAGAATCAATGTTTTTTTTGTGATGATGACATTTATGTATCAAGGTTTATATTTGACTGTTTGCAAGTTTCTTAA
This sequence comes from Petrocephalus sullivani, assembly GCA_026780845.1. Taxonomy (NCBI): domain Eukaryota; kingdom Metazoa; phylum Chordata; class Actinopteri; order Osteoglossiformes; family Mormyridae; genus Petrocephalus; species Petrocephalus sullivani. Next base: position 10,486,080 of record JAODKM010000058.1, on the reverse strand, counting down.
TGTTTCACTATGCTAAAATGTATATTTCACTTTATAAATGTATCACATAAGTAAAGGCTTCAGGCCTGGAAATTTCATTGATTATCTTTCTGAGTCTAAAGGCATAATGCTCCCTGATTCGCTCAGTTTCACCATCCATGTACTATACCCTCTTGTCCTAAGCAGGGTTGCCGGAGTCCAGAGTCTATCCTAAAAGATACCAGCACAAGACATGGAAGAGCCCAGGAAAGGGCATCAGCACTCATTAAAATTTGGCATCTCCAGTTCACCATAGTGTGTTTTTGGACTGTGGGGTAACACACTGTGAAAATATGCGAACTCCACTCATATGGAGCCAGAGTGGAGAATCAAACCACAGTCCCAGAGGTTCGAGGAACCACTGCAGCACCATGCCACCATATTATCCCACCATGCCAGCTTCATAATCTTGCATATTTTGCATTACTGTTAATGTTATCTGATTATCCAAATACTAGCATAGCATACAAGAGAACTAGACAAATAATAAACAGCAGCAAGAAATACAATACAATGCATCAGCATAAAGGCTGATAAGTAATATATAAGTAATATAAGTAATTGCCCCCTATCATACCAAATGGCTTACATCTCCTCCTGCACTCTTCCCAGCAGAACTGTTTTATCTTAGTGAAATGTGTAGGATTCTGAGCATGAGCAGTTCTTTTCATGCTCTGCACAGTTTCTTAGCCCACTTAATATTACTACTTTGACTGGGCCTTCCATTACTGAGCCACCACACTGCTTTGCTTCAAGGTGATGTGTTGGAAAAAGAAATACATAAAATGGTACCATAGATGGAGGTGGGGTAGCTACTACAACCTCCCAGTATAAAGGTTTTGGGTCCAAACCTTACCTCTAACTCAGTATTTGGAGTGGCACGAGCTGTCTTTTGCATAGATTCCATGCAGCTGTCCAGCTTTCATTCTACCATAAAAGAACATGCAGTTAGGACATGAAAGATGGACGGATAAATATTCTTAAAGAGGATGACGTTGACGTCTGAAATTATTTCAATTTTTGCTAATAATTTATGTCAATTTATATGCTTGGCATCAAAACCCATTCAAAAACGCATCCACATTGTTCACAGCGCAAGAGATAGATAACACAAGAAAACAAAGATTTTGCTACTGGAAGTAAAACATGTGATTTACATGAAATCAACTGTGCCGAGTCCAGATCTGCACTCAGAATTTTCCTAGCGCGTCCAGATTATAAATTACAGGCATAATATTGTTTTGCGATTCTCTGTTACTTTGATACACGTATTGTTGCATGGCAGCATAACAGCTGTTTTTGTCACATGTGTGTCCATAATTGCCTCGTTTGAAATACGTTTCCTGCTTGCATTCATGCTTCTGCATCATCTGTGCACATTCCCACAGAGCACACGATGTAGGGCGAGATTCAGGGCCGCTGTTGCACGACTCGCACGTGTATAGCTCGGCGTCATGTGCTGTGCGGGTTTACGCATGTCGGTGAGCTGATTTCAGCTCAATTTAAGTCAAAACGGGCCACAGGCCGCTTTAACCCAAACATGATGGGCGACTACTGTTGGTTTCTGCAGCAGGTAACAACGGGCACTCACAAGTGCAAAAGCAGGTGCCTAAAGCACTTTTGAACAGTATGTTATGTCTTGGTGAACTTCTGTTTGTAGTTTCATTGCAATGAATAACTTTTCAAATATCACACAGTTATAAGTCAAACTTTTATTATGTGTAGATAGCATTTTTGTAATGTTTTCGCTCCCGCATGCATAACTTGAGAACCGGACATGACAGACAAAATATGCTTTCAGTTTTGACCTCAGCACACTGGATTTAGTGTAGGACACATGTATGAGACAAAGTATCAGACAGAAATTATATTCTTGTGATCCAGTGTAAGTTTACAGAAATCCAATTCTTCAAATATTGTACATTATGGGTGTCAAAAGCAAGCACAAAAAATTTGTAAATATTCTCTTTTTCTCTGCTTGAAGTACTATGACATCTTTTTAAACATGACACAGAAAATGCTTCTCAGGTAAAAACATATAGATCTTCTCAGTCTCAGGATTTAAATCTAGGCTTGAGACCTATTATTTTATCCTCTCCGATCATGAAAAGGATGCTGATGCAAATGAACATGCTATGTCAGCAGCTGCATTGGCCCTGATGCTCTGGGCACAGGGCAGACATTATTTGAGTTTATGCCATGGATACAGGCAGGGCCACTGGTCAATAGAGAGCTCAATACTTGCCTGCAGAATGCTGAAGAGAGCTGACCTACAGATGGCTTGAAAGAAGATAGCACTATACACAGTACTTCCTGACCCATATACTGTAGTGTTATTATACATGGGGATTCAATAGTCACTTGAGCTTAAACTCCCAGTCTGTGGATTTCAGTTTCCTCCCTCTGCTGTCTCCTGTCTTTCATTCACTATTTATTTTTCCTATTGTTACCCATAACTGTTGCATGCCAGTGACACTGTAGCTTGAGTTTTTGTTTAGAGCTTTAGGGCAACTATGTTGGGGAAAGCACAATATTAAAATAAATTAAAACTGAAGAACTGAATAAAATGAATTCACAGAGCATGGGTTAGTTTCCGTAAAACTGGAAAATTCTCATTTCACAATTGTGTAGAACAGAGTTCTGAATAGTTTAGAAAAGTTTTAAATAACTTATATTTAAATAACTTTGCATTATGGTATAAATGTTTTGAAGTGTTCTCTATATCATTTTATGTTTATTTGGTCTGCCTTATAAAATGTGTTTGTTGTGGTATATATGAAATACTTTAAAAATGACGATCACTTTAATCTAAATCTAAGTATACCTAATATAATACACATTAGTTATTTAGGATGCTGCCTGCTGTTAACCTAGCATCTGTGAAGGCAAGTCAGTTATTCATGGAAGTGTACTGGGGGCATAGGTTTAAAATTTTAGTATAAAAATTATTAAATTTATATTTCATTTGGTGTTTTACTGGTAAATTTATCTACAACTGATGAAAACAACAATTGTGACAAAATAACACAAATTAAATAACATTATGACTCAGTATGGCTTATAATGAAAATGCTTCAATATTTTTATATATTCTGATGATAATTTATTATTTTCAGTACTCTTAGAGGTTACCAGAAATATGTAATGGTGAGGTACAATATCCCAGTAGCACATATTTATATTTGGCGGTTTGATACAAGATGATGTGAAATGTTTGTGCAATTAATGAAACAAAAAACTTTATTATAATCAGTATCGCATTTCATAATATAACAGGACTGAACTTATTTTTTCCAAGATTTCAAGTGCATTGAAACCAGTGTTCATTTTAAATAACTGCTTCCATCTACAATCAATCGATCTTCTAACCTATTATTCTGGACAGTCTATGCTAGAGAGCATAAGGCACAAGGCAGGCGTACATCCTAGACAGGATGGTTTTCCTGCCAAAGAAATGTAAAGTTCTCATAACAGTAAATACTGGCTTAAATGGGTTCACTTGCTGAGGTAATTTCTGGACATACACATGGGTTTCCACATACAAATAATCGGCCTACTTTTAAATTTTTCTATGATTCAAAACTGTAATATAATTCTCCTGCCTGAATTATGACGAATACATAATTTACATGGCTTATACTGCCATTTTGTTACATTAACACATTAAATATCTTCTGGCTCATTAATAAAAATTGTTACATTGTTAAATTGTTACCTGTATGTTGCATCCCGCTGCCCCATTATCAGTCCGGTCTCCGAAAAATGCATTTTTCCTCATTTTAACGCGTAAATACACTTGTGAATGCATAATGTTCGTGAAGTAATGAATAACAGACTATATAAAGCCCATTTTTTTCTCAAACATTCTTCTAGCCCTGTTTTCACCCATCCCCCAACAACTTACTTGTTCCAACAATCCCTCATTCTAAGACCAGGAACCAGATGTGAGGTGCTCTCTGAGTGCTCTCCAAGGCCAGCTGTAGCTAAAATGAAGCACCAGCGAGAAGAGCTGGGGCCAGATGAAAGCAAAATACAGATCCTCCTGACTTTGACATCTTTATTGGGAATTTGGTCAAGCAGCACTTGAGCCATTGGGGTGTTCTGAAATGGTGACCTGAAAACCATACCACCATTAAATGACAAAGCATCCCTCTCTATGGCTATCAGCACATGTGTAGCAATTATCCTTAAAAGTTTAATAGGAACGTTAAAATACTCTTTTCTTCATAACGGAAAATCAGTTATGCATAACACGGATCAGAAGGATGCAACATTCTGGAATTCTCCTTAAATAATATACAGCAGTCATTTTAATAAGAAACTGCTTTTAAAACCTCAGTAACATGCCATTATTGGCCAACGACAGTCTACAAATATAGCTCATACATAGCAAAGTACGGCCAAAAAAGTACTCCGTGGTTAGATATAGCGAAACACGTCACAGGGCTCTGTTTTTATTTTTTTTTCATAAGATGTAATTTCATTGAGTCTGGCAAGGAAAATACAACTGTTATTACATATAAATACTTGGATGCTTAAAGGCATTGTGAAAAATGTATTTTAGAGGACTTTAATTTAATTTAGGAAATATTTATACATTGAAAGAAAAGGCACAGAAGCAGTCCAACAGCTTCACACTATTCAAAGATGGTTTTTGAATTGTTTTATGTTGTAGGTACACATCTTTTCCTGGCAATATAAACTAATTTTGGCAAATAAATTGAATCCATGTAAAAAGAGAGTTAAATCCATGTCATGTCAACACCAGTATGTAAAGGCGTAATTAACCTGAATAGTATTCTGCAATCTATGAGTATAATAATTTGAAAAACTGTAAAAATATATTTGCAATTTCTATGTTTTCTAACAAAACAGCTATGAAAAAGACAACTATATATAAAATGGAATCATATTTTGCTTATAACAGTTATGAACTATTCCTGCCTTTGGAACAATCATAAATAAGCCTACGTAGTGTGAACTGATCACTTTTTTTATTAAATTTAGCAAGAATACATAATAATTTATGTCTACATTTTACGATATATGTTCGCCATTATAATTATACTTTTCAATAGGATTATGAAAACTGTATGTAAATAAACAAAGGTTGATAATATAAATGTTTCAATAAATATGCCGCACCTCATTTGCCAAGCATGTAATGAGAATACTCCTAGTTTTCCTTCTTTCATACTAATATTGAGATAAATACATTGGCTAAGACATCACTTGAGCTGTAATTCACTGTGAGCTAAAGTTCTGCACTCCCCCCATGACAAATGGACCAGCATGGAATCCAGTCTCTTAAGTGAGCTGTAACTTTCAGCAGTCACTTGCAGGTGCGAGTGATCTGTCATTCCCTGCTGCTGCCTCAGCCACCTATCACTGTGTTTAATCAAGGCAGAGTGTGTAGCTTCAAGTTGAGATTAATTCCCCGGACCAAATGGTTTGTTGCACCTTTTCCGCTTTTTAGGCTGCAGCTTGCATATCTTTGACAAAGAGGGGAAATTAGTACATTTCAAAATATGGTACAGCATCACGGCCCAATGGACAGATCAGCTCACTCAGTTCCTTTGCTTATCCCAGCATTACTGCGTGCTTAGAAACACACACACGTACGCGCACCCGCATATATACTAAAGACAGAGTTTCTATATAGGAGCTGTTCTATGGTTTTAATTGAAGCCAGTCTGTTTTGTAATTACTCTAACTGGGATAAAGGCTATAAACTGGCACCATAAAAGCAGACTACAAAAATACCAGTTTCAAGAAACTCTCCAGTATCCATAAAGTGTGATTTTACTCCTGTTACTGTTATAGATCAGGTAAAACTTGCTGGGGTCAATCTTTTATAGATACAGATGTTAAGTTTGTTAACTCTCATTTGGAGATTTTTGTTTTTAGTTTTTGCGTAATTCATCTTGCTCCATATACATATTCACAGGTATGAATGAAGCTTGGGGTCAGAGTGCAGGTCAGCCATTTATCGGGTGCCCCAGGAGCATTTGTCAGGGTTAAGGACCTTGTTCAAGGGCCTGAGGATGATGCAACTACTCTGTCGAGTACTGGATTTAAAGAAGCGACCTTCCGATCGCAGACACAGAGGCTTAACCCGCAGCCTCGCATACCACCAGCGTCAGTTAAGCCTCTGACTCCTGAGCAGAAAACAGTTCCCCAAAACGTTTCCTTTTCCTTTGTCATCACTAGGGACATTTGATTTGAGGGTGTATTCTTATTCAACTATGCTTATATTCAATTATATTATTCATTTCACTCCCTCCCACGCCTGACCCTGACCAGGACTCACAGTTAGAAAACAGGTGGTTGAATGGAGGCTTCAGTACTTATAATAATAATAATAATAATAATAAATTTTATTCATATAGCACTTTTTAAGTACTAAAAGATGCTTGCATCTTCATTCCACTTCTCCTAGTGAAGGTTGAGTCTTTTCATTTGTAGTCTACAGTGGCTTCACACCAGTACTGTACTGCGATTGTACCCATTTTTAAAGCCATTTTAAAGGACAAAGTAAACACGTGAATGTAAATAGTAATAACTGAGACGAGGCGACAGATTTGAAGTTGGTTGAGCAAATGTCGGAAAAGGAGAGTATGGATATATGCTATGTTTGATAACTTTAGGTTATATCGCTTTGACTGATAGTTATAAAAAAGTAATTTTTGTTTTGTTGTAAGATTGGTTTAATTTACATAGCGGTTTAATTTATGGTTTTGTGTACAACAATAAAATAAGTTAATGCAATTAATGTAAATATTGCCTGGTGGAATGGTGTACAAAAATGAACATGGACTCCACTGCTTTTGATTGGATTTAAAGGCCGATGCAAACTGTGAATTTGATTCCTGCCCTGGCATTGTATCTGTTGAGTGTGTGTTCTCCATTGTTTAGATGGATTTCTTTTCTAGGTAGAAATGTCTTCCCACAGTTCAGAAGCATTTGGTTTGTATGAATTTGTGCCTCTAAATTGTCCATGGTGTATGTCCTGTATTGAAAGAAAATTCATTTGACATCCTTTCTTTCATTCGCTGTATAATACAATAATGCTACAACATTTCTCGTCCAGCAGGGGATGCCTCGGTTGCCCTCCGTGACCTGTGTGTCAACCAGGAAGTGCTGAGCATTTAAGCTCTGTAACCCCAAGTCATAAGCCTTATTTGTCAATCTTGTTACCATTGCATTTTTCTGGTTTTGATCTTACTGCTTGTAGACTTTGCTTCTCACCATCGTCCATTTTGGTGCTGGATTTTGCCTTTTGCCTGTTATCTGTCTCTTATTAATCCCTGTGGTTCTGTTGCCTCAAGGACATCCTACTGTCATCCGGATTCTGCTTAACAGCTCTACAGTCCACACATATCCTTGGTTCTTGTCCACAGATTCACTGTCTCTGGTGTTTCCACATTGTTCAATCCCACCTGTATGCCTTGTCTGTGCTCTGTGTATCAGCTTAGTGCACAAATCTCCATCAAGTAGCTACAGGGGATCTCAGAGCATAAAAGCCCAATGCACTACTACTCAGAGTTCTATTCAAACTGTGGTTTCTTCCCCCTTGCACAACCCTTTGTAGATATCTTGTTCTGACTGAGACACCAAGATGGTGATGTGTGAACCAGTTGTGGGGGTTTTGCTTTCTGGTGTTTGTACTCCTACCTTGGGAATATTGCACATCAAGGGTGCATTTTCCATTCTTGCATCTCTAGTAACAGTAGAGAGCATATGGTACAATGTCTCCCTCATTGACTACTAGCAGGGTTTAACCAAAAAAGGAGTTGTCCTGCAGGGACAGGATGAACAATCTCTGATTTCCCTTTCAGTCAGGCTCGGCAGTTTTACGTGTGAGCATCAAATGGATGCTTGTCAGTCCCACATCAGTGCTACTTCTCCATTAACACAAAACAATGCTCTCAACTTCAGCCACAAACTCCAGAGCACATGCAGCCTAATATGGCACAGGAGACCCAGAGTTTTTAGACATTAGACAAATTGTACCAACTCCCATTCCTAACCATAAGAACTGGAAGTGTCTTCTGAACATTTAGCAACTGAAACCTGGCAAGTACATTGGGCCTTTTCCTTGACAAAGTTCCAGGACCGAATGACCTGGAGACTGGTTCTTAAAACAGTAAGGCAGATACTCTCTCACATCCATAACAGCGAAGCAGAGATCCCCTTTCGCAGTCAGAGTTGTTATCCACGTGTTTTATAGCCCAGGTAGAGTAGGGCAGGTTATGTGAGATGTCAAGACAGCTAACCAGTGAATGACCCCTCCAGCTCAGACCTTCAACTCCATTTTTTGCCCCCCTGCTTGAGAGGATGAATTCCTCTTCTTTATAAAGGCTTGCAAACCTTACCTGAACATTTTTCTTTGTACCTAGGTCCATTTTGGCACCCACAATGCAGGTGGAACACCGCCTCATTTGTGGTGTGCAGCAGAAGGTATCTCAGTACTGACAGGACGGTCTACTCCAACTGCTAACCGTGCCATTGTGTTCCTTGTCACACATCACTGTGCATTTTATAATGAGCCTTCCTGCATCACAGAAGACACTGCTACATCTCTAAAGCAGTTCACTTCTTAGCTATCAAGATGCTCCCCTCAGCCCAAGAGCAGCCAGAACTCTTATTCCTCCACACCATTCAGATTCCTGAAGAGATTATGTCAGACTGGGGTCCTCCATTCGTCTCTAGGGTCTGGAAGGCTTATGATAAGCACCAGGGGATAATTATCAGACTTTCTCCTGGCTACCACCCACAGACTGAAGCCCATACTGAATTGACAAAACAGGAACTTGACTGTGTTCTGCAGTCTTCCACGGAAATATCAGCCAGGAAGACTAAGTTAAATTTCCCCCTTCAGCCAAAACTCACTACCTAGTTTGCTGATGAGTCTTACCCATTTTGAGTGCTCTCTGAGCTACCAACTGACCTCGTTTCCATTTGATTTACCAGCTGCCAGTATACCCTCAATGGATCAGTTATTTAATGACGTCGCTATGTCTACTGACAAATTCTGCGGGATTTTTCAGAGAAAGTCATTACAAAAACATAAAGTTGACCATCCATGGACTTATGCTCCTGCACAACGTCTGACATAATACATCTGCTGTGAACTTGCAGGTCTTTTTGTGCCAATTGGCTCCCATGTAAATCGGCCAATTTTCCATGAAATGACAAGCGAACCTGCTACAAATCAACCCAACTTTCAACCAGACCCTGCTGAAACCCGTTACCATCAGCCCACCGAAATACCCAGTAATCCAAAATGCTTGCAGCTTCAATATTTGGTAGATACAGAGGGGTATGAGCCTAAGGAAATAACCTGGGGCTCTGCCAATGTTCTACTTAACGCAGACCTCATTGCAGAGGTCCACCAAGTTTATCTCACAGGCATAGGTAACACTCTCCCAAGAGTAAAGCCAACCCTGAGCAGGTGAGTGCTGTTTTGACTTTTCCAGTCCAGTTAAGGGGAGCTGAGGTTGTACAGTAATGGCAGACATGGGATTTTCCATAACCTACAGCCAGAACCCACAATCTTATATTGTCAACCTTATTATTCCTAGCAGCCATGTTATGGTCCATCCATTTTCTGAAGCCTATTCAGGGTTATGGGGGGATGGGGGAGTGGGTTCTGAGCCTGTACTGGAGATACAGGCACCTACCCATCACAAGGCATACTCATGCACCACATGGGCAATTGGACAAGTCCAGTCAACCTCAGCATGCTTTTGGAATGAGGAGGGGAAGCCAGGGTACCCAGTGGAAACCCCAGGAGAACATGCAGAAGGGGACCCTGGCGTAGACTCAAACCGTGGTCCCAGAAGTAGCAGTGCAAACCAGCACACCTCCTTGATATGTGACCCCAGTGTTGGTGTTGTCTTTTTGTAAGTAAATATGTCTGACTGCTCTCTGATATAAGCACCCATTATCAGGAATTAAGAAAAGTTACAAGTCACTCTCTTTTCATTTAATATCTTTTGTAATTCCAACTCCTCTAAAAAAATTTTGGCTGCTGATTTCCAGTGAATTGGCCAGAGATCTTTTAATTGTGAAGAAAAATAATGCTGCATAACAACTCACGTATTGTATACCACTGAGTGTCACAATGTGCAGTCTCAGTTGCTTAATTATCATTCTGATTATCTTTTTTTCAGTATTACTACCTGTCCTCTGAGGGACAATTAGACATAGTAGCTTGTGTATGTACATGTAATGAGGTACACCATAGTTTTTTTCACATGATCCTGCTTTTCTGGTTAGTAAATAGAAACGAAATCTACCCCAAAGCGATAATGTCATACTTGCCAGTTTTTCTTTTTGAATATTTATTGTTCTAGCTCTTTATTGGGGGTTCATAAAATATATAGTCCAAAGCACATAAAAAGAAAATGTAAGATCAAATATTTACATTACATTTAAGTTAATTGATATCAATTTAAAATAAAGCCCAAAAAAAATTTTGACCTATCTCAGCAATACCTATAGATTACATTTATGATATTTAAGAAGAGCATGCATGATGGTGAATTTCAAATGTGACCTGTGAAAGATTTTGTAATATAATCTACCATATATTTGAATTATATCTGACTGAGTATACCTGACCAAGCACAAACATCTTGCATATACATTAAACTGGCCACACATTCTCTACGGGTATCCTAATGAAGTCAGCGGACATTGACTTATGACACTTGTGGTTTATTACCAATAGTACCTGTTTTCTTTTGTTTCTGAGACACTTCCTTTACAGGACACTTTGTCCATTTGATTTTTCTGTCTCTTTCCCTTGTGCTCATGTCAAAATGTCTGTCCTCTGCTTTGGATTCCCCCTACCATTTTGTTAAATAAATCCACACCCAAATAAAATCCCCTTATCCCATGTTATGTGGTTCTGTTTGCTTCACTGCCCAAGTGTTGCAAGGTGATTTTTAATAAATTTTCTACAGGAAAAAATTCCCGTGTTAATGCAGAGGGTAACACTTTAAATGAACTGCACCTGCATAATGCATTCATAATGCCGTCATAGAACATTCATAGGCAGCATGTAAGTATACCTTAACATCCTATCCTGCATTAATAGCTTTAATATATATTAATAACAAACCCTATACAATTATACAATTATGATGTTTATTTTCATATAATGATAGCTATTAATTAAAGCATTACCATACAGTTTTAATTTTGAGAAACATGCTATCTACAACCAATTTTAACGATTTTGAAGACATTTATGAACATCCTAGAAGTTCATTTTGCCATGTTTAGTGCGAAGTGCCTCTTAGGTAGCATTTACTTTAATGTGCTTGATTTTTTTAAGTACAGTTCAGTAGTTTGCCTTTTGACAGTTTTACACTGGCGTGTTTGATTATAACAATATAAATGACTATTCCGGGATTCTACTTTATTTGTATTCCCTTAATAGTGAAGAAAAATTGTGAATTCAGTGAAAAAGAAATGTGTGAATTTAGGTTAGCAAAATAATTGAATAATCGGGTAATCAAATCGTGATAGAAAAGGAAGTGCTCTGATGCACAGAATTGTTCCCATAATTATCGTAACTGAACTGAATCGCCTTGGGGCCAACAGTTTACACCCCTAGATGCTTCTGTCCGAAGTGGCATACAAGTGAAATATACGTAGCTTGATTTAAAAAAAAATATATATATTCAGACAGGGAATAATTGTAGTATAAATTACACTTTTAATTACACTATAATTGTGGCAGTGGATTCTCGTGGAATTTATGTCAAAGCTTTGGTTTGTAATATCAGTTGTTTACACACTAATAATATCACACCTACATACACAAATGTTTGCTTCGTTTAAAACTTTATTGAACTTGCAATTGTTTTTTTCTTATAGCTGAACAAATAAATTACAATTTGTTTGGATCATTTATTATTGCTTCTGTCTAGTCATTGTTTGTTATAGCTATCAATATTATCGCATAAAATGTCATCATTTTGAACAAGACCAGGAATGTCTTTAAATAATAATGATAGGTTGATCAGTTTATTTGGCAGAACTAGTTTTTTTTTTATGTATGAGCAAGAGTGGGAATAGGAAATGCCTCAGACCAGATATGACGCAAAGCTGAAATCAGTTGACTGTGGAATACAGTTACAGGTAAAAGTTTGCACAACATAAAGGGTCAGCACCAGAGTTTATTGCTTTATTTCAGCTAGCAAGATGTGATTCTGCAATCCTGGAGGACCCTGGAAGTACCAATGACCCTGAGTGACTGTTTAAATAACACAGAAATTCAAAAATTTTGAAAGCTATAATTGATGAGGTCAGGGACATGGAACGTTAAGCAGACCCAGCCGGTGACGACTTTCTGAATAGATTGATTATTGCTGAATTTTATTTGAGACTGGACCAAGGATAAGCACACTTATACAATTATATCAAATTTTCATACTTCTGTTTGGATTTTGTGAAATAATGGAACGTTTTGGCCAACTAATGGACCATGTTCTTGTGTTGTTGATGGAAGTAGATCTCCCAGTCACCACCTCTTGGGATACAGAAAGATTTGATCCCAAACTAAAAAAAAGTAGCCAAAACCTAAAATCTAGACAGCAGGTAAATAGTTGTCCTTAAGGTTACGAAGTTACTTTCAGTGGTATGTATATGTTTTTTCTGGAGTAGAACACGTTATTCACAGACCTCACCTGACTGGGATCACCAGAAACAGTTCAATAGAAAGAGCAATGCAAAACAGTGTTCTAGGCCACCAAAGCAGTATTTTGTGGAGGCCAGTCTCATTTAACAATATTTTGGATTTTGTTTTAGAGATTAATGCAATGTAATAGAGGTTTAGAGTAATTTATGTTGCAATGGGGAATTCAGAACACAGAATGTTGTACATCCACAGCCATAGCCTTAAAAAACACATAAAAAATAATTGAAAAGGAATAATTAATCGTTAAACAGCCCGTGCTCAGATCACGCCGTGGCCTTTTCACTTCCAGGTTGTACATAGGTCAGGGAAGGACCCAATAGAGATGGAATACGGAATGTGAGAAAGCAGGGTGGAGGTAATAGGGGTTAAGTCTGCTCACTTGGATATCACTGTAGACAAAAGCCCAGACTTCCATAATCCTAAGTTTCAGTGTTCTGTTTCCCTTTATTTCAATTTCTTTTTCCCAGTTGAATGGACCACTTGTATTGTTTGATTTCTCCTGTCCATGTATCCCTAAAAGATAATAATGAAAAGATTTCAAGTCCTAGTCAGAGCAAGTATTGTAAAAGACTTTTGTATGCTGGTGTTTGCCAAATAATTTCTATATGTGGTTTAATAGCAGAAGACCTGATCTATGTTTTCCCGATGGTCCTACAAGACATTCGATACATATGCAGTTTATATCTTGCAGTTACAGTGCATGTTTGCTCAAAAGTTTATTTTGAAAGAGCTGCTTCCTTTCCCTACATCGTCAACCATTGACATGATAATAGCTCGTCCTTTCAAAATATTGGCAAACAAAACAACATTAGTTTACATTTTTTCAAATTTCAAAGGGTATTTTTGTTTGTTAAAATGCTTGGAATATCCCACCCACAAAAAAAACTGTGAAGACAAAAAGATGATAAGTAGTAGTTTATATTTCAGTGGTATTGCTTTGCATTAACTGCAAATTCATAATGCCTGCATATTGCATTTGTGGGACATTCAGTACACCTTCATAATGTATTCATAATGCCTTCGTAGAACATTCATAAGCAGGATGTAAATATATCTTAAAGTTTTAATATCCATTAATAATTATTATATGATTATAGAATTGTAATGTTTGTCATTATCATATTATGCTTGTTAGTAATGTATATTAAAGCTGTTAAGATAGGATGATAGAGTGGTATACTTACATGCTACATATGAATGTTCTATGCCCAAGCTTTAATTAGTGAATCAATTCAAAATACAAAACAAACAGCAAAACAAAATGTCACTATACAAAACATGTAAGTTCCTAAAAATCTTGTCTAAACAAAATTTAAATATATTTAAAATATATATTTTGTTCTTATTTCATTTAATTAAAGTGCATGCCATTAATCTGGATTTGATTTGAATCTAAATACATTTCTAAATATTTGTATCTTTTACTGAAAATGCTTTTAGAATACCTTATATAGTATATATTTATACTACATAAATATATAAAATAATAATAATTATTATTATTATCGTCGTTGTTGTTGCTGTTATTTTTGTTTATTTATATTCATATCATGATCATATCATATCATCAACTATATTGTAATACTCTTCAATAAATATTGGACAATCAATTTCATTTTCTGTGTTCCGTTGTAAAATGGTGTCATTAGAGATTTTAGTGCCCATGGAAACATAGGCATTCCTTCCACCACCCACGCCCGCACCCCCCCCACCCAACACCCCCACCCCGGATATCTCATGTTTTTTCGCCCTGGGCCCAGTAACGGGCCCTCAAAAGCAG
>JAODKM010000058.1:10434237-10470458 GCA_026780845.1 Petrocephalus sullivani | reverse complement strand
CCCCACCCCCTCAACCCAGACCAATCCAGTTATGTTCCAAATTTTTTAGGGCCCTTGTTACTTAGGGGGCCTTGAAATGAGGAATGTCTTTTACTGTGCCTACACCTTTGTATGTCTGTGATACAATTTAAACAATTTGTATCTGCAGTCAGTGACAGAATACCCATAAATATGGCAATTTTTGGCCATTGTAAATGAAATAAATTGAATGATTTTTTTTGTATGTATGTACTTGTAAGTGATATGTGGTATTGTATACTCAAGACAATATATTTCAGCAGCATTAAAAAAAATTAATTTAATTTTCCACTTTTAAAATGCCCTTCATTGGGTTATTTAATGCCTATTACATATCGCCAGCTCCAATCTTTTAGTTCATGCTGAAATCTCAGAAAAGGATAGTCTCAGATAAATATGCTTAATTGAGGCCGAGTGAACTTTCATTATCAGCACTACAGTCAAACAATCTAAGCAAATGTGATAATTAGAATGAAAAACTTATCCGTGGGAATGCTGAGTGGTCCAGTCCTGCTGATTCTTTTTTTCATATTTGGCAGCCAGCTCATTTAACAAAATAAAAAAATACTAACATTCTGTTCTTTCACAGACCTCCCGAAAACATTCTACAAAAACTAGAATGTTTTGAGAAGTCCTTCTGTCATTTGTCAGAATGTTACCTAGTATCGAAATGTTTCACTCTTTCTAAATATGAATATGTTATGTTATTAGGTCAAAAATTTGTGCAGGAACATCAATTCTTCGTAAGTATAAAGTTAGAAACATTTAAACAGTTTTAGTAAAATGATAAATTCATTAAAAGGCTGCCATGATAGTTTAACAAAATATTGCCTTGGATAGATGTAATTACATATTTCCATACTGAATAACTTTAGATATCCCTTCAGAACGATGCTTATTAAAATGTTAAAGGAGCAAAGGACTGTGAGTCTGACCATCTCTCCTGCTCCCTGCTCTTTTCTCTCCATGCTCTTTTGTAGTCTTAGAACTGTAGAATGTGTTTTATGCGTACAGTACATCAGAGTTTGATACAACCGGTGATAAATTTGGTTGAAATTATTTCAATAATTGATATAATAGTTTTAGACAGTGTAGTGTTTGGCCTGTTGAAATTGAATTTTAGAGTCCTTAGATTTCCCAATGTGTGCTTCATACATGTCTATATGTCCATCTGTTTATTGAAAGCATTTATTCATCAAATAAAACCAACCCACAACTACGTGAACACAGAACGCGCATCCTGGTCATGGTGACAGGGGGGCTGAAGCTTATCCCAGGTTGCACACAGAAGATGGCTGGGGTACATCTTAAATGCCACTCATGTCCATTGCTGGGCACATGTGACAGGTAATTTAGAAACACTCATTAGGTTATCTGCATGCCTTTGGACTGCAGGTGGAAACCCATTTGATGTTGGGAGAACATGCAAATTCCACACAGAGAAGAGGTTGGAAGCTGGAGAGAACAAGCAACAGTTTTACCCAGTGAGCTAAAATACCACGCCAAAAACAAAAAAAGAAACATTTTACAAAATAAATATATACATTCAAGGATGAATGAATGAAGGGTAGGATAAAAAGTTATATTTTTGTTTTGTTGAAGCATTATCATGTCAAAATTATCATTTCGTATGCACGATCAAAATCAAAATAATTAACTGAATATGCTGTCTCTTAAAATTGCCAAAACATTTTAAGAAAAATGTATTATATTATTTATAATATATATAATATAATATATATTTATAATAATATAATAATAATAATAATAATAATTATAATAATTATTTTATAATTTTTATAATTTTTTATAATTTTTTTTATAATTATATTATATTATAATTATAATAATAATATTTGTAACACTCTTAACTATAACTAATGTACTAAGTATTTTTCTGCATGATTGTAATTGATGATTGAAAAGTATTTAAATGTTTTTTTATTTATCTACAATGAACTGTCGATTTTGCTGTATTTACACAGTTCTAATTGTACTACTTGATATGTGCATATAAATCAACTTATATGTATGTGGTGATAAAATTTTATTTGGTACTGACTCGAAACCAAGGTCCGTGTCTCAAATACATTTCAAGAGACTGGTTCCAACAAATATTTAGTTTGATCGCGTTCCCCCCACAGGGTGCCATGGTGGCACATTGGTAAGCAAAAAATATGCTAAGGTGAATCAGTTAGCAAATTGCTCATAGGTGTAAGTGTGAGCTCTGCGAGGTTGACATCCCATTCTGGGTGGTCCCTGCTTGTTCCCTTTTCCTTTCAGTAGCCTCCCCCAGTTTGGCTGGGTTTATGCCCCGTATCCCATACCAATACCTTGGCGCACCTCTGGATCAAATTACATT
Source organism: Petrocephalus sullivani (assembly GCA_026780845.1). Classification (NCBI taxonomy): domain Eukaryota; kingdom Metazoa; phylum Chordata; class Actinopteri; order Osteoglossiformes; family Mormyridae; genus Petrocephalus; species Petrocephalus sullivani. The sequence continues at coordinate 10,468,078 of JAODKM010000058.1, read as the reverse complement.
TTGCAGTACTGTACTCCTGGACAAGAATAACACAAAACAATGGCCATGCAAAGAAATACCATAATATTGCACAGAATAAATAAACAAACTAAAAGTGACCATTAAAATTGCCCATTAATGTAGGCTTGGAAAAACATAAATACTCCCAGATAAATTGGCGAGCATACAGAATAATTTAATTGCAAGATAATTCTGATGAAGATACCCTTATTGACTTCTTTAGCATAAAGTTCTGCCTTTGGGAAGAGGGAGCTGAGGTGACAGTATTGTCAACAAGTTATCAATTTACAGCTATTATACAATTATAACTCCAACAGCTTATTATGAACTACAATGCCCTAGAGAAAAATAAAATATTATTCATATTCCTAGCAAGGACCAAAACATACTTGAAATTTTTAATGTTCTTTGGCAAAAATCTACACAAAAGGCTGGTGCAAGGTTTTATATCTGATAGGGCCATAGTGGGCAATTTCAGCCTGAATATCAGGGTCCCACCCCTACTCTTTCGAAAGATGCCCAGGGATCTTTTAAGACCTCAGAGTGTCTGGACTTTGATTTTACATCTCATCCGAAGGACAGCAGTATTTTAACGGGACAGTGGCCCCATCACTGCATTTGAGCATTGGAAATCACATAGACCACAAGATTTCTAACCTATTGGCCAAATCAACACCTCTTCCAGGAGCAACCCAGCCTTCCTAAGAGGTCTCCCATCCAAGTACTGGCTAGGCCCAAACCTGCTTGGCTTTAGATGGATTACCAGGTCTGAACTGTAGGTGGTATGACTGCTATCTTGTATCCCTAAATTTCCTTCTGGATAAATAAAGTATCTCGATCTCTATCTAACTGTATCTTGTACCTGATTCAAAAGAGCCTCTTTGCACCTAGACAAGTAATATCTTCTTTGACGTGTCCCTTGCATATTTCATACCACCCAGCCTTGCCCAATGTAGGAGAAGCTCAAAGTGATGCAGCGTGAGGATGCCATGGTTGCCTGGATTGCACGTTACCTCATCCAAAGCCATTAGAGTCTGCATCTGGGCTGTGGTCATATCGAGATGAAAGAGATGACTAAACAAGTTTTTGGATCCAATGGATTCAATGGAAGCCACAGGAATTTGGTGGCTGACTGAAGCACGGGTAAAGCAGCGAACACTGCTGGAAGAACTCCGGTCCCTACCGATCACAGCGGGGGAGTCACTGGAGTCAAAATGAGAGATCAAGCATCTCAGGTGCAGTTTCTTCACTTTGCCCATCCGTAATTGCAGCGTCCAGCGTCAGCAAGCTACCTACCTCCCCCCATACACTTCAGTGGTGAGCCTGGTACCTTTGTTCATTTTGATTCACATTGATAAACCAGTGGAGCATCACCAAGTTGAGAGTTACAAAGCTTAGACTAGCCTCTCACTAGCTGAGCACCAACATCCAAAATGTGGCAGGGTCTGTACTGTGGAAGGGGGGACACTTCCTCACCTCCTGTCCGGTCCTCTGTTCGGACCCCCATGTTCCATATACTGCTGTTTGGCCCTGCACCCCCTGCATTTGCGCCCAGTCTCCTGTCATGCTTTGATCCTTTCCCTACCCAAATCAGCTGCAGCCTCCGTTTCATTTTCCCAGTGGTGCTCCTTTGCCTCGTCATCCTGTGTGTCCTGCCAATGCTCACCTAAGTCTCCAATCTTGGCTCCCTGTGGTGTTTTTTGATCTTGTAGTCCTGTCTCAGCTTGTGCTCCACTCGTCTGACCTGATTCCCCTCTGGTTTGATGTCCTGCTACAGTCTTCCCTGTTCCTCGGGTTTCTTTGATGTCTACAGGTTGTCCTGTCTGGCTCTGTGGTGTCCCCTGTTCATGGTCTCCTATTTCCTTTCACAGTCCTGGCAGTGCTTCCCATGCCCAGAGTGCGTGTATGGAGAGGGGGTACTGTCAGGATCAGTCCCTGCCTTACCTGAGGTTTACCCTTTGGGCCAGCCGGTGTCGCTGGCCATCCCAGCTGTGTCGGTTCTTTGTGACCTCTTGCCCTAGTGTTTGATTGAGTGGTAATGACCTACACCTGACCTTCATCTTGCCCTCATTACTAGTGTGTATATGCACCTGCTCATGCCGTGTTCCTTTGTTGGTCTTTGTATATGCTGTAGAGGTTATAGGTGTTGCATGCAATTCCTTCCCATTTTAGCGTTCCTCATTAGTCTTCTCCCTTTTTTTCTTCTGCATCAGTTCTAGTCTTTCTTGGTCCTTGTTCTACCTACCTGCATTACTTTTGACCCCTCATGGTCTCTTTTAGTTCACGTCCTATTAAGTTTAACCTTAAATAAAGTTCACGCATCCTCAGCCACAGAGTGAGTGTCCTATTGTCGTGACGCATACAGTGTGTCTGAGAAATTTGTCAAAGAGCGATAAAATACTTTCATAATTTAAAAATTTACTGTGTCATCAGTGCCAAATGTTTTATACAGCTACTGTTTCTTTCCTTTGCTGCCACATAGCGCTGCTGCTTCATTTTGGGGGCAATTTTTGTAAACTTTTTGTAAATTTTTGTAAAGAGGTAATAAAATCTGTCAAGCAGTTTCTTCCCTTTGCTGCCCGTAAGTGGCATCTCTATAATTTTGCGACGAGTTATCTCAAAATGTGATCAGTTCCAGGTTCTCACCAATGCAATGTGCCTACAAAGTTTGAAAAAGATTCTTTATATACCATTTCAGTTATCACTGTAACAAGATCAAGTGTCAAAACTGCCCTTCTCATTTGTAGCTTTATGTGGCACTGATTCAGTTTTGGGCCAATCTGTGTCAAAGTTTAATCAGTTCCACTTGTGCCCCATACAAAGCCGCTGCAAAGTTTGAAAGATCTTCAGAACATCCATCATATATGTTTTGAATTATTGTCTTAATGGGATCAAGTATCTGAAACTGCTATTATTATTATTATTATTATTATTATGCAAGTTAATTCCATCTTGGGTTATTCCCTACCTTGTTCCCATAGATTCCAGGATAGGTTCCAGACCCCCATGACAAGCAGGTACAGAAAATAGATGGATGGATGGATGGATGGATGGATGGATGGATTATGCAAGTTGTAAGCTGTGGTCCATGCCTGAATCAGTTCTCCATGAAGATCTGTCTAAGGCACCACTTCCTGTTGATTGTACTGTGGATCCATAATATCTCAGTTGGGTCTGTGGTTAAATGCAGTCTACCTCAGATGGTGTCACCATCCAGACATGGTAAGGAGTAAAAAATAGCATTGGCAGAGATGTGTAATCTTTACTGGTAAACAGTGAGGAACACAAGGGCATATACAGCAGCACCGGCAGCCATGGCAGACTCAGCATCCCATACATAACAGGCAGACTGTTCCATGATCTAAGGGCCCCATAATTAAAGGCTTTAGTGCTAACTATTATTTAATTCATATGCATTATAACAAGGAGACCTACCTTATGCAGTCTAAGTGAACGTTTTGGATTGTAAACATTAATCAGTTTAAGTAGGCAGGTGCTTGACCTTTGAGTGCTTCATATGTAAATAAAAGGACTTTGAAATCACTCCTAAGTGCTACATGAAGCCAGTGAACTAAGATCAGTGGTTATTTGGTCATGCTGTCTGCTTCTAGTAGCAATTCTAGCTGCTACGTTTTGAATACATTGTTGGGTGTTTCATGTGCAATGCATACTTCCTGCCAGGTGAACATCAATCCAACCTACTCTATACAGAAGTATGTATTTGTTTTACTGAATTGCATGAAAATGCCTTTATTTAGCATGATTCATACAGGACAGTGACTATCTTGGTATCATTCATGTTGTGGGAGAGGTCCTGAAGGTACACTCGAGGGTCTCGACGTACTCACATCCTCCACTAGTGTTGCAGACATAAGAGACTGAACAGACAAGGGTTGTGATAAATGCCCCTCAAGGGGCAAAGTTTCGTTGAGAAAATGAGGAGACACCGAACAGCACACAAAAGGGGGTCTGTTACGAGGTGATGTCCATTCAGCGCGGTTATCCTCCCGTGTTCCCTCCCTTGCAGGTAGGTGGCAGCGGTCCTTCAGGGCAGTCATTCTCTTGTAGTCACCTTCTGAAGGCCAAATGGTTCGCTGACTTCCCTTTCCCTTTTCTCTTGGGTTCTTCCCAGCATGGGCATTATGGCCTACAAGGGAAGACCGTCCTGCCCCCTGCATGAGGCAATCATTAGTTGCCAGCTGTGCTTCACTGGCATTTCTTGAAGTCAATGGTTAGAAAACCACAGTTAGCATTAGCCTGCTGGTGCTGATCTCTCCTTACTGCTGCACAGATGCTTTCCAAACAAGCTATGGCATAACAGCACGTTAACTTTTCAGTGTCACTGATTCGTAATTTATATGATCTTAAGTTCTTAAGTTCTATATTTCTGTAAGTTTGAAACTTGAATCCCAGAGAGCATCCTGAATGAAGGATGTATTCCTAATGCTACAAATGGGCTTGACAAGGATTCCTTAAGCAGGTTTTGAAGAACTGGGTCTTGACGGCAGGTAGTGGGCACTGTATACAAAACTAATGACTTTGTTTCACCTTACAAACGAGACAGAAATTGCCAAAGATATACTAAACCTTGACTGACAAACATTTCAGAATAAATAGATATATAGTTAATCACTAGTTTTACACCACAGAGTTAAGGAAAACAGGACTTTATTGATAAGGCCCTTGGGAAAGTACATATGGTGTCAGGCAAAAGGGCTCACCCTAATCTGCATATAACCAAGTGACCAGGTTTTCTGTGTGCCAGTTCTTTCCTCTTTGCCTGGCAAGCCTCACATTTCTCAGTGAAGAGCCGCAGGCAATGAGGTATGCAACTTAGGAAATATAGCTTAGAATATATTTAAATTCTACAGATTTGAAAGTATATACAATTAAAATTGTTACCATAATATGAAAATATCTGATTTTTTTTACAAATAACCTTGGAAGATGTATGTATTTATGCCAGTAATGGAATGCAATAATGTCAGTGCGTGGTGTATTTTTGTATGACTTTTATTGGCAGAAGAAAATTTATTTTAAAAAGAAGTAAATTACAGTGGAAACATTTTGTTGAGTGGATGTTGTGTGAAGGAGTAACGGCATTGGGAGCTATCCTTAGTCCTTTTCATTTCAGAATATTTAATAAAAGCTTAAAGTTAAGGTTATTTAGATAACCGGCAAGGGTGCATCGTCTCCACTGTTGTTTGTGTTTTTCAGGCACAGGACACAAAGGCACAGCTGTGGATGGAAAGGTATCTGGTGCGGGGAGCTAGAGGTTACATCCCTGAGGATGATGTTGTGCTTTTAGCTGCATGTGACCATTATGTCCAACACAAATGTCAGTGCTGAGTGTGAAGTAACAAGAATGAGAATCAGCACCTACAAATTCAAAGCCTTGCTACTCTCTCAGAAAAAGGTTGAGTACTCCTTTCAGGTGAGGGAGGAAAGTTTACCCTTAGGGAGGGAGTTTAACTCAGGGTCTTCTTCATCAATGAAGGTGACAAGGAATGTGAGATTGGTGGGCAGATATATGCAAATACATTAATCTTTTATTGCAGAATTTATATGCATTGTGGGTATTTGTACCTGACATTATTTTATCAAGAATCCACTCAGTTGTAATATATTTCAACAGCACTAAAGTTCATCAGTGCACCTTCTTTCTAGCTTCTTTGTTAGAGAGCCAGAGTTTCCATATTCTGGACATATCTGATCTTGGAGTATTAGTCTGTAACATATTTCTTCACTGCTGGTTCATTTATTGTTCATGATGATGCTTCAAGAAGGCAAAAATATATTAACATCTGTTTATTTACCAGTCCAAAGCAAGGCAAATACCGCATACAAACGCACAACTGTCAAGGAGTCAGCTAGGCATAAGTGCCACTAGGTTAAGCTTCCAATGAATGTCCAGTTCTCCAAGTATAAGCAGTACTAAAGCTACACAACACCATTCAAACATGGCAAGAACATAAAGTGACAACTATCCAAATGAATAGACTAACACTAGAAACATTCAGGTCTAGGTTAGGAGAGGTGTTCCTGGAATAGATGGATCTTGAGGCATTTCTTGAAGGTTGATAGGGAATCTGATGGCCGGATGTTGCTTAGCAGCTCATTGCACGATTGGGGAAACACACAAATAAATAACTGGAGTGAGTGAGGAGATCTCAAAGTAGCATTGGTTTGCTATCTATGATTATTTTGTTATTAAATGTGTTTTTGAAATTTGTTTTTAAATGTACAGAGATAACAAAGACAATATAAGCAGTTCATTACATTTTCAAAATAAATACAACGATATTACATATCTCTCACATACAGTAAAATATCAATGTAGAACCACAGTAGAAAGGTTCTGCTAGTGGTTGCCACTCCTTAGAACCCTCCCATTATGCACTGTAATCATCAGCAATTTACGACAAAAATAGCTATTCAGTATTTCCATTTTGTCAACCTCTTCAGGACAACAGATTTACAAATTCAGTTGCCATATTAATATAACTTGTTCACTGTTGAATGTTTGATTTACTTTGCTTTTTTTGAAAAATAAATTTGTAAATTTTTCCTAATGTGCACACACACACACTGACAAAGAATAAAACCTATAATCACTGACATTTGGTAGGTGGGCATATGGGCACACATATTTTCCAGTCTGTTTGAGACTCATTTTATGCCACACCACTTTCTGTATTTGCCAGTAGACTTGTAAATATCATTGGCCGCTTAATACATAAACGCAATTACATAGAGAAGCAGGCAAACAAAGAAGTTCCTTCTATAAATTGAAGAGCACTGGTGGAAAACTTTAAGTATCGTGACAACAAGACAGCACAGTAGTTCTAACTTGAAATAACACTAACTTTGGCTTGGCCAATAATGCATAAATATACCAATTCAATAAATAATAAACAATCTGGGTCAGTTGCAACTATAGGCTTGACCACTACAAACCAAATTATCTCAATTAATTCTACACATTTCGGTTTTTTTATCGATTCATCATCTGGGGATTAGATAATGTGGGATGTTTTGTGAGCTTAGGGCACAGGTAAGGCTTGCTCCAATTTGGGCCCTGAACAAATCCTTGTGACACAGGGATGGTAGGAAAGAATATGCACTTTATTTGGGATGGATATGGGTTTAAGAGATGGGATTAAGGAAGTGGACGAGAGTAACAAAATGAAAAAGGCAGTTGTTTTAGTATCAGAAAAATGCAGTGTAATGTTAGAATGGCTCTGACAAGCTTCAAGTATATTGATAATTGGCTATAGTAACTATACAGTAGGTGCACCTTATCCAAGTTCTGATGAGAAAAATTGGTTATATAAAAATGAAAGTACCCAGGTTTTTAGAATTAACGTTGCCTGGCACCTTATGGCAGTCACCCTATAAGGTCAGTCAGCAAATATATGTCCCCATATGTTTCAGTGTCAGGTTAGGCTCAGGAGCATGCACTGGTATAGGGCATTGCCTCACCCACCACACAACAAAACATCTTGCGATCCCAGTTGGCGACCCCCCAAATTGACACAGGATCCAGTCCCACCCTCTGGAAATGGCCATCATGGGTTGTCAGCAGTGAGGATCTTGTGAGTCAGATTATCCTCAGGGAATTGCGTCACATGGTCATAGTGCCATAACTGATGCTCCCTCACAATGCAGGTAACTGCCTCATTCGGAACAACCAGTTGTTCAAAACATAGTCAAACCAGCTGAACCCAAGGATTCTCTGGAGAGACAAAGTACCAAAGTCGAGTCTTCATCTCAGGTCACTGGATAGCATCCATGGACTCTAAAGACTTGGACCTTCATCCTATTACAAAGGTATTGGAATCACCACACGTCCCTTTCAGCGACCTCATGACCTTCAGTGCTCTACCAGTCAATCTACTGACTTCATAGGAGTCATCAGACACATGAATGTCGCTGCTGAGGTAAATGAACCTCTTGACGCGGTCAACATTCTCACCACAGACAGATACACTGGTGATGGCAGTGCCCAGCCCATGCAAGCATTGAACAGAGTTGGAGCAAGAACATACCCCTGATGAACCCCAGAATCAACTGGAAAGAACACAAAGGTTCTGTCTCTCGACTCACTCTCTACTGCACTCACAGTACTAGTGTACAGGTTGGCCATGATGTCTAGCAACTTCAGAGAGATCCCGCAAAGTCTCAGGATGTCCTAAAGAGCAGCTTGATCAACTGAGTCAACTGTTTTATGAAAATTGTCAAAGGCTGCAAAGAATCTCTGCCGATATTCACATTTGCGCTCGATTAGAACCCACAGTGCCAAGGTGAGGTTGATGGTAGACAGTAGGTAAAAGCAAGCTGCTCCAGTAGCAAGTAGGTAAGTGATCATGAATCGTGTTGAGGATGACCATAGCAAGGACCATAACTGGCACTGAGAGCAGTGTTATCCCCCTGTAGTTACCACAATTCAGGCAATTACCCTTCCCATTCCAGATAGGGATAACAAGTCTCATTTTCCAATCAAGTGGGTTGATGACCATCTCCTAAATGGAAGCAAAGATTGCTTGCAAGGCCAGGAGGACAGCCTTAACACCAATTTGAAGAAGTTCACCCTGGATACCACAGCTCCCTGCAGACTTCCGTACCCCCCAGCTGGTTGACCACCTTTACAATTTTAGTGAGACTAGGTGGGTCACAGCACAGCACAACTGCAGTGTCATCCGTAAGGACCCATCAAGCCATGCACTGCAACTCCTCTCGATAATATCCAGGGTGCCCTGCGATATGAAACACCTCCTTCTGGGAACACTGGCAACACCAACACAACCTTCAGGGTCTTGTCATGGAAGGTCTCCTACATCACATTAGGATCAGCAGTCGCACCCAAGTCTGTAAGTTCCTCACACACTGCATGCAAACTCATTAGAAACAGCCTGGTCTTGGAGTATGGCCAGGTCCAGCCTTATTCTCCTAGTAGGTAGTAGCCTACTGGACCTAAGCTGAATATTCAGAGTAGCAACAACAAGTCTCAGACTGGGCCCTTCTGTAGACCCTGGAGTTCTGTAGGACCTGCAGCATCTGCCCACAAGGATGTGTTCGATCTCCTTTGCTGCACCAGTACTGGAGTGAAAAGACCAACGGTGCAGTTACAGTGGCTATGCTAAATAATCTCAACTAGCAATCATTGCATTTGTTGTGCTGAAAAATTGAGATTAAGATGAGTAAAGGTAAAGTGTGATTATAGTACACAAGTCACACTACCTGCATTGATATAAAGAAACTAACAGAATAAAACAATTCAAAAAACAAAGCACCATGAACAGATAAAGGATAGCCTAAATTTCACGTATTGGTCATATGTTGCAAATTTATTTAAAATACATTGCCACTGCTAAAATTGTTTCCAGAAACACTCAAAAGAGCTTATTATCTGTCACAAGTATGTGTAACATCAGACGAAGGCACGCTAAAATGTTATTATCCCTTGCTCCTGGGTAGCTGTTTAGAAACTCAGGGGGAACTCAGTTGTATAAATATAATTGTACCAGCCCTGAGTGGCTGTCCGGAGGAATAATGGTATTGACTGACACAACAGTGGACCAGTCATTGACACATGGATCTCATCTGGTAGCTGGTGTTATGTGACTGAAGGAGAACTATGCAGGGTAAATATTTTGGCTCTTGTTTGTTGATTTTACTGTTAAAAAGTGAAAGTGAAGTGAAAAAGTAAACCCTTTTTTCTGGCAGGGATGAATATTCCATTTTAATATGTATTACCATTTAAGTAACATTTTTTCCTCACTTAGGTTAGAAAATTATGATAAAGAAAACTATCTTTATGTGTGGAGTTTAGATGTTGGTTTGTTTTTTGTCTATGGATCATATCACATTTGATAATTCTATCTCTTTTTCAAATATCAAGCTTCATTATTAGTTTATTAGTTTACAGAGTTTTTGTAGCCATAGAAACTGTCCTTATAAATCACTGATAATAATGGATCTATTATGTAGTTGTCTGCTCAGTAAAAAAATACCTGCAGACAAACTTTTAAATTTTGATTACTAATGGTCAACTGAATGCTGTTAGACATTTTTGGCCTTTTACTGAGACAGAATACAAGATAAAAACCAAAACAAAATCCATACTATACTTTATTTTCAGTGTGATAGACAGGCCTACATAGATACACAGATAGATAGATAGATAGATTTTTTTTCATGTATCATCAGGTATATTGGAGATTAAAATAGCGAGCAGGAAACTTCGAGTCCGCAGCTGACAGTTAAAGACATATTCTGAAACCTGTCGACTGTTCCATGCACAGATGGAAGCGTGTAGAGATCTTTCTAATTAATTACTGCTATGGCTTTTGTGATATAATGAATCTAATTACTATATTAATGTTCCGAACTGACTGCTAAAATCAATTAAACACGTACTGTAAGTTGGCTACCATGTCGTCCTGTTCCCGTCAAAATTAAATGTTTTTGTTAAATGTGAGGACAGGTACATTTAATTATTGTTAAATTAAGGCCAAATCAGCAACGAAACACAGATACATTGAAACTGGGCCGTGTATGCAGGTATTGGTTTCCATAATCGATCGCAGCGCGGTTTTCTGCAGCAAACATAAATTTATAACAGACTATGCAGAATTAATCCATATTATTGAAATCCGCAAAGGTGAGTATGTCATTCCCGTAAAATACACAATTGTCTTTCAACCTCTGTACTGAAGTTGTTCACGTGAACATGCATGCTTATGGCGTTATGCGTCTTACTGGGAAACAAATGAAGTGCTGAGATTTTTTGAACCTGAGTATCATCGTTATCAAAATATAACACTGACGCAGCATGAGTAATTGACCTCGTTTAACGTGCGTATTTTAACTCCAAAAATAACACCGGAATAAGATGTGACTGTTTAATAATCATGCTGTATTTTGGTATTATGTTGAATATTTGTAGTTATCTTTGTATTTATATTTGTGTTATTTTTGGTATTTGCTTATTGCTGTCAGTTCTTGAGCATTGAATTTTTCCTAATAAAACATGATTATTGAAGTCAAGCGTCTCGTTTCTCGCCGATGTTTGGAAAACACTGGAATATAGATAGGAAGTGTGTGCAGGTGTGTGTGTGTGTGTGTGTGTGTGCGTGCGTGTGTGTGTGTGTGTGTGTGCAGGCGGGCGTGCATTTTACCCATTCTCCTATAGGCGCTTAGCTATAGTTAGGATTGCTGTGATGCAGGAATGTCCCGGGAATCAAAGGGTGTGTGAGCCAGAACCCCCAAAAAGGCCAGTCCATCGCATTTGCACAATACGGCTAATTTGCAATCGCTGGTTTCTATCTAAACAGCATTCCCAGTGTTTACGAGTCTCATCAAAGAATATTCCAGGCTAACACCGGCAAAACACGCTGACTTCACAGCCTTGAGACGCATTCGAACGCGCAAGACGATACTTCTGAGGCAACGATGTCGCCCTGACTTTAAGATACTGATGGCTCTGATGAAGCCAAGACTGGTTTATAAATTGGTTCACAAGCAACCAAGGGCGTAGATTTTGGGTATGGACAGTAGGGACATGTCCGTATACCAATAATGTGAGAGTACCGTACGTATTTAGGATTCGGGGGGTTCGGGGCTGATTTGGTCCCTACCCATTTCAAAACCAAATCTACGCCCTTGAAAGCAACCCTAGTCTATGTTGCCTATGCATAGTTTGTAATGAACAACATCATATGTTGCGGTGTTATTGCGTTTTATTTTATCGGATAATTAGACCGCGTTTCAAATATTCCATTTTCCAGTCAAATAAGCAGTATTCAGTGGGGCAGAACTATTTGTGTGTTTAGTTAATAGGCACAAGACTTACTTTATGAATAGCAAACTCAACAGGCCAACACCAATTTGATACATAACATCTTAAAGTATTTCTATGAGCGGATGGACCTTCTGCGTGTTTCTTAGATTTTCAATATATGAATGCTTAATAACTTAAACAAACTCTTTTGTGCTACAACTACTACCTGGGACCAAATATTTTGGGGCTGGAAAATATTGGGTTTTTTTTGTTTTGTTACCGAAGAGCCCATTAAACAGTGATCCAGGTATTTATAATATACACCTTCTCGATTACTTACCTTTAGCACTTAAGCACATGTCTACCATAATAAATTTTACAAAAAGTAAATGCAAGAAAATTCCCCAAATTCCAGCAAGACACTTAAAATAGTTTCATGCCAACGATTACTCACTCGATTACTTTTTATACGCATTGGCCTATGCGAGTTTGTTAGCCTGTGCACTGCAGGTGTATGTGTGTTTGTGTGTGAAGGAAATTGGATCACGCTCTTTTAAATTACATGGTAATGTTATTCATTGTTTTAAGCTTAAATCACTTTTAGCGTTTACATTTCATTCGAAATAATCTGTTTAAAGCAGTGTGTCATTTATTTTCATTACTTAGAGGCCGTTATCTTGTCCACTTTATGGACAACAGGGTCGACCAAAGGCAGTTTGTTGTTGCAATGACTAATTAATTAACTAACAAGAAAGGTAATCATATATTTAGATCATCCTGTGATTGCTATTTAAAATCGGGTGTTTAACAATGACAGTGAATTCCCGAATCGCCCACATATACAAAGTATAACTCATCTTGAAATGTGGGAGGAAATAAATAATTATCCTGTGTTATTTGGATAATGGAGCATCACTAATTTAATTCATAAAACAGAGTCTGGTAATTTCGGCTTGGATGTGCGCGTATATAAAAATAATTCGAAGACTGGTTTTTAATACAATCAGTTGATTTAGAAAGAATTTCCTAAACATTAATGTGTCTCGGTGAAGAAGGGGGAGAACATGGTTGATGGGTTTGATGGAATGCGGCCGTTTATTTATTGCAGGGGAGACAGCATGGTACTGCAGAAGAAGGCAATACATCTTTCTGCTTTGTTTTAATTAAATATACGGGACGACTCACGGATTAGTCGGAAAAAGTACGACAAATATGTAACGTTCAGCCTGGACCAGCAGATGTGTTTTGTATTATATGTCGATAATATTTTCAAAGATGTATGCGTGACATTGAATAGTGGCATCGTTTTACACAACTGCAGAAATAAAAAAACATACATGATTATTTATTTCTATTATGGCGCTTTAAAAAAAACTCACACCTTCGTAAATAATACACAAAGCAGGAAACTGAATCTATGAGACTAGAATGTTTAATTCATCATTATGTAAGCAATTTGGAGAGTGATTATATGGTAATTGCTCATTAGCGGTGTATATTTATCGCTGTACCTTATGTCAAGGCCATGGGAATTGTGTAGGGTTTGTTCTCTGGTTTCAGGGATCAGTTTCAGAAGCAATTTGTGAAACAGGATAGATCAAATTTGTACTGACGTCAGGTTCTGCCAGTTCCACTGGATATTCAACCTATAAATATTACACTATAAACGTTCTATGTGTTCGATGTTTGGCATACTGTATTCGGTCATTCTGTTATAGGAAAGCGAGGGTTTATAGTCCCTGAAAAAGACACGGTGCCTTCAGATAGCGTTTTAAAATGGCAATGAAAGAAAGCGCCATAGAAAATAAAGCGGCGGGTCTTACAGCTATAGCCTGATTCACTTGAACTGCCAGCAGGTTGTTAACAATGATTTATAAATTTGAGCTGACCTTAATGCATTTGTTTATAAAACCAGTATCAGCGCAGCACAGATTGCGAGCATTTGTGCTAAGATTTGGGAAACGTCCGTTTGAATTTTTATCGGTGGCATAAACCATAAAGTTATTTCGGAGCTACATTCCAGTTATCGGTTTCAATAATTTTTGGATCCTGATCAATGTAATTTTTATCCTTAAAAATGACAGCATCTCTTTACACATGCTGAGAGTGGTTGGTTAAAACTATTCATTAAAACTGTTAATGATTAAGTAATTATTTTGCCATAATTTGTGTAAGAAATAAAATATGCATTACTTTTTTGAAAAGATATTTTTAAAGGAAAATCTCTAAACTGGCACAATTCACACAAGCATGTCAGTTACAATCTGTGGAATGTAATTAAAGCAATTAATTTGTATAATAAGGCTTTAAGTTACTTACTTTCTAAAAAACAAATATGCTGGAATTGTCTGAATGTATGAGCATGGGGGACAGTTAATTGAAATATTCCAGAAATTGAAAAATTCTTTAACAGGCGAGTTGTCAGTTTTTTGTTTATTTCTATTGTTATAATTTTTTTAGTTATTCACCGATTATAATCCGGTTGTTAAGAATCGCGTTAGATGACAGTAACCGAAAGTACCGCTTATAGTACGATCATGCATGTCTGATAAATGATAATAGGCTATTACTTTAAATCCTGGGCTAATTATATATCTAAGGATAAATTTAATGTGAGGTCACCTCGCTTACTTTATTCATATGACAAGTTTAAAAATATCTATCCCGTTTTTGATTCTATAATATGATGCATCCATTCAAGGTCTCCCTGATCCCGAGTACATTCCGCTAAGTGTGGGATATAACGTAGGGTACACTCTGGACGGGACGCCAAGCTACGGAAGGGGACTCATGTCCTAATAATAACAGCAATTTAAGATTACCTATTCACCTGAGCGTCGGTCTAAGGGAGGGGAGTCGAGGAAACCCACACCAACCTGAGGAGAACATTTAAAATGCAGTCGTGGGTGGAAGGTCGCTGAGCAAATGTTCTGTCACGTAATAATACTTATACTGACATTTAATATACTGACAATGAGGTTTCAGATTTAGTGTTATTGTATTGATTTATATTATATTATATTATATTATATCGTGGAATTTTACTAACAAAACTCAGTTCACCTCAGACTTGGGTATTACTACAAGAACGCACCGTTATTTAAGCATATTACAACTATATTTGCAGTGAGGCTTATTTTGTATGACTAACTTACTATAACTTACTAATTCACTATAGCCACACACTTACAAATCCGTGTTTGCATGAAAATATCCTAAACAAGAATATATTGTTTGGGGAAACTATGGCACATTTAATAGTTCCCTGGAAAAGTTGTTCCGTTTTATATTTGTCAGTCACTTCATATTAGATGCAAACACTGACGCAGTTAATTGGCGAGAGGGGGAAAATTAATAAAGGGAGCTAAACACAATTTAGCTGCTTTGCCTATTGAGGCCGAGGTAGAGAAAGTGCGCCAAATTTGTTTGCAGCGGATCAAGGCTCACCGCCTTCACTGCACTTTCTTTATCTTAATTCCAACTTGAAAAGATATAATTATCTAGTTTGAACAGGACCGCTATCAAATCCTTCTTTAAGCAGGGAAGGGAAAGCTAGAGTGGATTGCCGCGCTCAGAGCCGCTCGGTGTAGCCTGAGATAGGAGTAATGAAGTTGTGGAGTCCTGAGATACAAAGGGCATTAACCTCATTAGCATGAAACCTTTTCTTCCAACTATTGTGGGACCCTTTCAGCCTTCTAATCCCCCTATTTCAAAGCTGGGTTTGTAATAAAGCTTTTAGGGGTTTTTCAAAGCTAATGGTATTCTCTGAAGATTTTTATTGCTGTTATAGTCCACAGACCATTTTAACATTCCCCATCCATAGTTTGCATGTATAGCCCCCTTCCAAAAAAGCTCTTTTATAAGCACGGAAACAATTATAGAAAAGCTACTTGCCTTTCTTTACAAAATGTCCAAGGTGGATCTCAGCGTATGTTTAATTGTGAAAATAAAATACAGTTCAACATGTATAATCATAATAATAAAAATAACTTCGCCATGCCTCGTATTTCGTGCCATTCCTGTGCCATTATAACATTCCTAAAGTGTCTATAATTGGCAATTGTATATCTCTAAATTTCTCTACTTCTCAGTGAGCATATATCTCTGTCATCAATTCTAAATTATATTAATTTATCGCTAAAACGCTCATAAAAAGGCAAAATGGGTTGCCTGCCTTTTTGTTTGTAGTCAAACGAAGAAACCAGCGCGTGCTCGCATGTCCTAATCACTGCGCTCGATGACAAGAGTTCAGACAAAGCTCTATTTTTGCGGCACATTGCAACCTTCCCTTATCACATCGTAAGGGGTAGTCAGATTGTACTAAATTATGTCCAACCAAGCCCCCTTGGATCCACGGATTAAGAGATTAAAGCGGACCACTGGGCAACGCATCCCCTTTCCCCTTCATATTACTCGTATGATAATTGCCTAAACTGATTTGCACTTTCACAAAAGCTCGTAGGACTCTTTGTATCTTGAACAGAACAGACACTGCTTTGCTATCAATGGAAATAAAACTGATTAATGCCGTCTATCAGGCTAAGCGGCAAATGAAGCGTGGAAAAACAACTACTTGCCCTAGAAAACTGAGCTTTTTAGAGTTGGTAACAACATTCTTTATATGTTACTTATGAACTATTTAACTGTAATAACGCACTACATTAATACATTTTATTGATATTTGACTTGGTTTCCTCTGCGTTTGTGTGCTGACTTATATAACTCAAAGTTGAACCCACGCCAAGGCTGCACATTGTACATTTCGGTACGGGTAACCTGAGGAACAAAAATACCGTCTTTGACTTCGATGCAGGTTGTTTAAAAGTCCATTGATTTTTTTTTAAACCGCTAACCTATTAGCATGCTTTCCAGAAGCCGTGCGGATCAACTGTAAAATTATATATTTTTAATAAGAAACTGTTGATTTTACTCGGAGCAGCATACTGATAAAACTTTATTCACAAAATATTGACAATGACATACTTCTTAGAAGTATTCTTTGTGTTAAAATTGTAGCAAACTTAACACAAGCACAAAACTATTTACATTCTGGTAAAAGAGTAACAGAAACATTAACTTTTAGTACCTTTATACATGGAATATGCTCAGTGCATAAAATCTTGCTGCCCACAGGGTCGTCAGTTATTACAATTAATCCTTCTTGGCAGCGGGTACATGAGGGCTAGATTTTACAATGTATGTATCAAGGTTACGGAGACATAGTAAAGCTTTAGATTAAAGGAATGTCCTAAATACTTGTATTTAAAGTACTCTCCTTGTGGCATAGCAAACTTTTATAAAGTTTTGCAATTAATTTCGGTTGTCTCTTAAAAAACACTATAACGCAGCACTGCTACTTCATATTGTTTTCACAATCACTTAAACACGAGAAGTCAAACGTTCAGACTGCACACTGCTGTAAAAATGAAGCACACTATATCGGAGATCGAATTAAAACCAATGCATATGAAAAGGGTAAAAGAAAACTAACAATCAAATATGATTTGCCATGCAATTCAAGTTTACAAAAAGCAGTTAAGTGTTTTGGTATCTCGAGTGGAACGCTTATATTTAGAAAGTCTCTTAAGTGCAAATGTCCAATGCGAATTGGATTGATATTGTAGTGGGTGTTTTCTGAAGATAATAGTTTTGTGTATGCGATGGATGGCAGGGGCGTGTGAGTGTGAGGTCGTAGTAGGTATCTGCACGTGACATCTGTGTCAACTTGCCTTGGTATTTTGAATTGGATTGACAGTCCCGTGGTCTTGATAACAGTACCACCAGTCCGACTTCTCACTATCAGCTGCCGATCTCCAAAGAATCGATTTTTAATATTGTCTTTACCCTCAGTTTCTTTGCTACCGGGTATTCTTTTCAGTGTCATCCATAACGCCGACGTCCCGCGATCATAAATTTAATCGTCTGAAGTGACGTCGATTTCCTCCGGGCTCCCTTGCTTCGTGGCAAGCCTCCATCGATTTATATGGTGTGTTCCTTTCTTTTTCTGTTGGGAGTCTGAACCTTCCTCTTCCAGTTTCTGCCGTTTAAATTTTGTTCTTCGGTTCTGAAACCAAACTTTTACCTAGAAGGGAATTTATGAAAATAAATCATACGTCTTCTACACGCTCAGTTTTTGACAGCTTAACAGCACCGAGAGTAACCAAACAACGAACAACGTAGCCATTTCAACATTTCAGAACCTAACCTAGTGAGGAGGCCCTGTGTATCTTTGTAATTTATAAGTTCCGGGTGAAACGCTTCGGTTGTTGGGCCTATAAAGTATATCAGTATTCATTATACGACATGTTCGCCGTAAAAACTCAAGCATAGTAAAATGACGTAAGAACGCGCTACAATAATATCTTATAAACTGCGAGAATATTTAATATCTAAATTAAACAGTCGGCACACAGATAATTAAAATGTGCATTTACACACCATACACCGTTACAACATTTTACTGACACTAACGTCCGATAAATATAATTACATTCTGTATACCATTCGGGGCTTTGCCATGACGAGGCATTGGCTAAGATGGCTTTTGTAATTCATTTTAAGATACACGCAAGAAAACGCAAAAAGAAATCAAGAATTGACATTTAGCAGTCTGTCTCATATATTACATGCATGTATCTCTGTATTGTGACCTGAAGCATGATTTGTAGCGCTCAGTCATTTTTTATCCCGAAACTGTGACTTTCTGCTTTTTAGGAGAATATGTCCTTAAATTATTTGAGCGGAGTTTATGGATTTAGAATATTTGTTTGTTAAAATAGTTTATTATCGATTGTTTGTCATAACCGACAGTTATGATTTAAGTATCGATGCATTTTATTCCATATTGTTTGCATTTGTTGTTATTATTTTCTTAATGAAATAAATGGCATTGTGCCCTAGTATATAGCAGGACCCTGTGCGTTGTCGTTAATGCCGGTAAGTGTATTACATGCGACTCTAACACTAACTACATATTGACACGTCAATAATAGGTCGTGCCGGGTTTCTCTAACCGAGGCTTTTCATCAAAAACCAAAATAAAACCATGACACATTACAGTAGGAAAATAAGAACCAACTCATACAGTGCATATAGAAGCACAATCCCGGGATTTCTTTGGAAGTCTAAACTTTCGATTATGACATGTTACGGAAGTGTTTCATATTACCGAAAAATTAAGACCTTTTTCTGCTTTTTATGTGAAAAAATAAAATATCACGTTTTGCATTCCTTTCAGGGACGCTGCCCTCTCACTCCCGTTCACTATTTAACATCGAATCGGGAGCTCTCTGTACACAATAAAATAAAATGTATTTTATATACCGAATATATGCCTGATCAATTTGTAGGCCAAATTCACCCAATTCTGATGATGTAAAACAGACGAAACAAATATCCAGCTTTAGTACTGGAATTCAGTAACATAAAAATAACATCACTATAATGATCTATACATCTTCTGTTCTATAAAAAACATGTTCTCGTCCGATTGTATTGTTCATCCAGGATATCGGTAGCATTATTGTATTGTGTTATTTGAAGTTATGGTAAACGGAACTGAAACAATGCCGAAAACAAGTTAAACAACTTGTCAAAATCATAATTTAATTAATAACTACGGTTATTTTTCCAGTTGATCTACTCTGTACAGTTTATAAACAATTTGAAAAGTAAGACTATACGTTTGAAATGTAATTTAAATCTCTTACCTGAGTTTCTGTGAGACTAAGGCTGTGTGCAAGCTGTTTTCGTTCGGCACCAACAACATAATGATTTTTTTCGAAAGCGTGTTCAAGCCGCAGTAGTTGCGAAGGGGAAAAAGCTGTCCGAATTCTTTTGGGCTTTCTTGCCAATGCATTATGCAAAAGAAAGCTTTCTGGACTTGTTTCGTTCCCTGTGTACAAAATAGAAAAAAATATATAATTAACCCTGTCTTGTCTTCCAATTTATCAACAAATGGCTTCACATAAATTTCCGAAAAGTAACGCTTTTAATTAAGACGGAATGTACTGCAATTGTAGGACATATAATACACGAATTTACGTCTTAATTTGAATAATTACAGTACGAGAAATTGTTCTTGTTAAATAAATTTAAACGTTAAAAGGTATACACATAATATTTAATAAAATACAAAATATTCACTCATTTGCTTTACACGGTAATTGCTGTTAAGAATATCATTTTAATTTACGTTCACAAATGCGAAAGGGCTAGAGGGTAGGCATTAAAATTGATAACACGTGGTCTAAAAGTCTGTGAATTTAGACATTGTAAATGTTAAATCTTGTGAAGGTTGTTTTTATTGTATTTTGACTGACATTAACATTATTTTAAGATTATAAAATTTTAATACAAGAAACACCTGGCACGTATTTGATTTCAATGTTTATTTCAATGGCAAACATTCGTAAACGGCGTTACTGTCTTAAACGGGAACATCGTAATGTATTTAAATTCTAAAAGTTCTAAATAACTGAGTTAGCCATATTTATTTATAAGCATAATACCAACCGAACACTATAAAGTTGTCGAATAGGGCAATATGTTTACCTAGTGAAAGGCATTTTCCTCAATAATGCATTGAAATATCTAATTTTGCTAATAACTAGGTATATTCCTTTGCACGCACGTATAATTCGATTGAACTGAGCCATTTTATTTGTGTTCATATCAATTCATAATCAGTTGTTTTATATTTAGTATACAGAACTTTATTATCAATTGTTAATATACTAGCAAATAAAATTAGCATTTAACCTCTGTTTGAATTAGTCTTGACATTTACTTACATTTCGTAGCTTACAATTTAAACAAGAAGCAACGGCAATTGGTTACAACTTTGCACATTTATGTATTAAATGAAGCTTAAACATACCTTGGAATCTATGCCCCAAATACCTATATCTATGAATTAGCCAAGGGTAAAAAGTTGAAGGATCCCTTTGCTGACTAGCGAAAAGAGGGTGCGGGCTATGCGGGGACGATAATGGGTGAGTAGCCAAGGCATGTGGAGGGGGTACAGAATGAACCGGGACAGCGGAGTTTGGAGGGTGCGAAGCCGCCTCAGCGAACACCAAGTCCGTATTAGAGTAGACGCCCCTGCCGCTGGAGTGAAAGCCGTTCAAAAAAGGATTCATCTGGCTTGAATTTGCATAGCTGAGAGCTGCTGGTCGAATGGGTTCCTCTGACCTCGACGCCGGTTGAGGATTATCCTTCGCTACCAACGATTCAATGGTAAAACACCGCTTCGGTGTCGGCTGAAACATGTTTTACCAGTCAAAATCCACCAGCTCAAGTCAAAGCAAGTTTTCTATTGAAAAAATACTCCACTCCGAGGTTGAAAGTTTTCCTGCGATGTGTAAGTTGTATAAGGAAAAATAAATCAGGTCGAAAAAATTCTCTCAAAAAAAAAAACCAAATCTCTTTAAAGGTAATCGCCTAGTCCAGACAATCCATGAATGTGATCAGTTCTTCACCAGTTGTGCAAGCGATTTGTTAGTTCATGAGCCCTAATTAGTGATGGAGTCACATAAACAGCTTCCTCTGAAGCTTGTAATGGCCTGGTGATTGGTCGCTGCTACTTGCCTTAAGGTTGAGAGAAGACTCTTTAAGTGCGTCAAATGAACTAGCACGGAGAGGCGGATTCAAGCAAAACGGAACGGATTCGTTCAGAACGAAACCTACCGCGATTTACATACTCGCCTGAGCCAGTAGAAAGCCAGAAGGTACTTTAGTTTCTTCGTAGGTAGAACATTATTGAAACACGGTAGTTGAATTTTTGTAGGACAGTTTATTTCGGTAAGACGACAGTTCATTAGATAGCATTTAATCGTTATGACATTTTTGTTGACAATGTTTGTTGTTTCATGCGGTAATTTAAAAAGAAATTATTTAACGTCGCTACTTTTATTTTAATGGCTTTTAAGACGAATTTATGACGGTTTATATTTGACATTATTTTAATTTTGCTCGCTGTGTCACCCATCCCCCATCACGAAAGCAAATTCTATGTCTCTCCACGTTTTCATTTTCTCCGATGGTCCCGAGATTAATTTAGGGGTAGAAGGCTTCTTTGTTTCTATTGGCCGGTCTATTGGCAAGACGGTTGTTAGATACACACAATACGCTTTTCTGTGTTTGTTTGTCCTACGGCTGTAAGACCGTATTATTCGGCTATCAGTAATTATATTTTATAAATAACATATATGGGTTGTAGAACGAGCAGCTGTAGCGTACTTTATTTAGCGCATTAAATGTATCCTGAAGACGGCAATACGTCTTAGAATTCTTATATAATTTCATTCCTTTTAAATGGCGCATTCTTATTATTACTATATAATATAATGTTTAAGGTCGATTGTCAGAATCAGTTATGCCATTTGTAAATATCTTTAACGTAATTTCATATGGTTCATCAGAATTTTATAACCAAAAGGTGCCGTGCGAGTTCCTTTCCATTTTGGAATGCACACCTTATTCTTGCAAAATATCAAATAAAGTTGATGAGTATTTCAATTGCCACGTCTCTTCCATATACTGTGCACATGCACTCGTACATAATATGTATCGCGGTGCAGTTATTTTAAATATCCATTGTGTTCAAAGGAATTGTCAGTTTAAGTAATACAAAAAGTGAAGGGAATGAAATTTTGCGTATCCTAGCGTGTCGAACACTGTCAAAGCACCGTTTAGATTACCTGAATTTAAAAATGGAAATATCGATCATTTATATATATATATATATATATATATATATATATGCCTATGGTCTGTGAAATACTGTGCTTCAGACTGAAAGACTTATGTTCCAATCATATGTTTCAGATCCTGCTTTTTCAAGAGACTTTCATTATTACTCAACCTACAATTATTTTTTTTATAATAGTTTTTGCTGAAATGTAACATTTAGTTACATTATTTTACTCATACTAAAAATAAATCATGAAATGACATCTTTTGAAGCATTCTAAAGCAGTTAGAAGAAGTCAACAAACAGAAAGGTGGACTCCTGAAAACGATTCGCGAGCAATATATTAGCGTTCGGCGTGCTGCGAAAAAAGACTACCAATACGACAGTTTCATGTACTACAATGAAACAGTCGTACCCAGAACAGTACACCGAAAAACTCCCCGGTAAGTAGAAGTACTTTCGCCTGAAAAAATGCGTATATTGTATATTACACGCTATAGTGGAGATGTTACGTCACATGCCAAAGTGTCTTAGTTATTGTTCATACCCACATCTTATATTTGCTTATTTTTGCCTAATGTTTATTTTTTATTAATACTTTAATGTTTGGCGCTCCATCTCATATCAATATAAAATTACTTTAAGTGATAAAATTATATTTACCGTTAGCCATTAACGCTTTAGCAAGTAAGTAAACAATTGTCTGAATGGTTGCAAACTATGCGGTATGATGTTGTGTATTTGCGTACTACAAAATTAGTTTATTTGCACTTAAAACGCTCCTTACATTTCACGAGCAAATAAGTTAATTGCATATTATAACAGTTTAGCTTGCAACAGAATTTTTTGTAATGCTTAATTGTCTAATGTACAGTACAGTACACCGCTTCAGGTCACAGCTGCGTCGCCTCATCCAAACTCCGTGTTATGCTAAAAAATAAAAAAGGTTATTATACATGATTATACGTTTATAATTCAACAGTTCGATATACACATGTAATCACATTACTAGAAATGTTTAACAAAGAAATGGGTAGTTCCGTTTGATTATACAGGGAACTCGTAAACAGACCTCCTGACAAACGACTGTCTTTTTTCAAAAGACGGTGCTATAGCGGCTTCCTGTGGACATAATGTGTACCTTTATCAATTACGGCCAACGAGCGCAGCGACGTTTCATTTCTGTCAGCGAAATGCTGTACTTTGTGCACATTTCAAAAGACAATATATAACAAGGATGCTCCTTGGTTATTAAATTTCAACACTCTACAATTGCAAGAATAGAGCCATTCATTATAACTGCAATTAGTTCACTGTCATTAAATAACTTGCTTTTTCATAGTATACATTTTGGTAGATTAATCATTCTCCCCTACCCTTTGCGCAGTTATAAAAGGGATCTTCGCTATAGTTCTCAAAGTAATATTGTTCCGAAATCTCAATATTCTGTCAGATTTAATGAGGAGCGTTATTAAATCCAACTTGTAAAAGACTGACAAAGCAATCGATCGTTATATTATATGCTATATAGACCTATATAAGAAAAAGTTGCGAGGTAGTCAGTTATAAATATATCAGGGGGTCGTTTGTATAATGGTTTTTATTTCAGTCAGTGCCTCTGGTTCAGTCACCTTCACCTCACAAGATAATTTGTATTGCAGGCAGACTTATTGTCTTATCTGAAGAGTAAGAGGAGCTGCCCAGAAAACCTTCGTACAACTGGAGTTTGAGAATACTGTTTACAGAGCAATCTCTTTTAGCAATGTATTTGACTTTAACACACGCAACACTCAGAATATATTTAACTTTTTATATTTATCATATTGACCTAAATTTATTCCATTTGTGAAATGAAGCCGCGGCGGAACGTGAGGTTAGAAACATTTCAGTACACAAGTGTTCTCCTCACGATTGATTTATTTCGTTCGTTCGTATTTCTCAGTTAACCACGGTAAATGTTTTATTTATACGCTCAGAACAATCACTGCAATAAAGTGACAATTAACGATTAGGCAGTTTTTTTTATATATAAAATTTAATAAAGAATGCGTACAATATTGGAGGAATTTGTAGTCAATCGAGCACCTCTCATCGTCCCTACATGCACAATATACAGTTGTGCATACAGTTTACCCGAGAAGGAAACAGCACATGACTATACAGCTGGTTTGCCATTTTTAACGTCGAGAATGGCAGCGTTTATAATCTTGCAATCACGTGTATGTAGCCTGTATGTAGCGTGTATGTTTTCGCCATTTCGTGTGGGAGAATAGAAAGTTAGTCATTTTTAATACAGCCTTTTCATTATTATCCCTACAATTCAAATAAACGCTGGAATTATAAAATCACTTTAATCTGGGAGTCTGCAGTCCCATTCAAAACTTTTATTATTATTATTATTATTATTATTATTATCTTCCAATGAGTCCTCTTCCTTGAAGTTTAAGTTAAGTTGCATGACTACCTAAGACTGGGCATATAAGAGATGGTGATATGATATGGTAAATAATGTAATTTACGCGATTAATTTAGGGGAAAAAAACATCTAAATTAGTTATTTATAGCAGGAACAGAAACATTCCCTGCTGCATATATCGACAAAGGTAAATTTAAACTGTTATGGTTTCCGATAATATTCACTCTGATATGAAATAGTCATCTTTAAATTGCAAGACGAAATATTTAATATGAAGTTGACAGCCAGTAGTGATCGTTAATATTTTAGCAGTAATTAAACGTTCTCCTTTGCACTTACATGTTAAATTTTGAGTCATTCACTATCTATCTATCTATCTAATATACATTTATATTTAAATATCGAGTGACTTGCATTACTGTTGTCAAAAAGATCACAGCATGCTAGATAGGACACGGGTATGACATTTTCTACAAAGACATCAGTTTTTCAACTCTAAAAGCAAATTTTCTTATAGAAATGTATTATAATGCAACGCTGACATCAGGATACGACATATTACTACTAAAGATGAATAGTGTCTGTTTCTGAAGGGTTACAAGGTAACATTGCGCTGATGTCTATAAAAGTTACGGACAGTTGTGTATAAATGCAACATTCATCTAAACACTTCTCGGGTTACCGAATGGTGTATAAATGCTAAAATTATTGGTTTTGTTCTGGAACCAAGGCTAAACGGATTGGGACCTCAGTACGTTATGTCTAAGTGCTGTTTCCAGTAACAATATCCGTTTATGGCCAACACATCACGGGTATAAGTATTCGCTGCAACTAACCCTTTAACTGTATAATTTTGAAAATTAAACTAAAAAAAAAAAACTAAGTAAATCACCACGTTATATATCAACTGAGTTCAAGCAACAAGAAACCCCCTTGGTAAAATTAGCAAGGTCGATTTTTATTTATCGGAAAGGTCTATAGTTACGTATATTCATATATTGAATTTGCAATTACAAAAAAAGACCGGGGTTGGGCGAATGGTTTGCTTATGCTGCTGTGCAGGGATGTTACAATACAATCGCTAAAATCGCATTATTTTCTAAAATATAATCATTTAGGAAATTTAATTAAATGGCTGTAATGACTAGCTGAAACATCCATTTAATAAATGACTGTTTCCAAACATGTCGACAAATTTTGTCTTCCAAATGGGGGCAATTACTTTAAATCACTGCACAGTAGAGTTGTTGCTTTTTCTTATTCTGAGCAGTCTGGAGACTGTACTGAATGGGTGAAATTTGGCCATGTAGTTACGGTTTTAAAATATGCAGTCCACCAAACCACCAAACAAATAACTGGGGTAAAATATTTCAAACATTTTTAAACAAGTTCCTCTAAAGATTTTATTTGAAATGGGGGGGGGGGGATTATTGAAATGATACTATCTAAGTGATTTGGTGCCCATGCAGTACTGCTGCTGGGGTCCCCTTTGGATTGTACTTGTTTATTATTAATAGTCAGATTTCTTTCCACTTATCCAGTGCAGGGCTGCAGTGAGTCAGCAGCTGATCCCAGGACACTCAGAGAACAAGGCAGCCTACAACCGGAGAGGGCTGCAGTCCACATAGGGCCCACATAGAAATGCAAAATCACACTCTAATGGAAATGTCGAGATACCAATTCAGCAAACTGTATGAGGCAAATGGGAACTATGTTTCTTTTCCTCCACAGTCAAAAGCAAGTTTCTCATCGTATTTGCATGTGTGCCATGTAATGGACCATCCAGTATGTCCCTCTGCTCTGTGTTGCCTGAGACACCCCCCACTACTACTACTACTACTACTACTACCACTACTACTACTACTACTACTACTATTGGCTGGTTAAAATATAAGTATGCTCAATGTTATAGTTATATTAGGTGGTATGTACAACTCTCCTCAATTACTCCCAGCTGCTGCAACTGTCGGACCTCTTCTTCAATGGCCCGCTGTCATGACTTGGGAACCCAGTATAGGGCCATTATTGCACAATGACTCCAAGCAAGGTGCAGATGTCAAGGTAGATGACATGATTTTGGCCTGAGACGGAGAAGAACACATCCGAACACTGATCTAGCAGCTGGTTTATTTTTTGGCAGGACACCCCAGGCAGGCAGGAGGGGGTGGGTTCTATTGACTTCTTAAGCTGGTTGACGTGATAAACCCATTCTGTTTGATGTCATCCCAGCTGGGTAACTTGGCAGTTCCCTGCCCTGACTTTTTTCTCCAAGATGTGTTGCCCCTGCCAGGTGGCAAGGTAGTAGGGAGAGATTACTGACTCTAGCTCACCAGGTTTGAACTTAGGGTTGGGTTTACCAATTGTACAGGCACTTCTGGCTTGATGACAGAATGGAAGGGGGATAGTCAGTCCTGCCATGCCTCCTTGGCTATATCAAATAGTCTGCATGGAAGTGTAGCCTGTGCAAGCCTAGGTAGTCTACTATACAGCAAAAAGCACATTTGGGTGCATGAGGTTCCAGTTGTGCTCATGTTCACCTACTACCTTCTAGAACACCTATCACCAGTTTTCCCATCTTCACCTACCACCTTTTGAGGTCTGGTGGTGGTTTACTGTAGTTTTCAGATGTTTAATTCTGTGCAACCTGCATGGATCTTCCATGAGACGAAGGAGGTGCCTTAGTGTGACTATGAGTGTGACAATGTGACTATGACTATTAGAAGGTCCTTATGAAGACCCAGTCAGTTGGGTAGGTGTAACAGTTCCTTAGTTATAGCTCTGGAAATGGTTTTACTACAATTAGCCCTATAATGTCCATTGAAGGCCACCTTGTTGACTGGAAATGGTCCTAGTGGGGCTGGCAGATGCACTGAGGGGGGCACGGACGGCACCTCTGGGAGCGTGCAGGGCACGGCAGCAGTACCTGAATCAGGCTGAATCTTCTGACAGAAGTCTGGAACTTTCTGCTAGCCTATCCACTGGAACCAGCCCCAAATCTTCTCCAGAGTTTTACAGGCCCCTAAGTGTCCCACCAACCAAATAGGAGTTGATCAGATACACCATGATAACTATTTTAGCCCGAGACAGGTCCATTGATACTTCTCGCCACATAGTAAAATGAAATACTGCTCTGGGAGCCTACTAATCCCCCTGGGTTCCCCATCAATCACTTATACCTGTTCTTTAGTCACTCTTTTTGGGCTTGCAAGAAATTACAGTTCCTGGGTCACATACAGAAACAGCTCAGTGAGAGCATTTGATGGTATGAAGCACCAGACTGGGGCACCCATGTGCAAGAGTATTCCTTTTCTTCTTGGTTGGTAAGGACTTTTGCTCTGTGTCTCTCACCACAATGGAATAATCAGGGAGCAGGGATACCAGGAGGTCTTGCACCACTACATGCTCCAGACAGGCCCTCCACCCAGACATTCATACCAAGGACCTGTCAGCATCCCTGTACATGCTGGTGAAGGTTAGTCAGCCTTCAGGGAGTGTCCTGGGGTAGGACAGCAGCACTGTCCAGGGTGATGGTACCTCCTGAGAGTCCATCATCATATTTACTGGCTGCCCCTGAAGGTTAACCTTGATGGCTGGGGCTGAGCTTGCGGCCTCCCAACGTAGGGTGCATCCTGCCTGCCAGGCTTCAAGATTCCTAGCAGGAGTCCTGACAGCCAGGTGGGCATCTGCGGTTCACAGTACCAGCTCCAATCCATGTGCCTCAGCGTCTCGCAGCCTTTCAAGGCTTGTTATTCAGGCTTCAACTCTTAGGATGGGGTACTGGCCACATAGGGGTGGTGCTGCTCTGTCTAGACAGCCACTGTGAGACAAGGAGCAAATATCACCCACCCTTTTGTCAATTTAGCTGAACTTATAGGGTGTCTTGGGAGCTATCTGGCCAATTGTGAGCTACAACACATAGGGCAGGGCTATCCGGGGTTGGTACCCATTTGTGTCTCCTCTTCGTTTGGTCAGCAGATGCTGCTGGCCATTTTGTCCCCCTCCCTATTTCTTCCCCTTTAGCCCAGTGTTTTGTCTCTTCCTCAGATTGCCATATAGCTTATTGGGTTGACTATGTGGCTTAGAGTTTGTAAAGCCTCTGGTCATGGGTTTAAGGCTGGCCAGATACAAGCCTCATCCGCTATTTTGAATCTGTTGAGTTTCTGTATCCTTCAGTCTTGGGTTTGAGGCCAACCTCCCCTGTTTTTGTTTCTTTATTGGTTTTCTGCTTTTCCTGGTGTTTATTAATCTTTGCTTCCATGTTTTGATTTATCCTGCTTGTATCTGGTTTGGTTTTGTTCTGGGGTGGCTTTCCCAAAAGTTTCGTAGCGCTAAGTAATTTGTTATCAAGCACTTAAGATTGATCATTAATTAACAAGCGTTTCCCAAAACCCTTTGTAGCTAAAGTAGTTTGTTATCTCGCTCGTAGATTTACGGGTGATCCTACCCACTCGCTATTTTCTAAGTAGTTCATTGTTTGAATTTTTGCCTGCTGTCCTGTTACAGAGATGCAGAGATTGGCCAAAAAAGATGACAAAAACACACTGGCGCTCTTCTTTGGACAACATAATAATGCTTATTATATAATAAGATGCAGTCCACCAATATTGCAAAATAACATTATAATGTAGGCTATAAATTAGCACAAAAGTTCTCGTTGTTGTAACTCCAATGTACAATTTTAGTTCATAACAGGGTTGTGCACCATTCAGAACTGACTTGAGAATGACCATGAAAATCAAATACAGTTCATAAAATTTGTTGAGATCACGTAGCAGACTCGCGATTATAATTTGAATATAAGGAAGTTGAATTAAAATGGGAGTCATTTCACATACATTAACATACATAGTGTAAGTGCAGCTGTAACAATACAGCCTAATATTTGAAATGGAATACACAGCATGTTAACATAAACGGCATACACTAGCCCCCCGCGATTTCCGGAAGCAAAAAGTACCCATTGGCCATGCCCCCTGTTGGAGCACCTGACTGAAAAGTCTGTCCAAGTCACTGAATGCCACATTTGAAGTGCTGCCTAAACAATAAATAATTAAATTATAAATGATTTTGTGTACCATTGTGGACTTCATATAGCCGTACAAAGTAACCCTTTCTCAACCCGATCCATCTGACAATCTGGCTGTCACGACCAACCCTGCCCTGCATGTCTATTCCCAGTGTTTCCCTCAGGCGTGACTCCTAATCAGCCACACCTGAGTCTTGTTAGTCTTGCCTTGTGTACCTGCCCCCTTGTTAACGATCACATTTCCCTTGTGTTTGCTCCTGATTTGGTTCCCTTTATAAGTGTGTCTCAGTCTCATGATCCCTGTGATTGTGTATACTGCTTGTTGTGTTGTTCGGTTTCCCTTTCATTTCCCTGCCTGCAAATAGACGCCCCGTGAGGGATTTTGCCGACAGCCTACATTCTGGGTCATTCCTCCCCTTGCAACGTGACAGAATGACCGAACCTTGCCAAAAATGACCCTGCAACTATACTCTGGATTCGCCAGAGCCAGATCAACCCGGAAGGATTTGGTGGATCATTCATCTGGCGAGGGGATCAACTCATGTTGGAAGAGGACTTTCGATGGCAACAGATGATGGACGCAGAAGATGACGAACTAGCCAGCCCAGCTCCGCGCCTCACCATACTGCCTGCTTTACGTGAACCCCGAGACGCTGCTCACCTCGCTGCCCCCTCATCAGGTCAGACAGTTTCCAGCTCCAAGTACTTCACCCTCCAGGAAATGTTCAGGCTGCTCCTGGAGCTTCCACGCTGCTGTACGCGCTTGCCTTGGGGCTATCTAGGAGCTATCACTCCCTCCTCCCAGCCGCACGAGCTGGGACTGATCGCTGAGAAGCTGAAGCGGGTAATGGAGCTGATCGAGAAGAAGCAGCCCTCCTCTCCAGAGCCGGTTGGCCCGCGACTGGACGCCGCCTCACCTGCTGCGACATGCTGCAACAAAACACTGCCTAGCCTGTCGACGTGCTGGCACAGGACGTGAATCACTTGCCGGCATACCGCAACCAGGCGCCGCTTTGCTCGCTGACTCCCTGACCCTCTCCACCAGAGCTCGTCGTTGGAGATGGAAACTGAGCGTGCCAGCTGCTTCAGTCGTACCTGACTCAGGTACTGCTGCCATGCCCTGCACGCTCCCAGAGGCAGCATCTGCACCCACTATGTCTGTATCTGGCTCCTCACCTGCATCATCGCCTAGTCCGGAAGAGGTGTCTGGGGCTATTGCTGCTGCAGCCATTGCTGCCGCGCCAGAGGAAGTGGTGCTGCCAAGCCCGTTTTACCTGCAGAGGTCCCTGCTCAGCCCCACACCTAGCCTGGTGTCCGTGCCGGGTCCTGGCAGTCTCCAGAGGCCCCGTCTGCCATCCAGTGAGCTCCCAGAGGCCCCGTCTGCCGTCCAGTGCGCTCCCAGAGAAGCCAGGCTCCTTGCCTGGCTCCTTGCCTGGGCCATCCTCGTCGCTCCAGGAGGAGCCAGAGTCTGACTCCTCACCAGGCTCCTCGCCTGGGTCTTCCTCATTGCCTGGCTCCCCGTTCGGGCCCTCCTTGTCACCCGGCTCCCTGCCGGAATTTGCCTGGCCTTGCCTGCGGCCATCACCCCGATTGGCTCCAGTCTGCCTGCGGCCGTCACCCAGACGGTTCCTGCATGCTCGCCTGCTCTGGTCCTGCTTGATCTCCTGCCCAAGCCGGGCACCCTACTGGCCTCCTGCCCTGAGGGGGGGACCCTGTGGAGGACCCCCCAGAGGACCTGGACCCCACAGGCTTAACCCTGAGTCCTGGGCCATGGACCCAGTCTCCTGTCCCGGACCTGAGCCACCCTTGTCCCCAGTCCCAGGGTGGCTTGCGGTATCGGCAGGGTCACAAGAGGGGGAAGGGCCATGTCTCCGTCTCCCGGAGAGGGAGACGGGCGCATATCCGCCAAGGCCGCCTTGTGGGCCCTTTGGGGTCCTCCTGACCGATCAGCCCCTTGAGGTCACCCGATCCTGGCCTTGCTGTTCCTGGTACCACTGGGCCCTTTGGGCCCGCTAAGCCTGGAGCTACGGTCCCTGAGGGGGCTTCCTGTCCGGGGTCCTGCTCTGCTGCTCCTTTGGGATTCCCTGAGCTTGGAAGGCGCCGGCTCCCGGGTCAGATGCCTAGTGTCCCAGGACCCCGGGCCCTCCTACATGCCCGTATCTCTGCTCCTGCCTCTGTTCATGCCTTGTAGCCCTGTGTCACCAGTTTTCCTGTTTTGTCTGTCATCCCAAGCCCCCTGTCTCAGTGTGCCCTGGTGTTTTTGTCCTTGGTTGTGTCTTCCCTGTGTCTGTTCGATTGCCTCATCTGTCTCTCCTGTTGTCTCTGTCCCTGCCTGCCCTTCCACTTCCCCTAGTCCATTTGTTTTTTCTAGGTTATGTTTCACTGGCCTCGGCCTATCCTGGTCTCCTGTCTTCCCATTGTTTGTGGTGGTGTCCTGCATTCGGTCTGTCCTGTTTAGTTCTCGGTTTCTAGATCCTGTGGTGTTTTGTCTTCCCCAGGTCATCAGTTCCAAGAGTCTGCCCGTCCACTGTCTGCCAGTGTCCTTCGTGCCTGGCCCCATGTGCCCATCCTGTCTTCTGGGTCCCCTCCCTGATCTGGTTGGTGCGTCTGGAGTGTGCGTTTGCGGCGGGGGGGTTCCATCACGACCAGCCCTGCCCTGTGTCTAGTTCCTGTGTTTCCCTCAGGTGAGATTCCTAATCAGCCACACCTGAGTCTTGTTAGTCTTGCCTTGTGTACCTGCCCCCTTGTTAATGATTACAGTTGCCGTGTTTGCTCCTGATTTGGTTCCCTTTATAAGTGTCTCAGTCTCGTGATCCCTGTTCGGTGATTGTATATACTGCCTGTCATGTTGTTCAGTTTCCCTTTCATTTCCCTGCCTGCAAATAAACGCCCCATGAGGGATTTTGCCTGACAGCCTGCATTCTGGGTCGTTCCTCCACTTGCAACATGACACTGGCGATACTTGAAGGAAAAACTACTGCAGACTCCACACAAATAATAACACACACAAAAAAGTTAAATATACAAAAACTATTAATATATGCACATGGAAAGGGTCTTAGAGGGCCAACATAACCACAATCCACATTGTTAGAAGAGACTAAAACAACTACCCGATTTTTATCTCACAATCATGCAACGTGGTGGTGATGGTGGTGGCCTAGTGGTATGAGGTGGTATGACCACGATATCACCAGTTCAATTCCTGCCCACCACTAGTGGGTCCCTGAGCAAGACCCTTAACCCCAAGTTGCTCCAGGGAGAAGTGACCTGGAGAAAATCATGGTGCACGTGACACTCCAAATTTGGATTAGATAGAAGCATCATGTGCACCGTGATTTTCTCCTGGTCACTCGAAGACAATGTATGCAAAATGTCCTTGATTGTTGCATGTCACCTGCATGGACATTTAGTGCCAATAAATTTTTTTTTGACAGATGTAGATTGTCAAAATATGACTAGGGTTGAGCTTCCATCCACTGCACGTGCAATGCCAGGTATGCTTGTAGTGGCATGAAAACCAATTTTAGTACCATGCAAGGCATCCCCTCCCGCTGAACATTGTATGTAGTTGTGCACATGGCACAGCAAAAATGTGATTAATGCATGCACAGATGCAGGACACAGCAGCCTTGCTGAGCCCATGTGCATTTGTAGGTCTGCTGGAATTCACCACTGGTGTAAAGGCAGAGAGAACTTGCACAGTGCAATGAGGGCAAAATTCCAGTGTGTACATCTTTCCAATTTATCCTGCACCACACTAAGAAGTCTCATTATTTCACCGCAGGCAAGCCTGTATTTCTTTATGAATTGTTCATTACGGAGATGGTCCATAGGGTTCATGGCTAGCCGCAAAACAGCAGTTAGACAAGCAACTTGGCTTCCTGGACGTTGTATTAGGTTGACTTGCACAATTTTCTGTTA
>JAODKM010000058.1:10420711-10434137 GCA_026780845.1 Petrocephalus sullivani | reverse complement strand
CATTTGAAATATTAAGCTGTATTGTTACAGCTGCACTTACACTATGTATGTGAATTTATGTGAAATGACTCCCATTTCCTTATATTCAAATTCTAATTGCGATTCTGCAACGTTTTCAAGCAGTTTTATGAATTGTATTTCATTTTCATGGTTATTCGCAAGTCAATTCTGAATAGTGCACAACCCTGTTATGTACTGAAAATGCGCGTAGGAGTTACAACAACGAGCGCCCTTTGCGCTAATTTATTGTCTACCTTATAGTTTTATATTTGTCTTAACTGTACATTTACCTGTACATCTTATTAATTTTCACCGCTAATTATATCATCGGCAGTATTACGTTGGGCAAAGAAGACCACCAGTGTGTTTTTGTGATCTATTTTTGCCAATCTCTGCGTGTCTACTTGGAACAACGAACTACTTGGAAAATAACGAGTGGGTTGGATCACTCGCAAATCTACGAGCGAAATAACGAACTACCTAGCTACGAGGGGGTTCGGGAAAGGCTCGTTAATTAACGATCAATCTTAAGTGCTCGATAACGAACTACTTAGCCCTACGATGCTTTCGGGAAACCCACCCCAGTTTAGTTTCTAGGTCTCCTTTTTCTAGGTCTGTTCCTAGTCTTTGCTTGATCCTTACTTGTGTTTAGTTTCATGTTTTCTAGCTAAATGCTTATTATTCCCTGTTTGTTTCCTGATGCCTTGAGGTCTGGTTACTTTGTGCTTTTCCCATTGTTATTTTACTTTAATAAACCCCGTTTTTGTCTTGAGCAGCAATGGATCATCACTCTCTTTTCCCTGTCTGCAACCTTCCCACGCCGCATCCGGGACAAGTCCCATGGCATGGCCATTATGTTACATTCATATAAGTTATCAAAAAGAATTTGCTATTTTAGGAAATATAGTCAAAGAGGTATAAGGAGGTATACAGGGTGCAAGTCCTTCTTGATCCACCAAAGGAAAAGAAATGCTGAATAGAATGTCTCCCAGAAAACCCCTGGCATCTTGATACACCCTGGGCCTTGGACAGCACAGATGTCTGATAGAGAATGTCGACAGAGATTAAATGTGCGGGACTTGGTGAGAAGGGGAGAGAAAAGGCAGTTGTGAGATGGCCAATCCCTTAAGAAACTGTTAAGCAGAACCATCATAATTGCTGACACCAATTCCACAACAAGACAGTGATATAGAGACAGTGATAATGTCTGTAAGCCCCCCCTTAGCAACAATGATGAGCAGACACAACATGACCAAGATAGTAGTTGGGGAGGAGGTGAGGATCAGCAACAGTGCCTGACAGACTTCCAAGGAATAGGCAAATAATTCAGGTTTAATGATATAGAGGCTAACAGCAATGATGTCCGGAGAGATATTAGGGCCTCCCCCCTGAGGCTGTATCCCACAAGACTAAGTTTCAGCTCCTGTACAAGGGGAGGTAGTACAGAAAGTGATATCCTGCATTGCACTACTGTTCCATTAGGATGGATGGATGGACAAATGAATGAATGAATGTTACATTTATATAGGGCTTTTCAAGACACCCAAAGTACTTTACAGAACCAATGGGGAGCCAGTTCAACCCCCAGCACTGTGTAGTACCCACCTGGATGATGCGACTGCAGCCATTCTGTGCCAGTATGCTCACCACACAATACCTCAGGTTGTGAAGAGAATTCACTAATTAGATATAGGGGATGATCAGGAGCTCAGATTTGAAAGGCCCACAGTGGGGGAATTTTAGACAGGACATCAGGATACCAACCCTACTTTTTTGAATAACACCCAGGTATCTTTTATGACCTCAGACAGCCAGGTCCTCGGATTAATGTCTCATCCAAAAGATTTGGCAGGGTAGTAGCTCTCTTTAGAGACTCACTGCAGACCCTTCCACCTCCTCCGCTTTTGTACTCTGTATCACCTCATATGGAAATATTTTGAGGATAATGTGGTCTTCCCCTAAATGAGACAAGCCTTGCTTCTGCTCCTGGTGGCAATGAGCTGCTGAAGATCTAGAGCAGGTCTTCTTAGCGGGACTGGAGCAATTTTGGTAACAGTTATGAGACTTCCTTGAACAACTGTGGCAGCTGCTGAAACAGTGATGTGTCCTTCTTGTGTCAGTTCTGTGTGCTGCAAAGCTAGCAGGTCCTCTAAGCAAAGCAGCTGCACTCGTCTGCGGAAAGTTATCCTCTAGAAAGATTCGGGAGGCAACAGGTGGAGAAAGGGTGGGGTTTTATCCTCCTAAGACCCAGTTGCTTGTTTTTGTCCTCTGTGGGAGACTCTTTATTTGAATGGCTATGCATGCTGCTTTGATAAAAAAAAAAAACTCTTGTACCTCAAAGAGGACATCCGCAGATTTTTAGTATGTTATCATTACAGCCAATTAAGTACTATAAATGATTTGTATCTGACTGAAAAAAACCACCCCCCATCCATCTTCCAATCGCTAATCCTCGACGGGTTGCGAGGACTGGAAAACACCTCTGTTGACAATGTCCTTTGTAGTGGACATGCTGACTGTTCTCTCACGTATATAGTAGTTTTGACATTTAATCAAAGTATATCCATGCATTCATTTGATTTTTGATGTCTTCAGATTTTCTAGGATAATTCTGCCAATAGCCAAAAATAGTAGCGTCAATTGCTTAAAAGTCAGTTACTTTTAGCTTAACCTTTAGTTTTTAGTTAATCAATGCCATTGAGGATGAAAAGGAAACAGGCAACATCACTCCAACCCTTCTTCGGAATTTCTCAGTATCTTGCATGCCTTTGATATCCAAGAGTCCGCCTCTACTCAAGAGCACAATAAAACCAAACTGCCTGAATCTACCAAGACCAGGGTCCATTATTGAGCAAATGATTTCCGTCATTCCAAGAGTTTGTTCCTAATAAGCTTCAGAAACATTCTCAAAAATCTTGATGAGCTTGTTGTCATCGGCTGTAAGCTTGGTCAGTCCTCCTATACACATGTCACTAGATAAAGAGCCAGTTCTCTTGGTCATCACAGTTCATGAAACAGGACCTCAGAAAAGCTGTTTGAGGTTGTTCAGTCCATTATGAACAGTGTGGCAGGTTCCTTAATTTTTAAATTTATATCTCACTGGCAGAATTGATTTGGGGTGGGGGATTCTCTTTGTGCAATATATTTAATTTTACAGAGTATCACTGTCTGTGAACCATGTTTTATGATTTTTCTAATTAGGAACATCAGTGTTGCTGCTGTGGATAAAGCCACACAAAGAATTATTGGATTCCTAATGAGCTTGGCCTGAGATATAACTATATTGTCTCCATGACAAGCAGGAATTTCACAATCACCAGCTGATTGATGTTGTATATAGTTACTTCTTTGACTTACGGATCTAAAATCACCTTATTTATTTCATTCATACTGCGAGTTTTCATCATTCAAAAAGGGGGATAGTCCCATTGGATTCTGCTTAAACCCAGTTAGAAACTACACTGTAAGCTGGTAAATATTATGCTCTCACCAAGGAAGCTGGTAAATATTATGCTTTCACCAATCATATCTGATTGCAAGGAACGCTTTTAACAGGGTTTTGCTGAAAAACACTGGACCTATCCTTTAAGTATACCATCTGTAAAACATTTCTTAAATATTTCTCCTGTTTGCAGGTGGCCTGAGAAGGAACAGAATGATACAATCAAAAAAGAAACCGAGCTGGTCATTGCTTCTGGCTCACAGGGTGCATGTTTTTACTACTCAAAAGTTTTGACTGCCCCACTTTCACAAAGAAAAAACCTTTAGCTAATTTCAAATGGTGGATTACTGAATTTCACTAACTAGGAAAGAACAGAGGCCAAGTACCTCAAGGTCATGATGCTGCTGAATCAAAGCTGGAGTGACATCTAACTGCCAAGGTTCTTGGGCATGAAAGGAAAGTCCAGTGTTGCAACGAACTCTAAAACTAAAATTGACCAGAATGGGCCACTCTACATCAGTTACAGAAGTCTCGTGCATAAAACTTTGCATAGATTTCACTCTAAAAGGTTGCATATGCAGGAAGGTGGAAGAGTGCATAAAAGTGTTCATGTTTAAAATGCTTACCAGGTCCTGGGCAGCTTTTGTTTATACCTCCCATTTAATATGCAATGAAATGCAGGTACAGGAGGTTTTCACCATACATTGTCTCCTGCCAAATTAGTTAATTAACTAATTACTATTAATTAATTGAAGAATAATCAAAGGTGGAAAGTTCAGGTCTAGAAAGTAAAAATCCAGACCAAGCCTTTG
Organism: Petrocephalus sullivani; assembly: GCA_026780845.1. NCBI lineage: Eukaryota > Metazoa > Chordata > Actinopteri > Osteoglossiformes > Mormyridae > Petrocephalus > Petrocephalus sullivani. Next base: position 10,429,883 of record JAODKM010000058.1, on the reverse strand, counting down.
TTTCAATCAAACAGTTGAGTTGCTCATCAAAAGTAACAAAATAAAATACAAAATACTTGTTTGAGAAAATGTATTTAATTAAAATACACATGACACAATTAAAATACACATGACAAACATGGTACCATTACAGAACTACTAATGTGTACAAAATTTACAGTTTTCTCTAACTTTAAATAGAATAATAATTTTGTGATTTACATACGTTTTAGTGTTAATTGTGAAAAGAAAAATTACTTTTGTAACATTAGTAACATAATCTGAGCTCAACAGGCTGCATCTGCAGCAGTGGGTTAGGGTTGGGGGGATCCGGCAGACGGAGCCGCGATAGAAATGTTCACAATCTCGTATTGTGGTTTCGGACTCAAAACCATTACACTCTTAATTTATACCCAGTGTTTCCCACAGTATCAGTGGCTGGGGCTGGCAGGGGTAACAGTGTATGCATGTGTTACTAATTTGTTCCCATGATGTATTAAATCATGGGCATGTTTAACTAATTTGTTCCCTCGTTTTAGTTAAATTGTCGATTGGTTATCATTAACTGCCACATCTGACAGGACCTTATAACTGACTCAATACTTCTTGTTGGCAGTCCCTTATTGAATCCTGGCACCCACAACAAGCATGCTGTAGGTGCAGTGCCAGTTCATGCTTTTTAAGGTTTTTATTGTCATGTATCACTTGGTGAAAATCTTACTTGCATACCTTAAGCAGACAGACTAGACTCCATAATGCATCTTTAAAAATGGATCAGCACCGCTGGTGGCATTTGGACCTTCCTCAGTCGTCAGAGGAAGTAATGGCACTGGTGCGACTTATTAATGACTGTTGAGGCATGACACGTCCAAGTGAGGAATTTGAAACTGTTGACCCTCTCTACAGCTTCCCACTGACACAAATATATATGGGAATGTAGGCTACCTTCTGCTTCCTCACATGAATGACGAGCTCCTTATTCTTGCTGACATTTAAGGAGAGATTGTTTGTCTTGTTTTTTTCTTTCTGGAACCCAACCTGATGTGTCTTAGCCATCATTTCCTGGGGTATACTTTTCATGCTCAGGCTGCAAAGTGCACCTGAGTCAATGGGTATAAATAGCAGAATTCTTACTTGCATACTGATACAATCACTGGATGGTGGGAAGGATTTATGAAAGGCCAAAAATGTAGGGATCCCTGACGACCCTAAAAAGGGGCATTAAGAATTCAAAGGTACCCAGGGGTCCCAATTAGAAAGCCTGACACAGAGGCCAGAGTGTTCAACTGTCTCAAGACGAAATTGCCCTAGAAAGGAAGCACAAAATGCGTCCTCTCCAGCTTGAAAAGGACTTAGAAGCACTTGAAGTTCTTGCAGAACTATAAGCACTATGCTGGGAGGTAAAGCACTTATAATTGTCTCTGTAACAGACTGCCCTGGAAAGGGAGTACAAATGCTTGTATTCGTATCAGATGTCATGACAGCACCCCCGGGGCCTACGCACACATGCTGCTCAGACCGGTGAACAGGTGGGCGTGTGCTCGGTGCATCACCTTGGACAACAGCCACCTGTCAGATTTCAGGACCGGTGTTTTGGGTAGCCGGCCAGCATGTGGCCTCAAGGCCACACCCACAATGACTGGAGACTGGAGGCAACTCATCATGCCAGCCATACAAGTTAAAGGATGACACCCATCATCAGGCATATACCAGCAACTGTAAGACAAGAATGATAATACCAAACCTATTTAATTACACTCAGTATTGCCAGTTGGCAGGCTAGCCATGCCCCTGCATTGTTTAACTGAATATATATTCAATATATCAAAGTGCAGACTGTCAGCTTTAACTTGGGGCTAGTTACATCCAAATTTGGTGAATTACAGCACTTTGTATATATAGCCTCTCCTTTTCAAGGGACTAAAAATAATTGGACAATTGACTGACAAGCTGTTTCATGGCCAGGTATAGGTTTTTCCATTACAGCTGAGAAGATTGCTCAATTAAACTTGATTCCTCGATTATTAAAAAGCATCAGATAAAATTTTGTTAACTGATTACTCGTATTGCAAAGCAGAACTTAAATATCACCACGACTGCAATCAAAATGCAGTACATCTTTAAAGGAAGACTTTCAGGTTTGGCCCATCCAGTATTGCAAAATTAACCATAGATGACTTCAATTATTTTGCTTAATTGACATTCTACTAGTTGGAGCCCCATCATAGGTTGTTCCCTGTCTTGCACCCCTAACCTCCGGGATGGGCTCCCCGAGACCCTGAATAGGACTAGCGGTTTCAGAAAATGGGCAGATGGCTGGACATTCTACAATTCCTATATGTCAAAACAATCACTGAAAAGGAAGGTTAGCTATACGGCATTGGTGGTGTCTTGAGTTGTGCCAGCAGACACAAAGCATTGCCTCATAGAGTGCATGCAGAACTCATGCAAAAGCAGCGGCAGTAAGCTTAAGACTGATATTTTGTAAACATATACTAGTTAATCTTGAAAAGAAACCATCACTAAACTTGCAGAGCTTGCTAAGTTTGGTTTTCTGTGACTGACTAAAAAAGTTTTAATGCAACTTATTGATGGTTTACTCCTAGCAGACTATCATGCTCCTTGCGACATGACAATTGAATGTACATGAAGTGCTATGTTGATATTAAAATCACATATCGGAAAGAGTGGTCTTGCTACTATGCCTTCCAAGAACTAACTTGGGATACAATGAATCATGGGTTTGTTCATGTTGGCAAGGATGCAACCTTGACAATTGGGGCAGGGCAAGAATGACATCCAGGGATTTTTACCGTCCTCTATACTTCTATTCTTGAGTATTGGAACTGTACTTCAGCAATAGAAGATGACGTCAAAAGAGTATGGAAGAACACAGGAATGGTCAAGTAGTCATACTGATAAACACCCCACATGGAATTTGCATTTGGAAAATGTTACTGTGAATTCTCAATATGAGGTCCAAAGAGTTGTCACTACTAATAAAGCTGGCAAACATTAGGTTGAGAAAACAAAAAAAAAACAAACCCAACAGAGAGACAGCAGGAAAATTAGAAGTGGCAATCAACAATTTGGCACAAAAGAAAGAACACACTAGTGAGCTCAGAAACACCAAAAAGAATATTTAACCACAGAAGACAACAGCGGTGCATGATCCTTGGTAAAGAATACCTCCTTGACAATCTCTAACCAAGTCAAGAACACTCTCCAGGAGATATTGTGGGTAGATTTCCAACAATGTTCCTGTCATTCACCCAAAACAACCTACAGTAGGGGGAAGGGCTACATTTTATGTGTGCTCCCTGGGTACTTGTTGACCTACAGGAGCATAAATTAACAACCAACAGAAGATGTTCAGAAAATTAAAAGTACTGACTGTCCTTTTTTAAACATTTGAGTACCAGTCTCTGCTCAAACCCTGCTCTCAAGTGAACCTGTTTCCTTCAGATTTTGTATTTCAATCAGTCAAATACTCTACTAGATAAGAATGGAAAATGGAGAGTTGGATGAAACATTGATTGGTCATCATCAATCTTTTTTACATGAGAAGAAAACGTAAGAAAAAGTGGCAGAAGCGATGCTGTAGAGTGGAAACATGGACATTCACATGGCCTAATATCCTCCCTCTTATATTAACCTTGCCTATAAATGTCAAGAGGCAACAACAACATAGCTAAATACAAATTAGCTGTAAAGCAACAGTTTACATAACAGATTAATCTTATCTAAACAGAAAGTTAGTGTGCCTTCTGACTCACGCTAGTTGTATTGGTGGGTCTCCCTTCAAAATGAATCTAGGTGTGCCGGGCATCTGCAATATCCAAGATTGCTCAAAATCTGTACTGTATGTCTCTTGTCACACACACAAGACTGGACAAGATGTTAGCCCAGTGTACAGCACACATCCATCCATCCATTTTTTAAAACCATTTATCCTGTTCAGGGTTCAAGGCACGGAACAGCCCAAGATGGGGGGGGGGGCACACTCACACACCAGACACTCACACCTATGGGCAATTTGGTCTGTGGGCGAAATTCTGAGTACCCGGAGGAAAACCCAGTACAGCACACATAATTTGGGTAATTTAAAACATGGTTTAAATGTTCTCCCTCACAGGTCTGGGTTTCCTCCCATGTTATACAGACATGCGTATAACAACATGGCATTTCTGAATTTTCCATATTGTTAAATCAGCAATTAAATCCATATTGTTAAAACAGTAGTGGCATTAATAAAAATGTATTTGTTGCTGCTGTTGCACGATCCATTATTCTTCTTTTCTCTGAAAGAAGTGCGGCTTTTTACAGGGTATCACTGAATCCCCAGACACACTGAGTGTCCTCTAGATTTTTAGGCATAAAGAGTTCACGAATACGTCAACCTTTTCTGCGCTCTCCACCAATACATGGTCTTCCAGCTTCCGTAGGAACCAATCATCTGTCGTCTGAAGAGAAGCGCTTTCGAAAGGCTGCGCTTTACTGATTGGACGGATCCGCACAAGAGGAACCAGTGGAAAAGGACGCAAGGTTTTTAATCGTATCTTCAAATGGGTCTCACCCGGACCGCCATTTTCTTAGTCCCGCCCGTAAGTAATCCAATGGAGGAATTAAACCGAAGATATTTGCGTGTAAATCACAGTAGCGAATTTCGCTGTCGAGTGACATACGCCTCACTATGTCCAGCAGGGCATACAGGCTACGTTTGATACCCATTGGCCGTGCGAGCATTTTCTCGTTTTGTGAGTGAGGGTTTTTTTTCCCCTCCCGGGTTTCATAATACATGTTTTTAAACGTTAAAGTATTTAGCTACATACGTTGAAATTGTAGAAAACATGAATGAAAGTGGACCGCTTCTAGCCAAATACCACCGCAGTACGTTACTCTGAAGACGTGCGATTCATTTATATATTTATATACTTGATGTATAGTTTTATACGCTTTATTATTTGGACGAGTGCCACCATTAACAGTTAATCGTTAGCGTCGCTATTACCTGTTTACGTTACTAGTTAGCCTTTTTTGCGTTTGCTCGTTCGTGCGAAAGCCGCTTGATTCGGTGGGTAAACGTAGCCATTAGGTTTCTGAACGATTATAGGCCGTAATTACCCAAACAGCTATAAGTAACCTGGAAAACCTTAGTAGGGAAGGAAATACGGCTATCGGTGCAAAACTGGGCACAGTACAAGCTGGCCGAGAAGTCGGATAAAAACACTAACTCCTTATGTAACCGTACATGTAGCTTCGGTCTCTGCGAATAACAGGTTAGCTGCGTAGCTAGAGGTTTGTTGTCCTTTATTCGCGGTTTAATATCTACATCGGCTAATTAGCTATCTAAAACGAATATTATTAGTAATCTGTATGTTAAATAATATAGACGTTTTTGTCTATATTATCGCCAGTTCCCATAAAATGGATCTTCATAAGATTATTCAAGATACACTGAATGAGTTCATCCGGACGTGTATACCAGACGCAGATTTAAGGTAAGATAACTGGCCAGTTGATCCGTCTTCAGGTCCCAAATTATGTTATTACTTGTAATATAAACATTTTGCGATGGCCTTGCATACAGATGTAATGTATAATGTACATTTTTGTGTGCAGCCTTCTGGATGACGTGCTCCTTTCCTACATCACTGGTGTGCTGGAGAACTTGGGCTCTCAGGACAGTATGGAGGAGAACTTTGATGTAGATGATTTTGTTGAAATGCTAGAGGCATACATTCCTGGCTTTGCTGAAATTGAAGGGTAAGAATAATACTATATAAATAGATATGATACTATGTGTTATGAAACGTTGCCCATCTTTTCCGTCTTTAAAGGTAAATTTTTGGTAGCCCGGAATGTAGGCTGAAGTTAACAATTTTACCTACTACAGCATCTGAGAATGAAGATTTTACTTAATCATTAAATTAGCTGTTCAAACCTAATTCTGATGATGCTGATTTTTCTGAAAGTGTTTACTTGTGTGATCTCTTGATTTGAATATGGGTATAACATATTGTGTTTTTTTTCCCCCAGGGTAAAAGTATGTGAGATGATATTTCACTTGGCATCAAAACTAGCTAGAGCACGAGGAGAAGGTAACAGTTTTAATATTGTGCAAATGGTGAATGATATTATGTAGAATATTCATAAATTGTTTTTGTAATATTGCTTTTTCATACTTTGTTTACATCCGTACGTAAACTTAAAGCTTTGCATTTGAATGGCGAAACGGCTTGCAATGACTAAATACGTTACATTTCAAAGTAATTCTCTGCTTGTCGTTAATGCTTAAAATTGTTATTTCAATGTTTGTAACATGATGTTCTTTGTATCTATTTATAGAGAATGGCCTACCAAAGACGGCAATAAAGGAATCATATCTTAATGAAAGTACTATCTCGTCTTGTGGCATTTCCATGCAAGAAACACAGGGCCTTTCAGCAATGGAAGAGGGAGCTATAGCTAAGGTATCAGCTACCGATTGTAAGAGGTTAAGCGGGCATTACTTATTACTTGAATATTATATAATATAATTTATAAGTTGATCAAATAAGATCAAAGCAGTAACAGCTTAAATTGTCTTAAAGTACACTTAAATTACACATCTTTTAATAAAATGTGCATTGGAACATTGATGGGACTAATATTACTGTAAGGTTTCTTCCACGGAATTTGAGTTGAATGTAACTAAAAATGATGTGCGAGTGCTGTAGGTAACCAACCATATGAGAAATGCAACATTAACCGATATTCATTACTATCAAAGACACTGTCTCAAAAAGGAAAATTTGGTTTAGCTCTCCTAATTGAAAGGTTGATTGATGTCTAACAATAATTCCAGCGTAGGAGTCCACAATCTGTTTGGTATACCCTTACAAAATATGCATAATGCTTCAGGCCATTTCTATATTCTTTTTTCTTTTTTTGATCTTAGTAGATGATGTATAAGCTTCTGAAGAAATTAAATTCTTGATTTGGTTTTAGGGTTTGAGACATTTCTGCATTTTTGGTGGCATATCCCAGCTGTAATATGTGTAATATTTGTATTTAATTGGGATATTCTTTGGGAAATGCTTATGTGGTGGTGAACATTTTTAAAAGGATAAAAGTTCCCAAAGACTTGTTCTCTAAAAATACTATTATGATGGTTGTTAAATGCAACTTGTAGAATGGAGTGTTCAAAAGAAACTTTCATATTATTTACCATTTGTTTTAATTTATATGTAGGAGAATAATTATGGAGGAGACATCCAGATGCAGCAGCTCCTTGAGATGTTCCCTAAATGTAGTGTGACAGAGGCCATGGGTGCCTTATCCATTGCCAAGGGGGATATGGAGGAGGCAGTTCGGCTCATCATAGAGGGAGATGTTCAGCTCAGTCATGACCTTCCTCCTAAAGTGAGTTAACCCATATTCATTCCCCCTATGAGAAAAGGTCATGATTTTTATCGTAATTGACATGAATTATCCAGTTCACCTGCCAGTGTTATCAGATTAGTCACGGTGTTTATAATCATTTATGGAAACTGTTAATCCTGGTTTATGCTACGTCCAGGAATAATGGAATAAAACCTACACAAGTGAATTATTGCCACTGTAGGTTTCCCAATTGCGGAAAAGATTTATGCATGACATTTAATAATTTTTTCCCTTAATCCTTTTTGCCATATTACAGTGAAGACGAAATAAGCCTTTAGCATTGTACAATATTAAGGTCAATATAGAGGAAGACAAATGTCAAGAAAAAATTGTAAGTAAAATATTTTTTACAACGTCATGTTTTTAACAGGTGAAACATTGTAAAGCTGTTTCACCCCAAGCTGATAAAAAGTTGAAAGAAAGCATTCTTGAAAAGTAAGTTTGATCTTGTTTATGCATGATTAATTGTTCTCTACCATTTATGTGTTTGATGACTATGTCAATACATTATGTTCAGAAGGACAACACGGGAGAGCATAACAAAAGTCTAGTGACCAGTGTTTTCTTAATTTTGTTTTGCTGGTTTCTCATTTTCAGAAATATGTATTGCTGTTCTTTTAAGCGGTATCCCTAACTGTAGGTTAGACCAAAAAATCATTTGTGTCCATTGAACTAGCAGCTTTATTTGGTTAGTTTTGTGTGATCTCATCGTGTTTCACCCCCAATAAACATGGTGCAGTTTGCTATTGCAGCCATTTCACAGTTAAATAATGCATCCTTAAGTTCTTTATTGTATTTTTCTTTTAGGTATATGTTAATAGATGATGAGGAAGATATGAAGATTCACAGGCCTGTAACACCCAAAGAAGTAAATAATTTTCCTTTTAATCTTTCTGCTGGATGTATGGGTGGATGGCTGTTTCTGGACATATACAATTTGGTGTAATGGTACTACTGATGGATGCCAAGCTCTGCAAAGATTTTCAGATTATTTTAGACACTATATATTATAACAAATATGAAGATTTTCACAAAGGAATATAACCTGATTACGTTGCTTGATCCTTGACTGCAGTATTTCTTTTTATGTAGGCTCCCAAGAAATTGGTGCGTTATCATGGTGGTCAGGTGGTGACAACAAAAGGGGAGAAATATCACCAAGTCAAGAATGAGCAGACAGAGGAAATGAAGAAAACTTACATCAGTCTTAAACCAGCACGCAAGTATAGATTCCATTGATATATAGGAGACTAAATGGTTTTGTGCGTGTGGTTTATATTTCAGACAGTACCATAGCAAATGAAGAGTTTGCTTTACTGTGGTGGTGTTTATTTTTAAGGTGAACAGATAGATCATTGTTGGATATGTGAGTGCTCTGTTCATAAGATGAGGACTAATCCATAATTGGTCATTCCTGTTATATTTTTAAAGTTTTTAAATCTTCAATTTTAAACTATTTAAGTCTTTGGTGTACCAAAGTTACTGGTTCACTAATAGCATTTACCTGATAAGGTAAAACTAGTAAATCATTAAAACAAATAAGTGGTTTACCCTGATACCATCATGTTTCCAAACTGGAGCACAGACTTGCATACAGGCATCATTTAATTCTAAGCAGTCTCTTATAATCAAAAGCCTAATGCTAGTCTGGCCCACTTTTTTTTTCCTTCTGCGTTAGGATATGTATATTTTAGATTTATCAGAATGACCTTTAAGATGCATGTTCTTTATTTTTATATGCATGTGGATTAAGTGTGTGTGTGTAATA
>JAODKM010000058.1:10403677-10420611 GCA_026780845.1 Petrocephalus sullivani | reverse complement strand
TATATATGTGTATATATACACACACAGGCATTTCAAAATAAGGGAGATGTTATGTAAGATCTAAGAACCATCAGAGAAGTGTTTTTAATGTCTATGAACTACATCTTTTTTTAATGTATGTTCTCTTGCAATAACCAGTCTCACATGGTTCTTGTAGCATTTATTGGTGTTTGGTGTAATTTTGTTTTTTTTTTTAATGCAAATTGCTGATAAATTGGAATAGTAGATGTTTTCCTGTATATTTTGTTTTTAGGTAAGTCTTTTGTTACCTCATGAATATTATGTATGCATTGCAGTGCACAGGAAAGTTGTTAACTTATTAATGAATTTTGTTCTCAGTGTGTTCATTTTTGTATTAAATTGGCTTGTTTGCATATCGGCAAGCTAAACAGGAAATAAATGCTTGATTGCTTGATTTTCAGATATTTTGAAATGGAACTAAAGTTTTACTAGTGGAGGGAGTGACAGTTTGTGGGTAATTTTTGTTTTCAAATGGTAGTGGGAATCCACTGTTGCAAACATGGATTGATTCAGAGACATTATAGAAGAATGGTTTGAGTGGGTAGTACTGTGGCCTCACCACTGAATTTGTGGGTTCGGTTACTGTATTACATGGGTTTCACTGTTCTGGGTGGGCTTCTTCCAAGCGTCCACTTGATACATTTAAGTGGTCTGTGCTTTGGGAACTGTCCATCAATTGATGTTCTGCACCACTTGCGTAATAGGCTGGTCTAAATTAACAATAACACATCCTCCTTTTGAATAAACACTCCCATCCACAGCCAAGTTTCTTTGTCATTACTTTTAATTCAGTCATTAAAATCAGGTGAATGTTATTAGCACAAACTGCTTTCTCATTGTTTATTTAATTTTGTCTTGGCTGTAATAAGCAAAGATGGAGCATACTTTGTGAAATTCATTGAAATAGAATCTACTCATGAAGCATCAACTAAATTTAAACAAGGCATTGTGGTCTTATTGGTGGAACTCCTACAATGTCTATAATTGAAATGGGAAGACTGACACTAATCAGCCTGCGGGTGGCACTGTTCATCCATTGTAAAAACCATAGAGTAAATGGATGTGGTGAGGCTATAAGCTTTTCCAGACAGTGCAGGAGTCACGGCAGGGGATACATCCTGGATTTAATGGATCTTAATTAAATAGGCCATGTACTCGCACCCATGGACAGTTTCCTTAACTACACGTTTCTGGACAATGAGAGGAAAACCATGCAAACATTATCTCCATGCACACAGAGGTAAGGCTACAGTCCTAGTACTAATTTAATATTCTACTTGGGGAAACTTTCCAAATTAAACTGAACTAACATACTTGGTAACAATACAACAGCACCTCCGAAAATGTAAATAGCTTAAGGCTGCGTGAAAGAATAAGTGTGTGCATAACCGTTTAATGTGACTGAAGGTAAATGTTTAGACTGGGATATGAACAACATTCCCTCATCAGAGATGGAAAACTAGCTGTTGATGCTGCCTGCCTCAGTGGCATTCCCATTTACATACCTCCCATTATATTTTTACAGTTTGTCTTGTAATTGCTCTTAAAGTAGCTGCTTCTCTACAATAAATAAAACCATATGAGGTCAATGAGAGATACTTATGTGTCTGACAAAAAAGTAATGTGTGTTTATATAGCCCCTAAGGCGAACTTGAAATTGAAAAATTTTAGGGGAAAGTATCTTGTGATCCTGACCAGAAAAAGTAGTTACAAAATAAATGAACTGTTAGAAGTAGTAAGTTTAATCACCCTGAGAACACCTTTTTAAAAAAAAATTTAATTTGTTCGTTAAATCAGTTTCATCCCAGTTGGCCATTTCATGTCCTTAAAATATGAAATTGAGTAGCAATGTATGATTTTCTTAAATTGACTCAATGGAGTTTCATATTCAAATGACTTCATTTTAATTTGAACAATGGCATATATACTGTTGTGTATCATTAAAAACTGTTTAGACAGAACATGTAGAAATTATAGACTTTAGATTCAGTGAAACTAAAGTTTAAACTGGCTTATTGTTTAAGGCCAGTTGTTTATGGACAGTTGACTGTGTGCTAGATTGTGTGCTGGTTAAATAGGTATTCAAGACAAGCTGTTAACACCACATTTTCTCAATATTGGTTTATGAGCTCCTTTTAATCCATTATGGCTCTACATGGTAAGGACATGTATGCGATGTCTGAAAAGGTATGCTGAATACATGGTTCTAATTATGCCACAGTGAGAGAACATAAGAATATGCTTAATTTTGTAAAAAAATATAAAGATGTGATTATGAGTTTGGTCATTCCAAAAATAATTCTGCTAAATCACAGCCACAAAAGATGACGTCAACTGAATTTCTGGCAATATGTAAATGAACGTTACTACACTCCCATTACACCTATTATTTAAATTATTAATCTCACTTTACACTGCCACACTATGTGTTATAAATACAAAAGATAAATATACCAAGTAGCATACTTCAATGGAAACTGAAAAAATAAAAATAATTTGACTTTATTTGCAATCACCATACTAGTGGTGTTCATTCTTTTGTCCAGTAAGAAACTGCCAGATGCCCCATCTATAGTGTTCATTTCCAAAGGCATACAAGAAGGCATTGAATGTAGGGGATATTTTTGCTAGAATAGGAGGCACCTAGAAAAAACAGAAAAACAAAATATATTTGAACGTTTCATTAAAAACATTCAATATATGTCTTACATTCTACTAACCATACATCAGTGCAATTAAAGACTCTATTGACTATTATAATAGATATAATTACCATTCTCAGCCTAGGGGATACAAGAGTAGTATCTTCAAAAGCAGCATATAAGGACAGCACTGCATATGGAGCCCAGCAAAACAACAACGTCTTCAACGGCGTGCCAGGATTAAACTAGAAATGAATGACAATCAGGATTGGTCTTGAAACTGTTCTATAATGTGCTTCATGTATTATTTTTTTTGTACAATCTTTTCAAATTAGAATTTTTGTTGATCTAATAACCCAAACATACATATTGGTGTGGTTCAGCAGGAACAATACATATTCCACTTAAGAAACCAATGGTATTTTTCTGCAACAAAACCATGTTGATTCCAGTTAAATAAACAATTGTGTCTCAAAATTTCTTTTAACGGATGTTGTGCACTCCGGGCACAGGTACTGACATTTGCTTGTGTCCCACAAAAAGTTTATGCTACAGTTACAGAACAGCACTTGAAAAGCAAAAACATCTCACCTTATATTGGCCGGTCTTCTTAAATTTTCTTTCAATTGATTGATAAGAACTCATAACAGTGACAGCTTGTATAAATAGGTTGCAGAAAGCCATTGGGAACATATAGGAAATGTAGTTCCTAGAGGAAATTCAGAACACATTCCTTTTCAGTATGGCTTAATAATTCCTTAAATGATACTTTAAACAAGCTCACTTCTTAACATTGATATAAGGCTCAAAACTTGATATTAAGCGTTAATATATTCTTCTGATACTGTTTTACAATGTACTGATTGGTATACCTGTCACCCTTGGAGTAGTCTAGAGTACAGCATGTTCTGAGGGGTTCATAGGCATATTCTCCCCATCCAAATAGTGGCATGGCAGACCAAAATCCAGTAAAAAACCAGATGAACACGACCAAAGTAATCACATCACTCCATTGTAACTTCATTCCTAAAAAGGACATCCAGAAATTTGTTGCCATGTTACAAGTTTGGATATGATAAGAATAATTTATACCTATAAAATGTACCAAATATAGGAAGCATAGCCATATGTTCATTAAAATTTGCTGTGTTGCTTAATGTATTATAAACCGGTTTCCAAAAATCGGTGGACTGGCTCATCGGCGGTGTTCCTCTGCCTTGTGCCCTCTGCTCTCTGGGATAGGCTCCTAACAAAACTGTACTTTATCACCCTGTATTGTATGAAGAGTATAGAAATGATGGGATGTAAAATTTGGATAAAGCACCAATCACCTATACCTTTTAAGACATGAAATCTAGTGTCACTATAAATTGACAACTCAACCAAATCGAATAAATAGTAAATTAATAGTTAAAAAAGTTCATTAGAACAGGCTTCAATGCACAGGCTTATTCTTAGCCTGGTTGTACAGATTAGTGTGTTAGCAGACCTCATCCAATTGACATAATTAAAAGTTATCTAACAAAAAATTTCTATTCTTCAAGTTTCTTGGTACATTATTTTCTGTGGTTCCACTTACTTGTACAGTATTGATGATATCTGTCCCAAGCAATTGCAGCAATAAAGTTAATGCTAGCAAGGGCAGTTAAAAATCCGTGAAAACCATGAGTCTGACATCCCTCTGACCCATATGGCCAATATCTACAGAACACAAGAAAATATCTTAACAAGGATTTAATTGAATGGGCTGTCTTTTCATTATTCAAATTTAGAAAAATATATCAACAGCAATTGTATTTCACTAACGTTATGCAGCTTAATAGATTTATGTCAGAAAACAACATAGACATCTGAAAACTGGAATAATGATAATTATTCCAGTTACTCTATAATGTAATTGGCATTGTATAATTAATGATAATTTATTTCTTTTATAAACAACAATAACAAGTGGTCAGTTTTTTTTTACCCTAAAAAGCTTGAGAATGCTGCAACAGTTGCATTTATGCAAATTCCAGTGTCCGCCATAGCCAGGCTAAACACTAGAAAGTTACTTGGGGTTCGTAATTGTCGTATTTTGAGGAAAGAAACCAGTGTGAGAGCATTGAGAGAGAATCCCACCAGACCTTAAATAAAAATGAAAGCAAGCAAAAGAGAAGAAACCATTAAAAACATTAAGCATTTCAATTGTATATTAAAACTGACAAACTGATATTTCACCAAGAAAAGTTTCAAGAACTCAGCAATGATTTGAGTATTAATTATGAAAATGTATATCTTTCTAAGATATTTTTTGTCAGAAGCTTACCTTCAAGAAAGAGAGTACATCCTATTGAGAAAACATCAAAATCACTGAATCCCTTAGGTAAAGTCATTTTGTTTCTGACACAAATGTTTTTAACAAAACTTCACTGTCTGATATTGTATCACCATTTGACTATCTGGTCTGTGTCGATATCCCTTAGTATGCTCATAAGAGGCATTCTGTTAAAGGGCCTTTTAACGGGAAAGTACGCATGCTGTTAAGTCTCAAAAAGAATTTTAATGAATATGACTGCACAGCTAATCCAATTAACATGTATAATAAGGCAATTGTGTTCTAGAAGCCTGGTGTTACCTAATAAGCTCATGCTTTTTTGGTATTAAACTGAAACAAACATATTTGAATATTATTTATAACTAACAGAAATTCATGTGAACCCGAATAACATGAATTCACTTTAATGATACAAATACTTTCTCCTGCAACAGCATTATTCTAATTATGATACATTTGTTCTTCAACTATTTAAGATAAAATGTTATATGTCGACATTTTAACACAGTGAAAGAAAGTTTAGTTTTTTATTATTGTTATAATTGTTGTGTTGTAAGGATAAACATTTTCATTGCATTGAATTAGAAACAAAGGTTTCGTTGTTTATGGAGCTCTACCCTGGCCACAAGATAATAAGATTGTGAACCTTGGCAAAGCTACAGAAAATTATTAAAATGCCATAGACATATAAAAATGAAAAGTTTTTTTTCCTTTCATTTTATTAGTATTTTTTACTGTGAACATTTTTCACAATGACTCTGGAAAGACTAATATATTGATAGTATGTTCAAATATTTTAGATAAACTTTATGCAATCTTTGCTACATAATGAATTAAAGTTGAAAACAGAGCTCCTTAATCTCATCAACATGCTTTAGCCTCTTTGCAAAAGTGGTGAGGCGGAAACCAGTTCAGAAAAATACAAACATTACATCAGAGGAATGCTGCTGAAAATGGGACAGTCAGTGAGGCCTTCTATGAGAGTTTGGAGTCTGCTAAATGTAATGCATTATATTTCATATATAATGAACACTGCTCATCTGTTTAGGCTAGGGGTGTTAAACTCCAGTCCTGGAGGGCCGGAGTCCTATGTAACTTAATTCTTTCCCTGTTCCACCACAAATGATTGAGCAGAAGAGCTGTGTGGAAATTAGCATAGTGAGTCACAAAGAGTTGAATCAGCTGCGTTAAATGAGGGTAAACCCAAAAATGTGCAGGGCTCAGGCCCTTCAGGACTGGAGTTTGACACCCATGGTTTAGGCAGATATTCATGTTACTATTGGTGTAATTCAATAGTCATTCAGGAATACTCTGCATAGCAACAGCTGCAAGCCACTAATCACCATAAACAGAGAGTGGGATTATTGCTGTGTTCCATTTGAACTTGGAACTCAGAATTTCTGAGTTCCTAGTTGAAATTTCAGCTAGAACCTCCCCTGAAGTGGGAGTTACGACTTGGAAAGTTAGAGGAACCTCTGCAACACCAGCCTCAGAATTCTAGATTTGTGCCCTTCATCAACAGAAGCGAAAGTTGTAGTTACATACTGTTTATTAATACTTACGTCTGATTTGTGGCTTGTTAAATCAGTCATACACATTGTTCTGCTGTGGACATGTTGCAATGGTGTTTGTATATTGTCAGCTGGTATTGCTAACAATGGCTAGAACTGGGGCCTGCTTCATTAAGCAGGATTTCTTACTTTGCCGGATAACTTGTCAGATTTAAGGTAGTCTGAGCTGTTAGTGAATGAAGATAGAGGCCATTTAATCCGGGGTACCTTAAATCTGACAAGTTATCCAGCTAAGCAAGAAATCCTGCTTTTTGATACAGGTCCCTGGCATTGCTAAAATGGCTTTGTTTCTTGGACTGGAATGCGGTTAACTTGGGTGCAACGTCATTCCCAAATCCAATTTCTGAGGTACATGGAATGCTGCCTATCTACCCTGGCATGGCTAAAATCTGAATCAAGAGAGGACAAAGCAACTGATAAGCAGGTTGGACTGTACCCACCCACATACGGTTCTCAGAAATCCCCTTTTGCAAATATTATGATTACCTCAACTGAGAACTGTGGTCCTTTGTCAAACAGGTTCTGAAGTGCAAAGGTAGACAAAGGCTTTCCATCTGAATTATAACTGTAGAGTAAGTGGCCATGAGGAGTAATCCATGATCAGCAGGCATGTCTTATTGGGCCACTCAATCGAATCCATCTATATTTTGTGTTCTCCGTTTCTGAAAAACTTTACATCTCTCCACATTTTGACCTATCGGTGAACAGATGGTCGCCATACAGGCTACCTAAATTCCCTAAAATCCTCTCAAGGGACCTCTATAGATTCTCCATTCATAGACATGGTAGCATTACTAATCCCTCTCCTAATATTATCAAGCTTGATAACCTTTTTTTAAGTTTGCCCATAGTACCTCTTGGTGTCTGTTAATCCTCTTTATATATGTCACTTGCAAGCCTAAGTACCAAGTACAGACAGCTGATCTTAAACCTTGTCTTAGAGTACTGCACAACCCCGTTTCGAGAGTTTAGTTTCCATTTCATCTTCTGAGAAGCTGTGATTTTGGTCTCTGCCCAAATCCATTCTGTTCTTCAACCAATCTTACAGTAGCTTTGGGACTGGGTCCATCTGACATAAAAAAAACTTTGCCAGGCAGTTAGCAATGCCTGTGAAATAATTAGCATCTGTCAGGCAAGCTGGCTCAGTCTCCTGCAAGATTGTATTCATCTTATCAGCATCAAGCCCAATGCCTTTTAGGGAGACCTTAGACCTGTTAAACTGGAATCTCGCAAAAGGAGCGATGAACTTTATGAAGGGGTAATGACGGAAACTCTGGCAAAATCCAGACTAGGCATATCATATTCTGAACATTCTGGCATCTTTTTTCATTACACGTGTTTGATGCAGAGCTGGTTGACTATGGTGCTTGTTACACAGCTGCATTTTGGAGTAGAAATCCTTATCTTCTTATGTGGGCTTTGGGATGGCAACTATATCTGAAAACCATTCTGTCACTTCTGAGATCACCCCATATCCTGAATTTGGCATGATCTAAACCATTATTTTTCAGCTTCCTCCAATTGTTGTTTTTCTTTTTTTTGTGTGGGACACTTTGTCCCCATCATGGAAACAAGAAGTGGCCTACAGGTCTATAACAGTTTCTTCGTAGTGTTCAGAATTCCAACATACATCCATTGCTTGGACCAGTCACAACATCATATTTTTACAGTCCTTGTGGCATCAAGGTGCAGGAGCTCACCGTATCAATTCCACAGTAAATGCCTCTTATCCTTTTCACAAAATGAAGAAAATGAGGATATCCATGGAAGGGCAAGATTTATTCAATGAAAATAGGTAAATACACTATATACACTATTCACTATATTCAAATACACTATACACTATTCATGTGTGATACAGTCATGGGATGCCACCTTCGCAATAAAGTCAGGTTTGTGAAATTTCTTCCCTGATAGATATTCCATAGTCAACTTTAAGTGGTATTATTGCGAAGTCGATGCATTTAGGAACAACAGAAATCACGTAAAGTAACAGAGTGGGGACACCGAATGCTGAGTCGCCAATGCTCTGTTGACTCAATAACTGCGTTCCAAACGTCCTCTGTCATTAAGCCCAGCACAAAACTTTGTGACTATAGTTTCATGGAATGGGCTAACCTCACATCACCAAGCACAATTCCAAGTGTTGGGTGCAGTGCTGTAAAATGTACCGCATCTGGATTCTGGAGCAGTGGAAACATTCTGTTGAGTGACTAATCATGCTAAAACGGGATGATGCGCAGGAAACCTCTAAGCATTCTAGTTTTTTTGTAGGAAAAAAGATTGGCTGATTGCTGATTGGCTTGCACATTATATTCTATCTTTGACCTGCTACCCAGTGCAGGCTTTAATCTGCACTGGGGAAGACAATCCCACCTCCCATTTGGAGCAATTAGTGACTGCCAGCCCTTTCCTCTTAATACTCCTTGTGGTTAGCTGTTACAGAAAGCCTAATTGCTGGTGGACTGTCACATTACATAACACAAATGTTAAAGAAGTGGTCAGGTGCTAGGAATCTAATTAGCCAGCTCATTAACTTACCTGACACTGCAGTAACACATTTAACTATACAGCATATCCATTTCAAGCCATATCAAGGAACTGCACAATCATGCTCATTGCATCTTAACCTATGAGTAGTAAGAGAACATGCTACTAAACAAGCCTTTAAGAGTCTCAAACCCTGGGACAGAAAAGGTTTACATAGTGTTAAGGTAATACTGTTGGCCTGACCAAATACAACCAACAACACTAAGGTTTTGAAATATGAAACCACCTAAGAACTAGAAATCACTAGTGAGGTTCTGACTACCCACCTACTATCTGTCAAGGCTGAGCTACACTCCCTGGCATGGACTAATGCAGCCATTTTCCATCTATTTTCTGTTTCTCTAGACCAGCGGTGAGTGAAACTCATATAAAATTTGTTTTTCTTTTTATTGCACCATTTTCTGTGGTGGAAATTTAGTTATCTTACGTCGCGTTATGCCTGAACAAGTCACATCCGATCGCATTCACGGCCGAGGTCCATAGTAATATTAACTGATCAAGAGATGCCTGAATGTGGATGCAGTAGGACATTAGTGGGTGTATCGCTTAGTGCAGGGGAGGGCAACACACCGGCCCGTTGTGGATAAGACCGGCCACCCCTAGCCTAGTATAACAAGCGCAGGAGAATGGGCAGCACCGCCAGCCATATAATGACCCTCTGTCCATATCCAACTTGTGATACTGTATGCATACAGTAATATTTATCGGATGGACAGCTACAATTTAGAGATGTGCCCAAATCGACTGGGTTCCGGTGGTTCCAGTCCCAAATATGAACATGATTCAACACAAGTCTGTATTTGGTTTCATGTGGCAGGCCTCATAAGTGATGGAAATAATATTCAGACTAGATTATAATTAATGAACAATTTATGTCTTAAGATATGTGCAAATCCATCCATCCATCCATCATCTACTGCTTTAGATATGTGCAAATAAAGTTCTTAATGCAATTTGCATAATATGCTTAAAAACCAGCAATGCCTGTAAAGATCAAACTGCATCATTAAGTGACAAAGCAATTAACTGCCATTTTTAATTGAGATTTTCGCTAAATGATGGTCAGAAAAAGATTGAAACTAATAATTTACAAGTATATAAAACACACACAATCCGCAAATTCATACATTCAGCTATACTCATATTTATAATCCGTATCAACTAGCTGATCAATATCAACTGCAGACATTTACAACAAAACAATCCAGTGTTTTGGAACACGTGCCTACTTTCCTGGTGAACCAAGCAAAACAAGTAATATTAATTTAACTGTCACCATACCCATATCATCTCCATGTGTATTTGTCATTTTTCGAAATTTGGATAGTGATCATTTATAAAGTACTATATAATTTGTAGTACTTTATTTGGTATAATTGTTGCACTATGGCATGCAAAGATGATCCCAACATCATCATAGCCAATAAATACATTTTAAAAATGCTAGTTCACACTTAGCAAAAAGTTCAGGGAGCATTTACATTTTGTAAATATATTCTATAATAAAAAAAATAGGTTAAAAACTAACAAAAACTGAAAATGGGACCATAAGTTAATACTGAATAATGTGCATTATTCTAGCTTTGTCCAGTATTTTAACATTAGCAAAGCAAAAAAGGGCATATTTCACTGTACAAAGTGTTCAATAACACTTTCAAGACAAATTTTGTTTACCAAATTAAGATGTCTTTTCAGTTTTCAAGCTTTAATTTACAACTCACCCTATACATAACTATTATTGAAAACATCATTCACTTCATTTCATCATCATACATTTCATCATCATAAATGACATTAAACCAGGAATATTTACAAATTTTTGGAATCAAATAAACAAGCTGATAAATAGGCAAATGTGTTCAAGTTGTGCATGCACTTGTAGCTTCTACATGCATACAAAAATAGAAACGAAAGCACACAGGGAACAAAAACAACAAGAGTGCACTAGCTGAAATTCTGTTCATATCTCCCCTTGATCATCGTGTTCAGTAGAGGTCCAACCTGGGAAAGAGAGCCAGATGCTTCATATTATTTGGCTGATAGGTGGTAATAAATAATAAACAACCAAGCAAACAACAATAATAATAATTAATGTGTTTTGAACGACTACTTTACACAACTTTTTTTATTATGAAGAATTTTCAAAACCTTCCATAGCACAAAATTATTTTAAGATTTTACTCTTGAGGCGCTCTGTGATAGCAGACATTTGACTGCCATATTAGTGTTTAGGCATAGGTATATTCTTTAATAGGGTCAAACAAAAAAGGATAGCATAGTAAATATTTTACAGGATGTCATGACGCTTAAGAACATTAAAATGCATTCCTCATCACAATCAACACAGTGCTGCTTTGTTAAACACGTCTTTTAATATGTGGGTATGTACCACCAAGAACAGTTATAGAACATATTATTTTCATTAATTCTTGAAATTTGACAGCACCATTCGGAGTAGAAAATCTACTTAAAAAATCTGATTAAATCAGACCGCCAGTGTGCTTTCCATATGCTTATGCAGAAATATGAGACTGCAAGTTTACTCTAAGCACAGGCTTAACATATGTCCTTTGGGGAAAATGGTGTAATGTGAGCAGAGAAACAAAGAAGCAGGACCTTTTATGAGCATTTAATTTAAAAAGCAGCTATACATGGGGAATGGTTAAGCTACCACTGGAATACAAAAAGTGCTGAAATGAAGATCAATAGAATTGCATGGTACGATCTTCTATTATCCTTTGAAAAGTAACAACAACACAATGCTTTTTAATAAGTTAATTTAAATGTTAAAAGGTAGAATTTTAATTCAATTGTGAAGGGGTTTTCCTGGAGGACAGTGGTGTAAGGGGGTTGTTGTATTGCTCGGGGTTTTCATGATACACACCATAGAGCACATTTATTACATTGGGAGGGGAAAAAGAAAAATACAATCAATTACAAATAAAAAAAATATCTATAAACTCAGCTTGGTTAACAACAAAAAATGATGTTGCTGCTGAACTGGAGTTCCCTAATACAATGCAAGTAAACCACAGATTCATTTTTCATGACCATCTAGTCATGCCCTCTCTCCATTTATGCCTCTAGTGTCATCACAAGTAAACAGAGCGCATGACACCATTTAATAAAAGTTCATCTTGCTTTCTGTGCAATCATTCATATATTCACTGTTGCTAGAACGGCTTGTCCAATGCAGGGCCACCAAGAGATTGGGTCTAATCTCAAGACACACAAAGTACAGGGCAAGGCATGACCAGGACGACATGCATATACACATTAAGGACAATGTTAGCGGCATCATGCCACTACACGTCTTTAGACGGAGGGAGGACACCAGAGCAGCCAGAGGCCCACTATACCCTCCAGGAGCTGCACAATGAAATGTGATTTACTTTACAAGTTATTAACATATATTGCTGCTTTATATCAGCTCATATGTAATTTCACCATATTCCACGCTTTAGTACTAATCTGAGAATAAGATTAGGATAAGATTATTTGCCGCTAACCAGGCTGAGACCACAGGTTATCTGTTATACCCTTTGCATAACACCAAGCAGTCCCCTCCTTAAAATCAGAATGTTGTTTTTGCTTTTTAGGCCCTTGATACTTATTAATATACTGAAACTGCAAAATGTTTACAAAAATAACTTTAGTCTGTACCTCATGTGGATTCCCCAAAGCTTCTCCCAACATTTTCTCTATGTTCCGCATAATAGCCACCTTCTGATGAGCTTTTAAAGGGTACTCTATCCTCTTTGGAGTAGGAGCTCCCTAGGAGAAGCAAAGAACATTTTCTTTAATAAGAGATAATGAACTAATATGGTTACAGTATAAAATATTTTTTAAATATATTTAAAATTAAAATTTTAAATATATTTAAAATTTAAAAATATTTCTAAAATTAGACTCTCACTGCAGTGACTACATACCTTATACCAGAAATTGACTGTGATAGTCATGCCACCATTTAACAAGGACTCAATGTGATGCCACCTATGACATTTACAAAACAGAAAAAAACAATTAAAGTTAAGCACAATAAGTATACTAACAACTCCACATTAAATTTGTGGTGTTCCAAAATTAAGCTAGTAAGACCTGCTTGATACATAACACATAATAAAATTCAGTAACATAAAAAAATGAGTACAGGGCTTATTAATGAATCAGCAAGTAAGAAATCATTCCTATAATTTAGGAAAATATTTGGCCTGTCATTTGATCATTTTTTTCCATCTTCCAACCTCAACATGTAAAGGGAATTATATCAGGCGGATCATATAGGCAAGCTACTACAAAGATTTCCATAGATTATAAGAGCAACCGGATACTGAAGACCGGCAAATTTGTGGGAATGTACCCAACACAGAAAGGTAAAAACTACAAAAAATGATGAAACTGGTTAGTGAAGATGACAAAGGGATGACATTGAATGTTTAACTGCAAAATTACATGCCAGTGAGAAAAATAGCTACATATTGACAACCAATCCAATTTTCAATCAATTTTTAATCACTGAGTGTTAATATATGCTCTTACCAGTACATTGGGATATACAGCACATCCCCCGGTCCTACCACAGTCTCATATCCAAGGACATTTTTAAATTTAGGAAACCTTTCATAGTCAGGATTTTCAAAATCAACCTAAAATTATACAAACAAATTTTCTGTTAAAAATGTTTAAACCCCACAGCATATCAGAATATCATACATGTCTGTGTTACACACTGACGTTTTACCTGACTCTGTCTGTCGCATGG
This sequence comes from Petrocephalus sullivani, assembly GCA_026780845.1. NCBI lineage: Eukaryota > Metazoa > Chordata > Actinopteri > Osteoglossiformes > Mormyridae > Petrocephalus > Petrocephalus sullivani. The sequence goes on along the minus strand of JAODKM010000058.1, from coordinate 10,406,745 downwards.
ATGATGAACAGGGAAAGGGTAGAGACACTCAAACTGATCAGGTGGAAATAGGATGCATCTTTTGTGACCTTTAATTTGTGCAAAGAAGTTCTGCTGTTCGTCATAGTGTGCAGGAGTCACATTCCCTACAATGAGGAAAAATGTACTGACATTAATATTTCATGTGGATCATTAAGCCCTTCAATGTCAAGTGTCACACTGATAAAACAATAAAAGAAAAAAAGACTAAGCAAAATTACATAGTTCAAACCGCCATTACAAGACATCTCATTACAATGGAAAACCAATATATTCTATATAAAATACAAAAAACAGAAGAATAACTTTTAAAAAAAATCAAAATACACAATATTACTCAAGTCGAGTGTGAGTAATTGGGTTTTTAACTCATTAACTAATTAATCTGCCAGAAACATTTTGTATATGCCTAAATATATGCCTTTGTATAGACTGTGGCACAGACCAGACTCAGGCAGCAACATTTTATACCGTCGTACCATCCAGAGATTATATGGTCCCTGACAATAACAGTTACCAAAGCCTAGCACTGACATAGTGAGCGTACAGACAGGCTTTAGAGACCGAACTGCATGGTTTGCACGCTTGAAGTCAGTTAGATCGCCATTAACAAATCATGCACAACTACAGTAAACAATAATTAAAGCTATTACTTTCGTTTGGATCAATTTCAAATTTGCCTTTTTCTAACATTTTAGTCATTTCGTCAGTTTTTGGCAATAGAAATGATTTAAAAAAAATTTCATCTTTTTGTCAATTAAAAATCTTCATTGATGAATAATTTATATCACAACTTTTGTCAAAGAAATTATCACCGATTTTTACGATTTGAATCGTCATATATTTGTACCATGATTTTTCATTGCATATCCTTACAAGCCTAATAGAATCTGTATCACTTATTCTCCTTTGAAAATAAAGATCAATACAACAATCTTCTATTAGTAACATTCCCAACATTTTTAAAAAACAACATTATTTTTATGGTCTAAACTAACGTGTATGTTTGCTTCCAGTCCACTGATTACATACAAGGCACCTGACAACTATTCTGACATAACATAAATTTAAGTAAATCATTAAGTCTGGAAAACTCCTGTACAAAGCATTTGCTTTCCTACATTAGTAGGTTCCCAGGATTGTAACAATTTAACTATGGAAAGATATTGCTAAAAATTAAAGTTTTATTAATTTCATTACAAATCCAAACTGCCCCATCAGTTTTAATTGCATAAAAAAATCTGTAACAAGTAAACAAATGGCAGTGTGCACATTACCTTCCATGCCTATGAGTAAAAGGTTAGAGGTTAGCTGTCCCCAGTTGTGTTTGGCTTGCTGCTTGTTGATCCAGTTCCAGTTGAAGCCCAGAAAATCCACAACAATTTTTCGTCCTACTGTATCATTCAGTGTTTGCTGCAAATACACCCTGAAACCATGAAAACATAAAATACCAGTCAATGGAGCACAGGCTTTGAGAGAGGGACTTAATCCTAATTTTGATTAATTTTAAATATGAAATAATCACACATTTATGGAGCTACCCAGTGGAGCACCAAAAAAGCATAATGCACCTTACAGCAGGGACAACAGGCTTTATCACCACTGAGGCATATTAGACCTAAGGTCTGAAGGCTCACATTCACTTTGGATTAGGCTGCGTTCCATCTCAATGCCCCACACAACGCCCTGTCACAGCAAGTGGAAAAGTGAAACCTGCAACTTGTACAGCGATAAGAAGCAGAAGGTTGACCACATACATACTGGATGAAGTATGGGCACCTGTTGACATGAGTGTCATGTGTTGAGATTGAAATATATGATGGGCTGCTTACGTGGGCTGCTACAGGTGAATTAACCCAACTATGTTCTACTAGATCCAATGACTCCCTAGCTTTATTAGTGTATTAAAGGAGGATTATGGTCTCATAAAAGTGCGATATAGAAAGAAAACAATACTGAAAGAAACTGTAAAAGAATAAGGAAATAAATGTTGAATAAGAAAGTGAAATACTAATAAAAATAAAATACGTAAGTTAAGAGCAATACAATACAAGCAAAACCAATAAAAAGCATTTAATTTATTTTTACTGTATTGCTTTTATTTTTTTCTGTATTGTTTTTGCTTTTTCTCTAAAGGGCAAGCTGTCAATCAAATGGCTTTCAAATGGCAAATGGTCAATCAAATGGCTGGGAAGGAAGGGCAGGCTTTCTTTCCCAGGCTGAGAAATCAATAGGGGGTATGCACATGAAGTCACAGTAGGCAGAAAATACTCTGGTCACACCCACTCAGAGTGGCAAAAAGACAGTGGCAGCATTAGCGTTCTGATGCCACAAAAACACATCTAAAATGGAAAAGAGCTGTTATGTGATTGTACAGAACGATTTAACAAGAAATCAGAGCTCTCTTTTTTACAGACTACTGAAAACTCCATCATGCATGATGATGAGCCTTGTGTTCTTAAATAAATGAATAAATAAATAATTGTGGGGGTCGTTAGATGGTATTAGCTAGCCAACATAAGGAAAACCCCAGTTTCCCTTATAAGGGGCTACTCCACAAAAAAAGTTTAGACAGCCAGGTAACTTTAGAAGTGTCCACCAAATATATTGTCAGAAAACCTAAGTGCTGGCCATATATAAATGTCCATGATCCGCTGGTCCAGCTGCTATTAATTTAAGCAAATAATCATTTATTCTGCAGTTTCCCTGACTAAAATCAGCTATGTTGCAGCATGTTTTGCCACTCAGTCTGTCTAAGGGGGCGTGTTCAAGGGGGAAGACCTGCCCATAGCCAGTTGATTGACAGCTCGGCGCTAAAAGCAATAAGGAAAAAGCAATACGGCAAGAGCAAGAATATCATTTATTCTTTTTATAATTATTACTTTAATTTACTTTTCTTGTTCGTTTATTTATATTTGTATTCATTTCACTCTCTTCAAAATTTATTTCCTTATTCTTTTAGTTTCTTTTTTACTGCACTCCTGACTCCATCGAGGACCTTTACCTTAAAAAGAAAAGGGAGAAAAAAAAAAAATATATATATATATATA
>JAODKM010000058.1:10390446-10401735 GCA_026780845.1 Petrocephalus sullivani | reverse complement strand
TGCACCAATCAAGCCACCAATAACTGCACTGCAGGATCCTGAATGGACCCTTTAGAAAATACAATTCCATTTAAGTGCAGGCTTCCACTGCATACTTAAATGCTGCACTCAGTTTAGCAGTATCCTGTGTTACTTTGCCTAATGGTGCAGTAAGTTGCCAGTATGGCAAGGATGGAAACAATTACCTACACAGTGTTTTGTCTGAAGACCTGCTTTTAGTCATATAACATGCTGTATCAGACAAGTGAAAGGCCAAAGTGCTCCCAAATAATTTAAATTAAACAAATTATAATCAGTTAATTTTCTGCTTTATTACACATATTTTAAATTAACTACAGAAAAGCAGTGGCAGGTTTTAGAATATTAGCACAAAAAATCTATGTGGTATAAAATTGACATGGCATGTTTATCACGTCATAATACTATCTGGTTGACATTTATAAGAATGAAATTTAGAAGACAAAATTTGCAGCTCATTTCCTTTAGCGATATTCCTATCAATGCATACAAGAGACGTTAATCATGAATAAAGTTAATCATTTTAAATGAGGAAAAGTAAGCAGGACAGTGATTTTAAGTGATTTTTTATATTTTCTAATTTTCATAAACTTCCATACTTGATATGACATTTTAATCCGCTTTAAGCTCTATCAAAGGCACATTAAAACAGACTTCAGAAGTACAATATAATAGACTAGCTGTCTAGCTGTACAGTAAACCGAATCCGTGGATAAGGCATCCCAGTTGATTTAGGTACAATTGGTTTAATATCTGTACACTTCACAATTTTAAACAAATAAATTTAAATGCATTAAGACGCTGGAAAAACAACGTGGCTATACAAACTGTTATTGCAGTTCCTAAGTAAGACTTACAATTACACCAGCTGCAAGTGGTTTGTATAGATCCTTTCTGAGAGATCACGGCTTCTGATTTTATAATTATCAAAGAAAGCCTGCACTAGCTACCTTTGAAATATTAACCAGCCCGAACACATTCATGAGACAGAGACCGAAAGACAATGGCCAGGCACATTCCTGGGTATGGAACCATTCTTATAGCCTATAAATGCGCATAAAGCCACATTTTTTTATTTTTAGAACAGCCAAATGAGCTAGGATGGAAGCATGCGGCGATTTAAAAAGGAGGAGCGTTTCACCTCTGCTACTGTCGCTATTTATGGTCATCTTCCTACCCTGCTATTCTGCAGGCGACAATCAAGCGCTCGGCACATTACCTCATTGTTTATGAGTATCTCTGCCCGGGGGTCGCTATGGGAGAGTCGTGGGATCGGTCTGGTTTGGAAGGGGTACTTCCGAAGCTGAGACTCGCTCCATGCCGAGCTGTGGCTGTCGGGCTCCGCGGTACTGCTCTCGGCGCCCGATGTATCGGCGTCAGGTACCACGGCTGCCGCTGCCATGCCGAAAGGTGTACGCCGCTTTCGCCGCCTTAGCCGTGCTGCTAATTCTACTTCCTGCGAAGTCGCGCGAACTTAATTCGAATGTGAATATTTAAAGTAAAAAAAAAATCAGTTATACATGTACCCGGTATTGTACGAGAAGGACGCGGAAACTTCTGTAAACAGTGAGCAGAAATGTAAATACATAGGCAAATGAGGAGGGACGACTCGCGCAGGAACGTAAAAGGGCAAAGCGGAAATCGCGACGCTCGCGGCGGTCCTGGCTGCTGGAAAACGCGGCGCCACCTAGCGTAGCGAAGGGTCTACTGCAGACTAGTCAACAAAATAGCGCCGCGGCGGAATACGGTGGCCGCGCAGTACAAAAGGCTCAGCAAACGCAGCGGGAAAGTATGCGAAGTGGGATTAATAAAACACAGCCCAGAGAGAGCAAATGGAAAATATAGAGAAACGAAATGGATTAAAACGAAAATCAAAGGGAAGTCACGCGACTTAGGAAAACACATAAATATAAACAGAAGCAAAATACTGACTCATTTAAGAAAGGAAGAAGGTGCTTTAGGTCCTCGAGTTTAGGTCGAATCAGAATGCACGAGTCTTCAAACCATGTATGAGAGGGGGCAGAGAGGTAAGTACAGGTTTTAGGAGTCATATATGCAACACAGGACTTACCTGGAGGGCCATTGTAAGAGCCAAGTGGAAGTAGATCAGATTGGTGAGACTGAGGACTAAGCTAGTGGACAGATTCAAAAATCCACTGTTTTCTGGAGTGGAAAGCCAAACCCTCTGCCCCCAACAAGAGCCCCATGGGATCTTTTTCAGACCTGATGACATCATGAGACAGGTGTGTCTGTGGATATCACTGTCAGTAGTGCCTACTGATGAGCCACAGATAGGGAAACCAAAATCTGAATGTCTCTCAGAACGCCAGAAAATTATGGCATCCTTGCAACTGAAGTAGACTAATGATAAAATCCATAGAAATGTGGAACCAACAGTGATAAGGAATAAGCAGCAGGTGTACGTATTAATGGACATATTACAGGCACATACCATGTACAGTTAGGTTTGAAAGTATTTGGACAGTGTAAATTTTTTGTAATTTCGCCTCTGTATACTACCACAATGTATTTAAAATGAAGCAATCAAGATATGATGGAAGTGTTGACTTTTGATTCAAGGGTTTTAACAGAGGTATAGCATTAAGCTTTCACGAATTACAGGCATTTTTACACATAGTCCCTCCATTTCCAGAGGCTCAAGAGTAATTGGACAAGTGAATGACAAGCAGTTCCATGGCCAGGTGTGGCCTGTTCCTTCATTATTCCATGACAAATTTAAGTAAATAAAAGGTCTGGAGTTGATTCCACTGAATTTGCATTTGGTAGGTGGAGCACTGGAGTGCAACATTAGGTTCAAAGAAGTGTCAGTGCAAGTGAAGGAGGCCACCATTCAACCATTAAAAAATAAAATAAACCTATCAAAACTTGGCCAAATCAACTATTTGTTACATTCTTAAAAAGAAGGAATGCACTGATGATCTCAGCAACACCAAAGGGACAACTCGAGCAGAAACTTAAAAGGGCATAGTGGAAATCACAATGTTTGCAGTATTGTAGCCACTGAAAAATATGCTGACATCTAGTGAATTGAATGATCTATTAGAGACTAGTCAACAAAGTTGCACTGCAGCTATCTCTACTCATACTAGCTGCAGACAAAATATGGTGGCCATGGAGTTCAAAAGATTTAACAAACGCAGCAGAAAAGTACTCAAAGTGGAACCATTATAGAGTTATCCAGATTTTGGTTAAACAGATTAATCGTGTGGCGTACACCTCTTCTGATTTTACTATATAATCATTTGTGTAACATATAATTTAAACCTACATTCTTAATGTTACTTTGTAAAATACAGTTTATGGCATTGATTTAATAAGGTGAAAACTGTCAAACTTTCAATATGAAAGCTTCTTTGGTGCAACTAAGGTAGTATTATACTATGCCAGTAGCTGGTTATTCATAAGCACGCAGATAAAAACAGCAAACAGATCAAGACAATGACTTATGGATTGAATGTTTTTTATTAACAGTTTACATATGTTCATACATACTTTGCCGCTTAACTAATTACAAATCAGGCAAGTCAGGCAAGTACCGTGGAAACATTGAAATACAAAAAACTAAAACATACTACAGCTTGATTTAGCTTTGTTAGAAAAGTACAAATTGCATGTCCCCTTGAAATTTAAAATCACTCGACTCACGGTACAGACCAATGTTCGTTCATTAATTATTTCTGTGATTAGACACTTGGTCACAGTTTACTGATTTGGTGCTTCTGGGGGCCAATTTGCAGTCGCCACACCCTAGCAACTTCGGATCCTGCATCATCCAGTTTCTGGAATATTGTGGGATCTTGTGACACAGAAAAAGCTTGCAGAAGAGGCTCCAACACATTCATCGGAATGCTGAAGTTGAGGTGTGGGTAGGTCACATCAGCAGCAACGTCCCGTGTATTACTGCATACAAGACCTGAACAAAAGGGTATTTGTAAAATTTACTCAAACATTTTTATAAAAATCTTACAGTTGTGAGCCAAAGGTGCTGCACCATTACTCGTATAAAGAAGCACGAGTGTGGCAGCATGCATGAGGCACAACACTGTGTTTTGCTGCCAGATTAGACAATGCCCTGGCTTACACAACTCAACAGTATTTGAGAAGGGGCAAGGAATTACTTTACAGACAATCAACTTAACCAAGCAGTAACGTCTAACACTACATAACAGAAGTGAGTACATCTGTGTTTCATATCAATAAAATGTTATACGACTGACAACTGATTAACAGTTGGCATGGAATAACCTTATATTAAACTACATGCATTTTAATATGAACAATATGATATATGCTGTCATGTATTATTAATAGCAGACTATACTGAAACTGCAGATTAACACACAGACACTGAGTGTGTTCACCCACCCTCCATCCATCATATATTTTCTATATTATGCAATTTTCATTTAAAGCTAATTGCATACAGCCTTACACAAAACTGTTTATGCCTGGCTGACTGTTTTTGCTAGCTAGATTTTTGGTTAAGATAATTAAAACAAACAGCTAACACCACTTATAGCATCCATTTAATTCATTATAATTCCACACGGCAAGGAATTTCCTGATAATTTCAGAAACAAGATCGTGAAACTTCACAAAAATGGAACAGGGTCGAACATTAGTAAGCTATTATACATAAGCTGAAACAGAGATGCAGCAGTTATTAGGACGTATCAGAACAGGCACACTAACCAAGACTAAAGTCTAAGAGGCCAGCACATAAATGGTGATGAAGTGAGTAGCGGCAGTGTTACCTAGAAGTTCTCCTGTGTCTGCTTGCACCAAAGCACCCCCACTGGCACCTGCCTGCACTGCACAGGTAGTCTGCAGCATCACTGGCTGCGACCGGCATGTGACAACTTTAGACAAAATCCCTGATGTAATGCCCTGTCCACAGTTATGACCAAATACACTGTAGCCAATGACACACACATTTTCACCTGCAAATACATGAAGAAAAAATAAAAAGAATGTATAACTTTGCACAAGACTTAATAATAAAAACAAATGAAATCGTAAGTAGTGTCAGGATATATCCATCCATTTCTAGGCAGCATGAGAAGCTGGAACCATATTCACAGATTGATTGACCCAACCTACCTGGCTTGAAAGAAGAGGCTAATTTTGGAAGAGTAATATCAGGAAGAGGTTCTTCGAGCTTCAATATTGCAACATCAAATGGGGTCGAAACTTTGGTGGCAAACAGCACATCACCCATCACAGAAAGGAATCTGAGGGTATGAATAAGTACACTTTCAGCTCATTCTCTGAACAATAGCCATTCTTCCGTAGACTTTAAACATGCTGAAATTAATGGATATTTCAGATATTTAGCGGTCTCCATCCTTTAAAGGACATTAATTTATAGCAAAAAATATAACAACTGAATTTATAAAAGACAAATGATTATAATAGAACAGAATGCCTTTATTGTCATTGTGCAGACAGCAAGTACAGCAAAATTCATTTCTGACATATCCTGCTCTCTTATGTGAAACATACATACAGGTGAGTGCACAGTTTGGGGTCAGAGTGCAGGGTGCAGTGAGCCACTCATCTGGAACCCCTAGAACACTTGGTATGATTAAGAGCCTTGCTCAAGAGCTTAACAGTGATATTCTTACTCAGCCGGCCAGAGAACTGAACCAACGACCTTCTGGTCACAGGCCTTGAGGCCTAATCAAAAGAACTAGACAGCACCCTCCACCCCCAATAATTCCTAAAATATAGCACTGAGTGGCCATCAAAGGGGTTTATCTGCCATGGCTCCGAATGGGCTTCTTTTTGTTTGTAACTTATAATCATTGCTGCCATTTCGTATTTAGGAAAGAATTAGAAAAATCCAAAAACAACTAGCTTCCAGAACTACATACTTAGACCCATAATTATTGGTCTATTTTCTACTCAGCTGCTACTTTACAGAAGCCTATTGATGCAATTTTCTGCCCAATCAAATGAACATTGCAACAGAACAAAAAACCTTCTGAGCCTGCAGTAATCCTGTAAAGACTGCACACAACATTAATTCTTAAACTTTTTCAGAACAACATCCTACAATGATTTCATGACAGATTTTTAGAAATTATTTATTTATACTCCTTTAAATATACCACGTGTCAAACTTACATACCTTTCGGAAGTCTTGTACCTCACAACCAGCCTGGATTTTCCATTCAAAACATGTCTACAAGTCAGAATCAGCTTGGAGTTTAACAGAACTCCAGAACCCCAGAATTGGTTACTATCAACTAAACACACCATTGGGAATTTCTGACTGCTTGCACACAGCCCTTTATGTGGCAAGGCTCGATTTGCCTCTACAGGCACTTCAGCAGATAACTTGCTGATTGATTGTCTATGATTTACTGCCCGTGCTACGCTTTGCAGTATCAAATGAAAGGAACACACTAAAGTGAGGCCAACCCAGTCCTTTGACTTCCAGCATAAAGGAGACACAATCAAACCCACAAGGAAAGAAGCATCTCCTTCTCTAACAAACAGCCCTCCTCCTTCTGTGCCTGGCAAGCAGCGTGCGTCTGTGAGGATAATTGCATTATCCTTTCCTACAACATTACTCACTATACCTTTGCTCAACGTGCTCATAAAAAGGTCAGGACAGAGAGATCCAAATGGGGAACCGCAGGCAAAAACCTCACATCCCTTTTCTAGAGCACAGCTAGAAACCCAAGACACAGTCTCTTTACTTGTTGATTTGACCAAATCAGGCACCCTAAGAAGAGCAAAGCAACTTAAAAAGCCTGACTCCTTAATTAGAACAGCATCCTCCTCACCCAAGGAAAAGCACCAGTTGTCTGAAACCTTAAATAATTCAAAAAATGTCGTCTGAAACTCAAGACAGTTTATCAGCATAATAAATTCAGCCTTATGGTGGGTGACTTTCAGTCTGCTTTGATCTGAATTCGTCGTCGTAGCCTGACAGGCTCTTGTGCTTCCCGGTTGAGTCGTGTTATTTTGCTGCCTCTGTATGTATATCGTAAGAGCATTGCTAAAACTCTCAGGTAACAAAAACTGGAAGTCAGTGGACATCACGTCTTTCCTAATGAGAAAGCGAGAAAACAAGTGACCACTGCAAAGCACAAGCCCATGATAATGATTTAAGATAACCCCGCTGCAGCTGAGCTGTTTATCTACAGGGTGTACCTTTGAGTAATCACACTGTTCACTGACGTGTTTTTCCGACGATTCGAAAGCCGTCACAACGCAACATGTTTCTACTATGCCTGCCATAACTGCCCGATTCTGCAGTGCAATCTAGTTATGGAACTAAATCCGTCCACAGACCTTAAATTCACTGACACTGTACATTACCAGGTTAATGCACGTATTGCAGTTGCTAGCTATGCATCTCATTAACAGACATACCACATTAAGCCTGCACCGTATACCGCATTAGTGTCTAACCTGCCGATTTTTTTCTGTTAATGTCAGATATGCATGCAATAATCAATCAGAGAGTTGCACCTCAGCCACCATGCAACTTAAAGCCGCCGTTAGGACTTCGGACGCGGAAGTGGCGACACAGTCACGTGAGCAGCCCCGAGCGCTCGCCGACAAGCCCGACAAGCCCCGTTGGGAGCATCAACATAAAGACAGAAATGGAGCAAATTTATTTTTATCATATTTATTAGGTACAGTTTGCAGATAGTCTATTCCCTTTGCAAGATAATAATATGTGAACGTGCGAAAATTCCAAACAATTCCTTCATAAATAAAAAGGTAAAATACGCGTCATTAAATAGTTGCATACATTTATTTCCCAGTGGATCGTTTTCCAAAGGTTCGACTTAGTTATTGACTATAATCATGACTATTGTTTTATTTTTATTTATATATTTAAATTTTTTGAGTACGTCTACATTTTTTCAATTATGTGCAGATGAGACAATTAATGCTCTGGTACGTATTACTTGGCAACGGAAAAGGGTGATTAAGTTAGGCATACTAGTTAGTTTTCATAGTCTCTTTTCTTCTCCATTACATATAAATTGGTTTTTCTCATTTAATTTTGTCCTGCGTAACTTAGACCCTGCTGTGAACATCAGTACTGAAAGTTATGGAATTTTACCCATATGAAGGAATTTCCCCTTGAGATTATTAAAGGTATCTTATTCTAAAGTTAAAATCTTATTTTATCATATAGCTTAGTTTTTTGTTCTCATGCCTCAGTTTGGGTTTTCCTCAAATAACTCCTTTCATTTTTGAGATTTAGTTTTTTATGGCATTACTGCTATCCCTATTCAGACCCTGCTATTCTCGAAAAGGCAACAAGTACATCTCTAGCTCTAGAGTTGCTTGCCACTGTGGCTCAGTGTGTAACACGTTCACCTCACACCACTGCGTGGCTTGAATCCCACCTCTGCTCTAAGTATGCTCAAGTATGACGAGTTTACACATTCAGCCAGTGTTAGCAGATTTCCTCCCACATGTCCAACGATGTGTGTGTGTGTGTCCTTGTATTCTATCCAGGGCATTTCACAGCCTTGTCTTCTATGCTGCGTGGAAGAATACGTCTATAATAATAAGTACAACATGAAGAAGTATTACACTGTTTTGCAGTAAATGACAAGAGCATTGTGCCTTTGTTACAATGGGCCATGTTGGCCAATCAGACGTCTTACTACAGGTTCTGCTAGACTACAAACAGCTAACGTAAACCGCGAATGGCACACACTCTGACATCAAACAAATGTTTCCTTTCATAAGACTAGGACAGCAAAAATGGCAAATATTGGATGTTAAATCAAAACTGAATCAGAATATAAAAATTAAATATCAGGCTGTTTAAGAATTTTAGGATTAAGCCAATTTTATCCTGGACTTGCACCTCACTCTGGCTATGAATCCATTTTAGATTAAGAAGTGAAGAAAAATAAAATGATGATTCAAGAACTATACGTTTCATAATTTTAATTAAGTTAATGCTTATATTAATGTCTTAATGTGAGAAATAAATTGATAAGAAAAGCTGGGCAAACCCAATGGCTCTATTCACATAACAAATCGCTAAATGTAATTAAATAAACTACATCTTCCGTACATGTTTATACCACTTTATCGGGGTACCCCTGAATTTAAAGAAATGACAGAAACTCATACAGGATTTCCGGTTCCTGACTTCACGACCGGATGACGTGGCTTCTTTCTGCCGCTGTAGTTGAATGGATCTTTTTTTTAATTCAACGCAAGCTCAACAGAGTCTTTGCTGATTGGCCGCGGATGCACACGTGACCTGCCTCAGACAATCAAACGCGAGTGCGTGCAGTATTCGGGAAAAATAGGCCGTAATGTGTGTGCGAGAATCCCGAATCCGCCACTGAAATACGACCAGGAAGAAGGAAGGTGTCACGGCTCCAGCAAAGCTAACACCTCATCGTTGATCAGAAAAAAGGCTTAGGAATAATGGGTCTACCAAAATGTAAACTATTTGTAATGTTATTACTGTTTGCTGTGGAAATATTATTTCCAGTCCAAGCCGACGAGCATGAACACACGGTAAGATAATACGAGGCCCAGAAATAAAGCCTTGATTGAGTCGTTGGTAGAAATCTCCGCAGGATTATGTCTGATACACCTGGTGGTCTGAACTAAGTTAGCAAGAAAGAATGAAATTAAACCGAGAAGCGGCGCTGCGTTGCGTTGACGAAAGGTTGTCACTAGGACAAAATGTGATGCTAATTAGCTGACTTGTAATATAACTTTGCGTTATTAGCCGACGTTCCCCGTTATCGTATGCATATTTTTCATGGGGTTTAATTTAACCATCTGGAGCTTGTTATATTGTATTTAAATGGCATGCAATGTAGGTGAGAGCAGTTTAATTTTCGTGGTAGTTAGCTGCTGCTAAGTGCAACGTAAAAGTGCCCGTCGAGGTAAAATGCCGCAGCTATTCAGTTTCTAGCAATATTCGGCGGCCCCCGACACTAGTTTTAAAAATGTCAGCTATTTCGGACCCACCCAGCTAGCAGAACACTTGTATAAAAGCGCGTCCCATTGTGAAGTTGAATCCGAGTAACTGTATCCGGGTTTTGGCCTTGTCGTGTGTCATGTACTGGACGCGTCGTTGACGGCAGCTTCTAATTCATTCCTTGGGGATGTCGCGGGACAATGAGCGCAATGAGTGCTGGACGTGTCGTCGTGCCGGGCTGCGTGTGACTATCGAGGGGGTAAAAAAAGGGGCGAGAAGTGGAACCCGGTGCGGAGAAAGATGGAGAAACGTCTTGGTCAGGAAGCGGTGGAATGCCGCACTGTAGGGCGCAGGTCTGCCACATATCCACGCGGCAGTGCGCGCGGCCAGTCGGACGGGAATGGCAGGGGAAACGCACGGATACCAGCTGCCCCGTTTAGCAAGTTATCGTGACGGATCTCGTCGTTTTTCCGAGCTTATATTTATGGAACTGACCATTACGAAGGGCTGAAAAAGTAAGCCGTAAGCTGTCGTGTTTGATGGCGCTTGGTTTAATCTCAGAACGAGCAGTTCGTTTTTGAACACGCTGCTTGCAAGAGTCTGAACATGAGTGCAAGGGAAAAGTGACTCCAGCAATGAACTACAGTTCCTTATAGAGATTTTACAATGGGATTCAGCAATGAGTGCCTACGGTGCAGAGTATTTGCACTTCTAATTCTAACTGGTTGGTCAGGCTTACCTTAGGCTCTGTGGAGATGACACTGTCTTAAGCCTCTAGCCTTTATTAGTTTCATGAGTAATAAATAACCATCTGTAGAATTTCTTGCTGTAAAAATGGTTGACTAGAGTCTCTGAACTACTGGTCATTTCCAAAAGAACACTGACACTTGGTGTACTTTTTTTTTAAAATTCCATTTATTTTTTTCCTTTTTCCAAAACTCAGTGAGTTTTTCAATATTGAGCTTTTCCAATAAACCTGAAATTAATGTGGCAGAAAAAAATAACCATTTCAGTCGTGGGGTTTGCGTACCCTTTTTTTGTAAGCATTGCCTGTTGTACAGTGTTATGTTTATTGTTTTTTTTCCCTGAATTAGTCATGGATTTCCATGTCACACAAGACATCAACTTTAACAGAGTATGGTTGGTAGTTTGTCCTACAGTGCCAGCTTTGTACAAATAGTTACTTCAGCATTAGTTCAAATGCAAGAACTTGTGGCCATAGGTGGAAATTAGTGGGAGAACATTTTTAACTGGATTTAAGGAAGCACTTCTTTACACAGCGGGTAGTTAGAGTATGGAATAGTCTTCCTGATAACGTAGTGCAA
>JAODKM010000058.1:10362840-10381621 GCA_026780845.1 Petrocephalus sullivani | reverse complement strand
AAAAACTATCGGTTAATTAATCGGTTATCGGCAAGTACGGACCAACCTAGCTATCGGTATCGGTAAAATTCAGTATCAGTCGACCTCTAGTTACTATACATACTTAGATCCTTTCTCTTCTAACGCGTCACTTAGCAGAACACACAAATGTATTGCGAGCTAAAAACGCCACAGAGCAAAGTTACCCAGGTAGCCTTCCAGTTAGGGCTGTGCGATATGGCCTGAAATTCATATTGCAGTATAATTTGAACCGTAGACTGTATATATTGCGGTATATAATATGGTATGTAAATTTTAATAGAACCATTTCTGAATGGGTAACATACATAGCAAATGCGCTGCAGCAGGAAGTTGTATTCTATACTGTTAACACATTTCAAAGTAGTCCTGAATGTCACTTTTTAAGAATATTTATTATGCAAAACTGCAATTTTAGAAAAAAAAAGGAAAACATTTAAACTTTTTCGTGCTTTTATGACTAAAAAATCTTCTATTAAAAATACAGGTTGGTTTTGTAAACTGTAGGTAAGCAGATAACAATTAAGACACAGAACCAAAAGCTGTGAAACTAATAAAATTAGGCTAGTTGCCTGGGACTCCATCCCAATTCGGATGAAGACCATCCAATGTACATGCTTATCTAAAACAGATTGCTTGTGTTACCGCTCTTTGCCATCACTATCACCCAGCGCATTTTGCAGATTGTTATTCTGCTCAGTATCTGAGACCTTAAATCCAAACCACGTCCATACTATGGACGTTGCACCAGTCTTTATAATGAGCTAATCCTATTATTAAGAAATCGCTTACATTTAGCTTCATAGTGCTGCCGACGACGTTTCATTACATTATTAATGTATACTTAGATCCATAGTGAACAGTTTTATTGAATATAACTGCCATTTTAATTTTTAGATTAATCATATGTACATTAGTCAATTTTATTACATTATTGATGCATATTCTCGTCTTTACTGATGTAAAAGTGTTGGTTATAATGGCTAAAACACATCGCTGCCGAGTTAAATATACATTATCTAATTATAATTGGATACCGAGTCTGAGGCATGCCCAAATCGGAATGAGCGCGGAGCAGTGTTTTATTTAAAGGCAGGAGCGGAGGCTCTGCCTCACCCCAATACCGAGTCTGAGGAATGCCCAAACCGGAGCATGGAGCGGTGTTTTATTTAAAGGCAGGAACGGTCGCTCTGTCTCACTCCAATACTAAGTCTGTGGCATGCCCAAATCAGAATGAGCATGGAGCGGTTTCACTGGAGCAGGATGACATTTTAGTGCAGCGCGGACCGATATTGAGCGGAGGAGCAGGCAGAGCCAGCAGCCTCGTGGGCGAGGAGCGGAAATTCTCACCACTATGCGCCGCTCACATGCTCTGGTCATCAACGGCTACTACCGCAGTAGGCCGGTATAATCAAAATCTCTCCCGTTGGCCAAATTTATACCGTGTACCGTTTATACCACTTATACCACCCACCCCTACTTCCAATGTGTATCTACTAAAAAGGGATATTAAAAAAAATTGTGGGAGAGCCAGACCAAGTAGGGAACCATAAATGTATTGAATTGTATTGTGCTTTAAGGGTTCATGCAGTGATGCAAGGTTCCCCAACATACACTACACATTATATGTACACACAGTGTGTGTGTGATCAGGCATCAATCTTTCTACGTTGCTTCAGTTGCGTTCAGCCGTTTTCAGTTTAAAATGGAATTGTAATATATTGAATGCTAAATATTAGCTCTCTAATGATTTAAGATATAATGAGATGACCTTGTTTTGATTTCCTACAGATGAAGTGATGCAGACAACCTACTGTGAGATTGAGCTTGACAAAGCCAGAAGGGATGCCTTTGTTTACGCCATAAAAAACCATTACTGGTACCAAATGTATATTGATGACCTACCTATTTGGGGTGAGTAGCTATCAGGTATTTGCATTCAAGTCTGACTCATTAATAGGGATGGGTATCGATACCCAGTATTAAACAAGTCCCAACACTATTTAAGACCATGGTATCGGTAGGCTCCAATGTTATCGATTCTGTTTTTGGTACCTGTGAAAATAAGAAAATGGATTTACTATTTATTATTGCTGCATAAAAGTTCTTGCACTTGTCATCTCACCTCCTCTGTTTCTGAATGCATTTTTTGCTATTCTTAATCCTGAAGTGAGGGATCTCAGTAGGAGCCAGTGTGTGAGGGGCTGGAGCACGAGGCTGCGCACTTGCTTTCGCGCGAGCAGCAACATGCAGCACACACATGCAGGCTCTGCTTTTAGTGAGGGTGGTGAAGAGAACTAAATGCTTAAAAGTGCAATTACATTTCACAAGAGTGATATTGACAATGCTTGTTAGTAATAATACTGTTTAAATCTTAAGGGTGTACTCATAAGGTATACATCAAAATTCCAGATCATTGTTTATTGGGTAAGAAATGTACTGCAAGATGTGTCATGTGACCTGTGGTATTGCTTATTGAATTTTTGCTGCTTTGGAAGTATTGAAGCATTTATACAAAGCTCTGAGGCAGTGTTTTTGTATTTCAGGAATTGTTGGGGAAGCAGATGAGAACGGAGAAGATTATTATCTCTGGACATACAAAAAATTGGAGATTGGTTACAATGGCAACAGAATAGTTGATGTAAATCTTACAAGTGAAGGGAAAGTCAAGCTTGTGCCAAACACAAGAATTGCCATGTCCTACTCTGTAAGTAAACTGTTCAATTGACTGACCTATTCATACCTTTTGTGCCAACCTAAATGAGGTGTTTTGTAATTTTTTTTTTTTTTTATTAAATTACTGAAAATGTTCTTCAGAAAAGTTTTTGTGGAAAATAATATTGCTGACTTCTCAGTTGTAGCAGATCATTTACAATGACCTCCCTACAATGGAGTTTTGACTTTTAGAAGTAAGTTGAAAAGGACTTAAAACTTCACAAGTACAGCATGACAGAATTGTAAAAACAAGTCACAACTCGAGCATTACAAATATCTGACTTTTTTTTTCTTGCCAAACTGAAATTCACATGATGTATGAGTCTATTGCTGGTGACCATGTTGACAGCTGAAATTCTAACACATTACCTGACCTGAGACCAGCATCTCCAGTTCATACTGGAACTATACACTGTTAAAAAAAAAAAGAAGAAAAAAATGTACTGGTAATTTTCTGCCAGGACATTATCTGTTATTTTACGGATTTTTTTTTTTGGTTAAATTTTGCGGGTGTACTTGCTTCCACAATGCAACGCGAAATTCAAATTAAAGGGTAAAACACCTGTAAAATAGTTATACAGAAAATTCCTTCTTATTAACACTGTACATTGGACCCTATTTTTACGGACTTTTTTTTTTTTCCAGTGTAACAGATCATAGTTGATCCGTGATCCATACAGAGCCATACAGATCTCCACAGTTGAGACAAATTTGAATCACAAATTAATTGCAAAAGTTAACATTATAATACTGTGAAATAGTTAATCGATATACGTTAAAATTTATTTCTCGTAATGGCACAGAATTCCGCCCCCTTATGTGTACCACATGGGGGGGAATTATAGATTTTAGGTGGAAAAGCAATAAAAAAAAACTGGATTCAATAGCATTAACCATGGCACTTGTAGTGGAATCAGTTTCCGCTCTTGATATCTGCTGTTTGTGATTTGAAGAAATTAACTCATATGTAAAGGGATTGGATAATGAAACTGAAATGCCTGGTTTTAGACTACAGTAATTTATTAGTGTGGTGTAGGACCTCCTTTTGCAGCCAATCTGGAATCTGTTTATTTTGGGAGTTACAGACCCAAGTCCTGCACAGTGGCCAGAGGGATTTTTTAGCCGTTTCTCTTGTATAAGTGGCCAGGTCACTATGTGGTGCTGGTGGGGAAAAAAACATTTCCTGACTCGCTCCTCCAAAACACCTCAAAGTGACTCGATATTTACACCTAGTGACCTAGGTCGTGGGAGATGTTCAACTTCACTTTCATGTTCATCAAACCTCTCTGTTACCAGTCTTGCTGTGTGTATTGCTGCATTATCATCCTGATACATGGCACCACCTTATCTGAACATCCTCCAGAATGGTTCAGTAGTCCTTGGCAGCGATGTGCCCGTCTAAGACAAGTAGTGGTCCTAGGGAATACCATGATATCGTAGCTCAAACTATCACCAATCTGGCCTTCTGCTGTACTCTGGGTACATAAAAGCCCAAGAATTGTGCTGCTAGTCAAAGTATGGCATTGGCAAGAGTGACCAAAGGTTTGGCTATAGTCCAACAATGAATATTGACCCTCTGGAGTTTCAGTGAAAATGGGAGAGCTGAGGTGCACATTTTAGTTCTGCACTGAGTTTGGAACCCCGAAAATAATGCTTTATAAATGCCTGAGAAGGACTAATAGAGACAGTAATTTCCATTGATGTAAATGCACCTTTAATTCATTA
This sequence comes from Petrocephalus sullivani, assembly GCA_026780845.1. Lineage (NCBI taxonomy): Eukaryota > Metazoa > Chordata > Actinopteri > Osteoglossiformes > Mormyridae > Petrocephalus > Petrocephalus sullivani. The sequence continues at coordinate 10,377,163 of JAODKM010000058.1, read as the reverse complement.
TAAGTCAGTGTTCACTTAGTGTGCAAAAATCAATGTTCGCTTAGTATTTAGAAAAACAAAATGGAAATTACTGTAATGAGCGTCTACATCAAATATTTCATACTGTTTCATCAAAATAAATTGCGTAATTTTACGCAAGTTTCGTCAAGCCCCTCCAGTCATCTGCTATTGCGTATATCAGGTTAATGGACCATGTTAATTTAAGTAAATTCTGTTCATTATTCACTGAAAATAATTTTAAATTACTACAGACAAGCATTGTAAATTTGAGTTTGACGTATGCCCAAATGACGAATATTGCGGTACTACTGTACTTAATTTTTTGCTCCCAGTCCAATCTTTATGTAAGGTGAAAACCCTTATGCAACCCAGTCCTGGGTATGCAGTTATGAAATGGATGTATTTTCTATTTTTATAAAGTTTTTTCAGCGTAAAGCCTTATTATTGCATTTAATTTTTGGCAAGCGCTGAACCAAAATGGTAGCATTTTGTATACATTTCGTGTATCTTGTATATATTTTTTGTATTGATCTCTATTTCCACGCAGTCTCTGTGACTGACGAGGGTCCAGGGGGGTGTTGAATATTTTCTAAAGGAAATATTTAAAATTCTGTGCTTTTCCTCAGTACAGTTATGTAAATATAAGCTACTCTGCACATATGGAAATTTAGATAATTCTGTGTTTTAAGTGACATTATCCTGATAAGTCCTGTTTTGGTTTATGCCGCTTGCAAAATTAGAAGGCAAGTCTGTTAAAAAAAAAATAATAATAAAAAAGTATAAAAAAAAAAAACCCTAGTAACATGCCAAAAGTTTGTACCTGTGGTTATCACCAGTTTTATTTTAAGGTATTCTCAAAATGGCAACTTTTAAAAATTGCATCTAATGGAGAAAAGGATTGTTTGTATATAGGCTCTAGAATAGAAAACGATTTAGCGGTTTCCTGAAACTGTTGAATGCTGTTGCTTCTATTTCGACAATCAGGTAGACCGTTCTTGTTTTTCTTTTTTGATATTTTAAATTTTTTATTCAGTATCTCACAAACCTGTAGGTTTATGAAACAATTTTCTGGCCATCTTAAGTTCTTTCATCTCATTTCATTGGATGAATTTGTAGGTGGTCTTGGGCTCTGATGGCACAGAGTGCTGCAGAAGCAAATATGAGATGTCTATGAGATGTCTGAGATTATCGCTCCAGAAATTTACCACCTCAGTTTATCCTGGCACTGCTCAATAGTGGGGAAAATAAAATTATAGCAAATGGTACCAAATTGAACTTGGCAACTGTCCGATTTTTTTAATATAAATTATATATATCATATATATGCAGCATATATAAAATATATGCTGGGTGGTACAGTGGCTAGCATTATTCTCTCAGACCTCCCTTGGTCTGAATCACACATCTGCTTTGTATGTAAATTTTGCATATTCTACCCATGTCACATGGGTTTTTTTTCTCACAATCCAAACACATGCAGCTGGGTTAACTAACAGCTCTGACCAAGGTGAGTGGTTAGAAGGCATATGGATTCCTCATGCTGGAAATTATGCACCCACATTGAGAACTTAGGGGTTTTGCAGGATATATACTTTTTGTGGGGTTTTCTGTTTAAATGTCTCCAAGTATATGGAAATTTGTCAATAATAACCAGTTTCTCTTAAGACTTTGACTTTGTGTGGGGTGTTTTTTATATTGGCAACTTATTTTATATTGATCCGAGCTTGTCCAGCATGAATGCTTAGAAGATGGATGGATGATATGGTCCAGCGTCAAGGACTAGAATAAATCGGCTTCAGTGTTGCTAATTTTAATATTCAACCACTACTGCAAACAATCTTTCACTGATGAAATAAATGAACTGTTATATTGCATAGCATATTCTTCGATTGCATTTTCAATGTAGTATTGTTAAACCATGAATGTGTAATTTTTTTGATGCAGTGCTATAGATGTTAGGGTTATGTGTTTGCCTTAATGTTTCATATACCACAGGATGTTTTAACTGTTTAATGTTAAAATGGATTACGGTAAATTGTCATTTAAAATCCCCCACTAAAGCATAATTTGCTTTTATATGATCTTTTGTTGTTTTAGCCTTTTGTTTATAGTCAACTTATATTTTACCTCCAATTATAGGTTAAATGGAAAAAGTCTGATGTGAAGTTTGAGGACCGATTTGACAAATATCTTGATCCATCCTTTTTTCAACACAGAGTAAGTTTATCCAAAATGTCAAACAGTCTTCTTGTATGGTGTTGCAAGGGTAATCAAATTGGTAACATCCAGCTCATTGTTTTGTTGAACCTAGTAGTGTTGAATGTTTGAAGTCAATATAATAATTACTTCTACAGCACTCAATGTGCAAGAATTGGATTTCTATTTTAGCAATAAATGTTTTGTTTCTTTCACCTTAACCTGCCCCGCTTGATCATTGAAACTGTACATTACAGTTTATTTGGATAATTAGTGACATCGATGCTTATATAAGTTTGATGCAGTACAATTACTGAATTTGATTTCAGCTATGAAAACTGTTGTTTTTATTGTTGCTGATATCTCACTCAAAGCAGGACCATGTAAGTGAAATTCTTTCTTCCCTTAACAGATTCATTGGTTTTCCATTTTTAATTCTTTTATGATGGTCATTTTCCTTGTGGGACTTGTCTCTATGATACTGATGAGAACATTAAGGAAAGACTATGCAAGGTACAGTAAGGAGGAGGAAATGGATGACATGGTGAGTATTGGTGCTTGGTCTTGAAATGTAGCTGTTTGTTGTGTAGATAATGTAGAAATGCAAACAAAACTTCTTATCAACAGTATATGGCCACTGCAACAGTCCAAGGCAAAATCATAAGTGGTACATTTTATGAAGTACAGTCATACCCTGCTTTATGTCATTAATTGGTTCAGAGAGTCTCGTCATAAGCCGATTTTTGATGTAACCCAAAAATTAATGTCTTAAAAGTGCCTGAGAATGACTAATAAATAGACGCAGTCATTTCAATTGACCTAAATGCATCTAAGTAAATACTGTCCATTTTATTTACATAAAATCATTTAAATTACTATAGACAAGTGATGTAAAGTCGAGTTTGACATATGCCGGAATGACGTATACCAGGGTTCAGGGCTGGCCCGAGCTTTTATGGGGCCTTTAGCAGAATTTGATTTTTCCTCCCCCCCCACCACCTAAATCAAGATATCTTGACATTTCAAGCACTCATGGGGGCCCCAAGTGGCCGCTTAGTTCGCTTATGCCTTGGGCCGGCTCTGCCGGGGTTCTACTGTATTCCAAAGGGACTTTTATTTTATTTTAAATTTATTTTAAATTATTCATTTCCTCCATAACAATTCACTGCTTGAATTTGAAATGACCACAGTGATAAAAATTATAAAAATAAAATGTTTATTTACAATATGCTTTTGTTAAACTCCATTTTGCCATCTCACAGTCGATCTTAAATTCTCAGCATTAAAAATCTGCTAAACAATAGAACAGTGCTTTGTTTCCCATGCTTAAAATTTTTAAGTTGGGTTTCATAAAAGTAAACTGCTGTTCTGAAGGGAGTGGTTTTGAAAACTGTTGGTACAATGTAAATTATTGGTACTGGGACTGCACTGGTACTGGCTTTCCTCTGCTTCAGTGTCTCATTGTTCTGTTTATTATTCCTGTAACAAGTCAAATTCTTTGCATTTACTTCTTATGCATCATCTTGTTGCTAATTCTCAGTTAAATTCACTTATCATACGAAGAATGTGTTGCTGTAGTATTGTTAGGTAATTCTTGTGATTCCTTCATCTGTATTTTTACATGGCTTTTTCTGTTTTCTCTGTTCCACAGGATCGGGATCTTGGTGATGAATATGGCTGGAAACAGGTCCATGGAGATGTGTTTAGGCCTTCAAGCCACCCTATGATATTCTCATCATTTATTGGATCGGGCTGTCAAATATTTTCTGTCTCGCTTATTGTTATTATTGTTGCAATGATTGAAGATCTTTACACAGAGTAAGTTTTGATCGTTTTATCCTTCTGAGCTGAAACGCTGACTGCTAAATTTAGCTCCATTACTTCCTGATAGTAAACTCTTATTTCAGTTTTTACCATTTGACTAACCTGCAAGTATCGAAACACAAGTTACTCTTTATGGCACTTGGTAGGTTACAGTGGTAGATGCTTGGTTTCAGTACATATTTGGAAGAGATTCTGTTTATGCCTGTCTGCATGTTCAATGAAGCATTTTAGAATGCTGTAGTACTGTATTTCACATGCCGAAGGAGAAGATGGTATTTGAATAAAACCCAAACGGCAACTGTTATCGGATCGAAGTGTTATTGAGGTAAAACATAAATTTATCGTAAATAACACGGGCCCTAATACAATTCATGTTTATGCTTATAGGAGGGGGTCTATGCTGAGCACTGCGATCTTTGTCTATGCTGCAACTTCACCAGTGAATGGTTATTTTGGGGGCAGCCTATATGCAAAGCAGGGGGGTAAGTACAGGTGCTCACTTTAGCAGTATTTTCAGAATAGATTTATTTAAATCAGTGTTGGCACTAATTCCATAGTTCAGAAATTTCACATACATCTAAACTGGAAGCAAGCGATTAATACACAACTATGGTTTATCACTCTTGTGAAAATGTTTCAAGAAGTTTCACAAGGTAATGGAAAGTAGTACATCTCTAGTATTCAAAATTTTTGTCAATTTTTCTTAAGGCAGCATGTACCAGTCAATCTTTTAAGATTAGGTACTTGTGATAAATAAAGTGGGAAAGCCAATCTGGATAATTTATCCAGCATTTCAATCAGAATATATCCAATGGCAGACCCGAGAATTGTTTCAATCAAGTCAACAAGGTTGATCTGTAATTATTTACACCCAATTTTTTTTTCTTCCCCACAGAACCTATCCCCAGTAGAACTAAACTTTGCATTCTACATTCCTGGTAGATAGTTCATGATTATAATCATGATATATAAACAGTTAATTTAAAATTAATTTTCCTGGCCTTGTTCTTTTAAATGCAATTATTACTATTACTTACATTAATAATTGGTCTGGAGCTTATAGTCCTCTGGTGTCGGGCTGAACGATTTTAAGAAATTATCGAATTGCCATTTATCTGACGGATATTGCGATTGTGATTTGATTTGCTATTTATTTATTTTCATTAATTTATTCATTCATTCATTGATTTTACCCACAGTAAAGTAAGCGTTTCCGGAAAGTTCCATGTACACAAGGGTCAAATTAGCAGAGAACAATGACGCATAAAACTACCATCACAAAACCTGCGACTGTGTTAAGTTAAATAAAGTAATAAAAATAAAACGATTCTGGTAAGAAAACAATAGAAGTCTTGCAGGTAACGCTTCACTTACGGCTCAGCAGCAGAACTGATTTTTCTGCTGGATTTAGGTCTGTTTACAGTGAAGGCCATGTTCTTTGGAATTTGCTTAACATTTTAAATAACCTTTCTTTGTAAAGTATACCCAAAAAAAGCATACTACATAAGTGTTCTGTTTGTTTTCAAGGTACGGCACACATTGTGCTGACATGGTGGGTAGCATCTCCAAGGTTGGGGGTTGCTTGTCTCCCCCTGTTGCATGGGTTTTCTTTGGCTACGCTCGGTTTCCACCTGCAGTCTAAAAACGTGCGTCTTGGCTTTATTGAAATACAGGACAGATTGATGCACTTTTCAGAATATTTAATGAATATATTGATTACATTTTTATCTTTTAATCCAACAGGTAGGAGGTGGATTAAGCAAATGTTCATTGGAGCCTTCCTCATTCCTGCAATGGTGTGTGGCACTGCCTTCTTCATCAACTTCATCGCCATCTACTACCATGCTTCAAGAGCCATTCCTTTTGGCACAATGGTCAGTGCTGGTCTGTTTCCATTATATGGAAAATGTTTAAGAATTTTCAAGTCTGTTAATCATTGTTTTCTGTTTCAGTGTTAAGTATATTTACTTGTTTCTTAGGTATGCTTTATGTTGTAATGAATGTAAACGGTTCATAATTTTAAATGCAGGAATCAGTAACTTTTTTTTTTTTTATGAACAGCCCTTAGTTATTGTCAAACCTGGTGTTTTATTTTGACATGGTCATTTCCTAATCTGAAAGCTTAGGGGATAACATTAGCTTTTATTAAATCTTCTGCTTTGTGATTACTACTGAATGGTTCTCCTATGAACGGTCCCTAGTGGTTTACTTGTTCACTTTGTTATACATAAATGATCAAAATAAAGTTTCAGTGTGTGACATTTTATAACATTGACTTACTTGAATTTTAATTGTCAACCACAGTGTCAAAGGGATTGTATTAATCCTCTAAAAGAAAATCTGCTAATTCAGATGTCCAGCATTCTGAACTTAATAATCATTGAGCTACCTGTAAAACCTTTTGCATGTGAGAAATCCCAAATCAAAGCTGCTCTTTGCTTGTAATTTTGATCAGATCTTCTCTTCCCCTTATTAGGTTGCTGTATGCTGCATCTGTTTCTTTGTCATACTACCTCTGAACTTAGTGGGTACCATTTTGGGTAGAAATCTGTCAGGCCAGCCCAACTTCCCATGCCGTGTCAATGCTGTTCCAAGACCTATCCCGGAAAAGAAATGGTACATTTATTTATTCTGTAGATTTATTTTTGTAGTGAAACTACATTAATTTGGTGTTTATTATGCAACAGCTTTGTACATTGGTACATTAAATGATTTGATTCTGTTGGATGTCCTAGGTTCATGGAGCCAGCTGTCATAGTCTGTCTTGGTGGAATCCTGCCCTTTGGCTCAATTTTCATCGAAATGTATGATTTCTATTTTTCTTTCACTGAACCATGAAATCTTTTTTTGTCTTTTTAAAATTGCGAATTTGGTTGGAAATTGTATTTTGACTGTGTTTGCAGGTATTTTATCTTCACTTCATTCTGGGCTTACAAGATTTATTACGTATATGGATTTATGATGCTTGTTCTGGTCATCTTGTGTATCGTCACTGTTTGTGTAACTATCGTCTGCACCTACTTCCTTCTCAATGCAGAAGACTATAGATGGTGAGTAATGCCTATGAACCGGGGATTGCTCATTGAGAAAGATTTTTTTTATATAATTTTAATGTTCTAATAAGGACCTTGTACAGAAACAGTCATTTTGGTTTATACTGGGTTCTACATCTGTATCCAGTTTTTTTGTTTTCATGGCTAATTTCATGCGTAGAATGATGGAATGGTTTTGGTATAAAGCTTAAGCTGAATGATAATTAAGCTTTAAGTTTGCTGTATAGTAAAAATTTACCTTTCCCTCCCCACCAGGCAATGGACGAGCTTTCTGTCAGCAGCATCCACTGCTGTATATGTTTACATGTATTCTTTCTACTATTATTTCTTCAAGACTAAGTAAGTCCTGCTTGTCCTTCACCCTTATCAAGTATTTTAACAAGAACCTGTAAAGTGACCTTTACTTAACTTTCTGTATATAAAATGTTCAGTACTGAAGTGTAGAAGTTGTACAAGCACATTAACTGACATGACTTACACCTTAATGCTAATTTAACTGTAATCCCTGTCTCTTAGGATGTATGGCTTATTTCAGACATCCTTTTACTTTGGATATATGGCTGTTTTCAGTACAGCTTTGGGAATAATGTGTGGTAAGTTTTTCAATTATAGTCTGCCGTTAGACAAAACAACATGACGAAAGACAACACTTAACCCAAGTAGCATGTAGGATATATGTGGTAGTAAATTGACTCAAGTTCCAATTCTGTAATGCTAATGTAGGCAAATAAATTAAGATTGAGACTAGAATGGTAGTACATGGAATATAACTAAAGTTGCTGAGCATGTGCTTTTAGCACTTAAAAGGTACAGCGATTTAAATTTATAAATGTATAAAACTGGTACTTTGGGAACGATGTCCGGTTTGGAGTCAAAGAAAATTTTTGGAAATACTGCTTTATTTCTTTGTCTTGAACTGCAATGCAAATCAGCTATGCTGTCAAGAGTTGGCCAATGATGGTTTTACATCCAAAGCCCTAGTTTTTCTGTTGTGAAATGGCCTGCTGTGTTACTTAAGAACATAAATACCTGACAAGTTAAATATGTTAATAAGTTATGGATGTGTGTTGGTGTTAGTGGTGGATCTAAATTTGTGTCATCCCCTGCTTCCCCTTTAGGAGCTGTTGGTTACATGGGAACAAGTGCCTTTGTGAGGAAAATCTACACAAATGTGAAAATTGACTAGAGATTACATGAGTAACACTGGGGAAATACGGATCAGCGTCAACTTTTCTAACACAAACAGGCACAAGTCATTTTACAAGATTGTGGTATTTTACTTTATACAAATTGTTTTTCATTTCCTGAATCAAGCGACAGATACATACAAGAATTTTTCTTTTTTTTATGTTTTCCAAGTTCCTTTTTTTCCCTTGGGGCAAATTCTTAGAGTATATGTGGTAATACAATATGCAGAATTACTCCCTTTTCATGCAACCCTTTGGCCTCCCAAAAAAGAACACGGCTCATTTTTGAGATTCTCTTCAGTGAAGAGGAAAAGGTATATTTGAAAATTTTTATGTTGTATAAGAAAAAGGGAGAGTTCGCTTACCATCTCACTGAAGTCAGATTTTTTTTTTTGTATTTATTAGCTGTTGAGAATGCCATTATTCTATTTCAGGTTTGACATTTTGTTTTTGATTGCAAAATGTGATGCACCTGCTCAGTCACACTGTATACATGTTGAAGGCTACATATATTCTAAGTTGGGTCAAAATCATTACCATATTGGCTATACATTGTTTTCTTTAGGGTCTAAATTGTAAAATCTACCCATCCAAAGATATAATGCTAAGTTTTAGTTCTGCCACAGTTAACTGTACATGTGGGAAAATGCTTGTGGTAGTATGCAGAACTGTTAAACTATTTTTGAGGTGTCTTATCCCTTTCCTCCCCCATACCATTTTAATGCTTGGGTTTGAATTAAGTATATTCATGAAAATAATATCATAGGTGATATAACATGTATATAACCTTAAAATAATGTAACATTAGTTGTAGAATGGAAATGTATTTGGTTGTACAGATTTACAATGTTTGTTCGATTAGGGTTCTTTTTTTTAATGAACACTGCGTGCAAAAAAAAACAAAAAAACAAAAGTTTGGTGTCCTCATCCTAAGTTCATTCTTAAATCTTGCATGAAGTTTTCATTGAACTGTATGTATCAATTGTTTTGTTCTTCCCCCCCATAATGCCTGTCATATCTTGGTAATATGCACTGTGTAAAGGAAAATTTAAGTATAAAATATGATTATCTTGGTTGGTAATGCTCCAAGAAAACATTCACATCACAAATAAAACGTGACTTCATTCTTTTTAATTATAATTTAAAGCTTTAATGGAGTCCTCTAGCTCTTATTGGTCATGGTCATTATTATATTTTATTTCCTTATTTTAAAATTTGTGAAACTGAGTTGCTGCGGATATACTGTACAAAAAGTCACTGCACACTTACCTGGGTGTTTCCATTGTAGTGTTAAATGTTCAAAATATTTTCAGCTGTAATTGTGTAAATACCATACTTCAAACATTTTGAAGATATAGATCAATCTACTTTTCTTTTCCACCCACAATTTGATTCTTCATATAAAACTGTCTGAATAAAAACATTTTTAAAATGATTGCAATTGCTGTCGAGACAAAATAATTGGACATGGTTTGTATTTTAAGAAAGGAGAGGTGATTGAAGTTCTCATGGTCAGAAGTTCTTTAGCTGTACAATAACTGATAGTTTTTTATTGTACAAGACTGACTCCTGCATAGGTGGGGGGGGGGGGGGTGTGTGCACGTGCTTTTGGGGAAATCCTGTTTAAATCATATTTTCCAATTTGTGGAATAAAATTATGGTGTCATGGGAGTTCTTCCACTGTTTATATTTTTGTATAGTGTTTCGAAGTGTACTTCTCCATAAATCATCTTTTTCTATGAAGGTAAGGTATCTTTTCTTTCTGGTAAATTTTTTTTCATCTTACAAATATTAAGATCAATAATTAATCTGTTAATTACATCCTGTTTTATACATTTTCAAACTTTGATAAGTTAAATTTATTCCATTTGATGAATAAAACTAGAATGTATTAATTTTGTCTGCTTTGACTTACATTTCCTAGGAAGAAAACCCTATATTTGAGGTGCTGCCTCAGATTGGTCTGACTAAACCTAGTATTGATTTTAGTATAGACGGTGCCGTTTGAAAGCATTTATATTTTTTTTGTGCGCGCACATGCTTTCCTACCCGGGTTTTCCCAGAGTACCTAGTAAAGTAGCAGTGATCATAAGGTACAGTTGAATGGGGCTAACGGGAGAATGATCACTGGTTTTAATTAATCGGTTTTGTATCGTCCTGAAGTGTGTATACTATATTCCCTATTTTGTCATGTTCCGCCAGGAAATTTTATGGTCTTGTATGATTTTGAGAGAATGTTTTAAGTAGTAAGCAATTCTAACTATGGTCTAGAACTTTCCAAAAGGATTTTTGGTCTACCTTCATGAAAAGTTTGCTAGTGTTGAAACACTAGTTTGCTTTTTCAGTTTTTTTTTTTTTTTTTTTATGTACATTTGAAATTCAAAATATCCATCCATTAATCCATTTTCACTAATTGCTTATCCTGTTCCGTGTCGTGGGGGTCTGGAGCTACAGATTCAAGGCTACAGATTCAAAATTGCATGAAATGTAAACTCAAAATAAACTAAAATATGCCAAGAGACAGCAATATAACTCTAACCGTAAAGCCATGTTGGCCAATAAGCCTTACTACCAGTTCTGCTAGGCAAAAATCAGCTAATGTAAACAACGAACACACTCTATCAAACAAAGCAGATAACGGTACACACTGACATTAAAAGCTAAAAATTTTTCCCTGTCTAGATGAATTTTACAAAAGCTGTTTTCAGTGACCTGCCATTTGTGTGTGGACGAAAGGCCAAAATGCATAGAAGCTACTTTAAAAAAATACCCATGTTTATGTGGATGAGGCCTAAGTAGACTGCCCAGAGTGTATGATTGGCAGGTTTACTGGCATCTCATCCAGGTTGTGACCCCGACATGTGCCATATGATGCCTGACTTGCCAACTCTACTCCCACCATGACCAGGATAGGTTGATGATGGTAGGAAGACAATTCTGATACAAATGTTCTAGATTTTAATTTATTATGGATGGGCTGATTTACTGGAGTCTGTATTTTGGAATGGGAGTATTCATTTTAAGTGAGATGAGCTTAGTCTGCTATCATTCTAAAAATGATTAATGGTATTGTTAACCAAGACTCTTAAATTACCCCCCCCCCCCTTTTTGATTTAATATTGGCATTTGCTCCATAGATTGTGTGTTTTGAGTAAAGCACAAAGCTGTTGGTGCACTATGAGCATAGAAAAAAAAACACCCAGCGTAAAATGAGTTTACATCATATCCACAAAAATAATCCCAAAATGTATTTGTAGATCACTATATACTGATGATACTGATAGAGAATGATGAAACCACAAAAGGGATGTCCTTTTGCATATAAACTGGCCTGATATGGATGTCCTATTCATAGTGTTACTCTTACAGTATACATAAGGAATGCAATAAACAGTGTTAGTTATTTGGGCTAGCACATAAGTAAATTATGGGGCAGTGGGGAGGAAAAATACACCCTTGTGGGCTACCGTGTGTGGCTCAGATTGCAGTTTCATTAGATGCATTATTTGCATACACTCCCTTTCTCTCAAAATATAGTTATAGAAATGAAAATTATTGGTTGCATTGTTTAATGAATTTTTCACATGGTAGAAGCAGCTCACACAAATGCATGAGAAACTAGATATTGAATTTGTTTTTTTTTTTTTTTTAAGATTGTCTGTCAGGGTGAAAACTGCAAATAAATGGTGGGCATAGTCATTTCTGGAAAGACAGTTATATCTCACATGTATGCCAAATTATATCAACTAATTTCCATCCAAATTTTGAATCAGATCAAAGCTGATGTACTGAAATCATGACAAATTTTCAAGCATATGAATTGAATTATACTAACATCCTGCTTGGCCTTACATTTTCAATATTCTTTTAACACATTCAACACAACAGAATGCAAATTTCTATATCAGTAAACATTTAATGGCCATAAGTCACAGAATTAAAACAAATTTTTCTAGTTGACCTTTTCAAAGTATTCTTTTGAGCCTTCAGGAGTTGGTTTAATCTGAAAGACAAAACAAAATGAATGTACCCAACCCTACAATAAAAGGATATACATCATAAAATTAAATGACTGCACCACAAAGTGAGATATTCTACAATTACAGTGAAGTGCATCAGTATATCATCTTCTGGAAGTGAGTTCCCAGACCATCATAGCTCTTGGGAAACAAAACCTGGCTGGCGTTGCTCAAAAATCCTTACCGTTGGGGAGTCTGGAGTCCAACTAGCAGGACACACCTCCCCATGAGACTCGACAAACTGAAAGGCCTTGACCAGACGAAGGGTTTCCTCAACGCTGCGGCCAACGGGCAGGTCATTTATGCTCATGTGTTTCACCACCCCATTAGGGTCAATGATAAACAATCCCCTGAAGAAGTAGTAGTACAGATCAGTTAACCATAAATACAGTTACATTCACATAAACAGAAATGTATTTTAACTGAGTGGGAAAATGACAGGCAATAAATGAAACACATTGAACATGTCAGTTTTTGTCCATTAAATCAATAGCCTACAACAAAAAACCTCAATTACACAGCATTCAAGGTTTTCCATCAGTATGTTGCTGCAATGGTCCTACTGCGATGTATTCAGAATACACTGAGAAACTGTTTAACCAGCTTTGCTTAGTCAGATGTCCACATTTAGACACGTGGCAATTTCTGTGGTTTCTGCTTGGATTGTAAAATCAAATCTCACAAGAACTGGATTTTATAATTCAGAGAGTTGAATTAATTTTTTCTTCTACCAAAAAAAGCTGACAGGTCTAGCATATCTAAAAGGTAAAGGCAGGTGGGAAGACAGATGAGGAATCCAGGAACACCAGGACTCCAAAACAGCACCTCAGAGTCCCACTAGACATTAAATTATGATGTTTTATTTTCTTTGATATATAGAAAGATATGTGCTGAATGCAAAAAAAAAAAAAATCACATAAAGTGAAAAAGCAAGCTTAAATCAGGAGGGAACTTGGTTTACATTACATTTTGTAAATGTTTTCATGAGTCTGCAGACTCATGTTATATAGTCATAATTCTGCTTAAATATTTCCACAGTTTTTATTTATCTATGTGAAAAGTACAGGTAGTGAACAGAACCTGAAATAGCATGAAGTGCTTTTCTCCCCACCTTAGATAAGGAGAAGGTGTTAACAGGGACAGAACAGAAATGTCAATGTAAGACAGCAGGGTGCATAAATAAGCTATGGCAGTGTGAGCAGAGGAGGAGGCTGGTGGGGACACTGGCATGAGGAATGCCTAAATGCCAGCATTCCAATGCCGCATGAAGCTGTACGTGGGGCTGGTGACAGCACTGACAGTACAGCTGACAGCAACAAGTGTGCTTTCCCCTGAAGACTGACTGCAGCGATTTCAAGATTACAAACAATAGCCAAACTTTTGGGGGGGGGAAAAAAACTAGCAAATTCTTTGCCTTCTAGTGGAATTTAGGTGTCAAGAACGTACTGTAGTTAAAACACACGGGAGGAAAAAAAACATACAACATACCGCAGTGCAATACCGGGACCCTCCAGCAGCACCCCATAGTCTCGGGACACTTGTTTACTGAGATCTGCCAACAGGGGAATGTGGATATGCCCTAGTCCTCCACTCTGGGGAAAAAACAGCTTGCTAAGCTAAAATAACTAACAAATGAATAAGAAATGATGTTTCTGTTACTTCCACAAGCCCAAAGTAATTGCATGTTTTTCCCCCCCAGTGTTCTGGAGGTTAGGAATAAAAAGTAGCATATTTACAATCTTAAGCTTATAAAACTGCATAAAATTCTGGCGACACTTCATATCTCAGCAAGTACAATGGGTCAAATGGCCTTGAGTCCTTGTTTTCTTATGCTGAATGCAAAATAAAATAAGGACAATCTCATGATGATGGTTATAACCCACCTTTCTCGGAGTATTTATCCAAGCCAAGTGAGTGAAGTGTGAGTCTACAGACACACCAAGAACTTCACAGTTGACGCTGTGGAACTCACTGGCCTTGTCACTGAATGAAATTATTTCAGTTGGGCAGACAAAGGTGCTGAAAACAAGCAAGAGAAAAAAAT
>JAODKM010000058.1:10337381-10362740 GCA_026780845.1 Petrocephalus sullivani | reverse complement strand
CTCACTGGCCTTGTCACTGAATGAAATTATTTCAGTTGGGCAGACAAAGGTGCTGAAAACAAGCAAGAGAAAAAAATAAAATATTCTAAATATGCACCAGGGATTACTCGGCTACTTTTTATCCAGTGAAAAAAATGGTGAGTAGTAGTATGGCTCTCTTAGGTTCCCTAAATTCATTCTAACATATAAGAAATGAGGTTCCCATTACTTCTGCGAGCCTGAAGTAATTACATACTCGGGCCTGCTCAGGCTGCCAGTCTTGTTTACCATGCCGCCACTTTGTGATATACTTGTGAAGAAGTGCACCTCCGAAAACGTAATACTCACAAGTCTAATGGATAGAAGAAAAGGACGAGATATTTGCCCTTGTAGTCATCCAGACTGATCTCTTTGAAGTCCCCGTTATGGACGGCAGTGCCTTTGAAGTGAGGCGCGTGCTGAGTTACTGCAGGAGCCCACCGTGCAGGGCCTTAAGAGAAAAGAAGAAACATCTTAATAAAAAGACAAACAAATAATTAGGGCCTAACCTATATGTAACCTATTCCAGCGTTTCCTGCTGAACTGGCTGCCCGCCGCTACGTCACAATGTCACATACGGGCAGAGGACACATTTTGTGTGTGCTATGGTGTGTCACTGACGACAATCACTTTCGCCTTCATCAACCCAGCCCACCCCCAGACATTCCACAAAAGGGAAACACCAACCCATACTACAGAAAATTACATTTTCTCAGACAGGAATACATAGAACACAGTCTTTCAGAGCACAAATTTAATTTTACTTGAAGTCTGATTCTGTCATAAAATGAGATGCACAGATTTCTGTAACGCTGCAAGAAATGTTAAGCATTCCCCCCCCCCCCCCTCAGATTCACTATGGAGTCTTTAAACCAGTTGAATAACACTGATGAGGTACATCCCTTCAGTACAAGAGTGTACCCATCTGCAAGTGGAGTTTCCAGCAGGATGATGCCCTGTGCCACAAGGCTAAGACTGTCCAGCAGTGGTTACCTAAATTTACCATTAAATTTAGCTTAATTAATGCAACTGCCTGCCCAAACAGCGGAAGCTGATGAATGTCTCTAACACCATTTGGACTCTATGTCCCTCTGAACTGAGCTGCCCTGAAGGAGAAAAAGGTGCAATGCAATACAGTACTATGCTGAATTAGGAAAGGCTTGTCAAAAACAATTTGGTTTAGGTACACACTAAAACATCATTATGCAGACATCCCACCTCTCCCGGAACTTCTGGGAGTCTCCTGCAAATTGACAGCAACTCCCAGACACCCGCAAATGATGCACAATGTCCCGGAAATCTGTCGTTCCGCTAGCAAATCCAGCTGGCCAGCACCCCCACCCTCCTGCCTCAACCGCCTCCCTGAAGTCAGTATCACTAAGGTGGGATGTTTGATTATGGAACAGATGTCTCCTTTCCTGCAACATTTATGCTTAGCAGCATACCGTTTGAGAAGCAAGCTTTGCGGACGGCATCACCGGCAAAGATCCTGGAGCACCTGTGCACAGATCCAGCACCTGAAACAGCGGCCTTAACAGATGCTGAAATAACCCTGGAAGCCTAGTGGGGAAAATTACAACAAATCATCAATGTAAGAAATTCAAATAAATAGGTAGAGGTCTGATACTTTTCATTTTAGTACGAATTACTTAGAAAGTAATTGAAAGGGTAGCACTGTTGTCCTAGACCAGGGGTGGGCAGGTTTTTGGAATAACCTGTTCAAACCCAGCTGACCTGATTCAGCCAATCATCATCTAGTCATCTAACTAGAAATCTAATTAGAGAGTTGCAGTGAAAACCCACACACACACAACAGCCCTTTCTGGATAAGATTGGCCAGCCCTGCCCTAGACCTTTCCGAGATGGGTTTCAATTCCAGCCCCAATCTATGTGTGAAGTTTGTACATTTTTCCCTTTGTGAATAGGAGTCCTCTGGTAGTGCACAGACTCTGTCAATTGGCATCTGTTAATTCTACAGTGTCCTGCAATGTACTGGATTCCCATCTAGGGTATTACCCTGTCTTGTTTTACTAGTGCAGCCTAAGACTCTTAGAAACAAGCATAACTGGCTACACACAGACACATAAGATCAGCTAAATAACCAACACTACTAATGTTTTAAAAGAGTGCAGCAGAGTGTCTGTTCTACTTCAGAGCAATAACGTTTCCATTTCTGACATTTGGGATAATCACTAACCATTAGTTAAGAGCTGTAGAAGTAAGAACAGACGAATATAGGACAATATCCAATATTTTCACTTACGGGTCAGGTAATTTTTTTCTGAAGCACAAGCTCGGCATTGATAAGACAGAACAAACTTCGGATATCAAAGTAAACTCTATGTTCTGGGCAACCAATAACGAATTAAACGACGATCTAGTTATTGACTTTTTGGAATCCTTTGCTAAAGAATTCAATATTAACAACCTGAATCTATGTTATATATAAATATATATATATGCGCAGTTGCTAATATTACTGTCAACGTCAACAATTTGTCAACATGTAGTCTAAAATTGACATTGTTACATTTCAAATTATGAATTTGTATTCATACCTATTTATACAGCACTGTATTTTCCAAAATTTTAAGCTTTATTGTACAAATGCAAGATTTACAAGTCCCTTGCCTATTGCACTTTAGTAATATACATAGTAATTCTGTGCTTACTTTCAATGTCTAACAAGGAATACATACATTTTTATTAAATACTATTATCATTCCTGCTGTCATTAGTTGCACACAGTATTATTTTAACACCAAGCAAACGTGCACCACGCTTTTGCTTCAGCTTAAATCGCCTATGTGCTAAAACTATTACTGACAAGCTCTCGTATTCTAACATCAACTGTATTTGAGACATTCTAATGAACTTACAGAAAGTCTTCTCAATAGACTCGCCATTTTGGTGAATCAAAGGTGATTTAATGTGGATTTAATGGCGGCTTTAAAGCAATCGTAACGAGGCATACTGCCACCTGCCGTGTCGGAGGACATTAATCTGGATAAATTCATCACCACGTTCCAATCCTCATGTAAGCGTTTATGACGCGCTAAAGCCAATTAAGAGACACAAATATTCTAACATGCTCCTTAGAAATCCCAAACTATAGCTAAGTCTGCTATCTATGTGCCTCCCTCAAATGGCTTTTTAGATTTTGGATTTTCTAGAAGAGCACGTGGGCAATATCTAGCTGTGTAAAATCATATGATATATATTATTTTATATATACACACAGAAATAATTCTTAAGGGCTGGGGTGTTCTTATTAAAAATGGTGACATAGGCCTAACGGCTAGTCTAACCATGCACTATGGATAAAAACATATATTGTGATTCTGAGATGCTAATGTCACTGAATTGCCCGTGTATGTCAGTGCATACCCTGCAATGGATTGGTGTTCTGTGCCTTGTGAGTCCTGGGCTAGGCTCTCTGTAACCCTTGTACTGGATATGGACTGGGGAAGGATGGATGTATTTTAAAAAAATAGTATTAAAGTATTAAAAAAATAACGTATAAAATAAGTACTGTATTAACGTATTTTTAAAAAGTATAAAATTTAAAACCCTAGCAATAGTGCCTAGGCAGGGGCCATCTTCTTTATTAGAACTTATTGCCAATACACTGTTAATTTTAAATGGCGCAGAAAGTTATTGAATTAGAATATAGCAACCATAAAACAAAAAGAGAGTAAACTACAAACTGCACCAATGCATGGTGGAGGTAGCAATTGAGTCCCAGCCCAAATGTGAGCCATCATAACTTCCTGTGCCATATACAGTATTAATATACTGCATCACAAAACAAACAAACATCAATAACACAGGCAGGCTTCTTTTCCAGGTTAGTAAAATGGAATAACTGTTCAGGAAAGTTGCAAGCGTGCCTTGTAAATGTAGGCTGTAATTTTATTCAAAACCAGAAGATGTCACCATAAATTTGTGTAATATGCATCGCTGGATAAAAGGTCATGGAATATAGTTCCTGGTTCTTTATTACCAATTTATTTTGAATGTGATTTAATGCAAAATTAGGCAAGTGCTTATTGTTACAAAATGTAAAATCTCTCTCAGATCACATACATGCACACTATTTTATTTTTTATCAATATACTGTACTTGCCTACGTTGTGTTGAGTTTAGTATGCTGACACTGAGCGTTGTGTATTATTATTAGTATTATTATTATTATTATTATTATTATTATTATTATTATTATTATTATTATTATTGCCTGTGAATTAAGTCTCAAACGCCATTGGTCCGAAGCCCGCTGTCTAGCGGCGCGCGCCGTAGCTGGGTGGATGGGTAGTTTCTTACATCCGGGTAACATTTTCCTGCGTCATTCCCTTTCTGAAGACTTTCGCCGAGCGTGCGAGTCGCGCCGGTGTGGATGGATAGTTGGTTTAGCGCATAAAATAATTCTATACCCAGCTACAGCTACCGGAGCAAGTTGCAGCCATGCCGGCGTATTTCCAGCGTCCCGAGAACGCTTTGAAGAGAGCTAACGGTGAGTGTGCTGGGCCCGTTCGCCGCTCCCCGCCGCGCTCCCCTCGGCGGCATGGCGGCGTGGCGCGGAGGCCATGTTGTCAGCGAGGCGCTTATTCGGGCCTTGCTTGACTTTGAACGCATTTGTCTCCTAAATTTTCTGAACATTTTTACGTGTCAGTCATTCGGTCAAATTTACGCCGCAGTTAATGTGTCCCCTTGTTTTTCTGGGTAGCGCTCCATTTCTGTTGCGATGCTTCGCGATTAGACGTCAGTCGTGGCGTCGGCCTCATTCTCTCCCATTTCCCCGGCTAGCCGGATAAGCCTTTCGGGGCGTCTGAGCTTCACACGGATTCGGACATGTTATTAAATTCGCCTTGCTCAGTGATTTCCACTGGGATTGATTGTGCCAAGCAAGAGAGAATGCATTCTGCTGACGCCTTATTCATAAGGATATATGGTTTTTAGCAGATGCATACGACTGGATATTTTTGAGCGTTTAGGGTTAACCATTCAAAATGTCTCATTGCTGGGCAATTTCCTCGTGTTTTACTTTAAATGAGTATGTGTCCATTCTCGATATATCCTCTGGTTTCCTCTGATCTAAATTCATTTAAGATGCTTATTAATTTCCAAAGCACGTCAGCAAATTCGAAAGCACACATTGCGGTTCTAATCTTATCAGCTATATGTCTAATGTGTATTAAAAAAAATAAATCCCTTTTCTGTCTGGCAGGGTTTTTATGTTTTAAGATTTGTTGGTGTATTCTGATATTGAAGCACATTTCTAGTTGCATGTAATGCTACATCGACCTTTTATAATTGCAGAATAACCTGCATAATCGGGGATCAAAAATAATTTCCTTCTACATAATTTTCTTGCACAAACAGCCGGTTATCCTCATATCATTGTGCTGTTAAATAAGAATGCTAAAGAGATGAACATAAATTCCATCGTTTGGCTATTTCAGATTCACGACACCATTAGATGTGGAAGCCTTGTGAATTTAGCGCAGCATAATGTGGTAATGTCAGTGTTCTGGGGCGCGCATGCTCGTGACTGAGAGCCACGCTGGTTTCTGTGCGTTGCCCTCTAACGGTGGTCTAGAAATCTACTTTTCCGCAATTTGTTAAAGAAATTATGAATATTTATGACCTGACATAACTGATGAGCAAACTGTTGTGCAGTTTGACTTGATTTGGTATTTGCATTTATTATTGCAAGTATGCATTGGTTATTTTAGCTTTGCGGAGATAAAAATGCTGTAAATGCAGCACAGCATCCTGAAACCTTTCGACCACGCTAATGTAATGAAACTGCCTGGCATTTCTATTTGAACAACTTTTTAAATCATTAATGGTAAATGCTATTCCCATTGCATCTATTTATCACTTCTGATTATAAATGACCTGTCCTGGTGATATGAAATTTTCATTGTCCTCTTTAAAATTGTGCATTTCTCAGTTTTAGGTGAGGCAGTTGTAAAAGTGCAAGATTTCCTTTTCACCACTTGCATTACCTGTCATCCTCCAGTTATGTTGGTTTTTTATTTTGAAGTTTAAAAGAACCTTTGTGTGATCTCATGTATTCTCTCCAGAATTTCTTGAAGTTGGCAAGAAGCAGCCAGCTTTGGATGTTTTGTACGATGTTATCAAGAGTAAAAAACATCGAACATGGCAGAAGATTCACGAGCCCATCATGCTCAAGTACCTGGAGCTCTGTGTCGACCTGCGCAAGAGCCATCTTGCAAAAGAGGGTTTGTACCAGTACAAAAACATCTGCCAGCAGGTGGGTGTGTTTTTATACTCTGTTTGGATTTGTACTGTTTGGAAGTCTAAATTCGTATCTTATTAGGTTTGATGCATGCACTTTAGAAGAGTATCAGGTGGCTTGTACTGATCAATATATTACTCAGAATTTAGTGTGCTTGGGGGTGAGTATCATGGTGACATTTTTCAGTTTAACTCGCATGATCTTTAATCCAGTATCTTCTACACTTAAAATGAAACAGGATTGTCTGTAGCCTGTGCCTATTCTTGCAGTGTTTTGGCTTTAACATAATGTGGCTGAGTGATGTGACTCTTATTTTTGCCACTAAATTTTAACGGTGCTGTGATGTAATTTGTGTGTTTTTCATTGAATATGTTGATGTGCTTTGATAATGGTTTTGCTGTTACTTATAGAAAATGTTAAGGTGGCAGTAGGTAAATGTAGCTTCATGACGAGAAACAATTGATGCTGTATGCACATAATCAAAAACATCCTTTGGTGTTTTGTGAATACTAAGCGCATCCTTGCTGATTCAATAAGATGGTAATTAGCATCTGGTGTTGCAGAACATGCACATTTGATATGTGGGGAGTGCTGGATTTGTCTGCAGCATCTGGGGTTGTGGTTGAAAAATGAAAATATTGTTTTTATTGATAATCATTTGAAGTCTTAAAGCTACAAAATATGAAGTGTCATTAACAATGGAATTCTATATAATAATGTTTAGCCATTGTCTTAGGTTGGGGAGTTCCAGCCAGTTCACTCTAATACTGACCAAAGTCAGGCTTTTTGCTGTTGAATGTAATATGTTTTGTGCATTTTTCAAGTTTGTAGTTTTATTTCTGTAGTAGATTTCGGTTCTGTGGATGCATGCAATGTCGTTCCAGAACTGCTTGTATAAACGGTGTTGGTGTTGCAGTCACTTCCACTGTAACATTGTATCACTAATTGATAGTAGTTTTAATTCAAAAATGAAATTTTTTTCAAAAGGTTAACATAAAGTCTTTGGAGGATGTTGTCCGAGCCTACCTTAAGCTGGCTGAGGAGAAGACTGAGACTGCAAAGGAGGAGTCTCAGCAGATGGTGCTGGATATTGAAGATCTAGATAACATCCAGACTCCTGAGAGGTATGCACTAAATTGTATTTCTTTCTTACCTTTCTTCTGTGGGTTTGACCTTCGCATGTTGCAAGTATACATGCAGAACTACCCATGTGTCTCGTCATGTAACAGAATTTTTCTGCTTTTTGGTTTACTTGTCAGTGCGGTCTAAGTGCACTTGTCTCCACTAGCCACATGTCAGGTTACCTTAGGTTAAGCTATTTTGACAGTGTTGTGTATTTAGTTTTACAAAATTTGCTAGTTTTTATTTTTATATATATATTTTTTTAGTCATGCTCTAAGGGATGTTTGAGAAGTGAATTTTGCTTAAATTATTTATTATGGGGCTTTCTTTGTGAAAGTTCAGCATGACAGGCTGAGCTAGGTCCAGGTTAGAAGCATTCATACCCCATAAAATTTCAAAAGCAAAATATATATTAAAGCATACAGCTGTCTAGCTGTTAACTAGGCATATGTGCAGCCAGGTTGAGTTACTAATGAATGACAAGCTATACTGTATGTACAAAAATGGCAAGAAGCTAATGAATGAATCACCAAAGGGTGAAACTATGCATTCAGATTACACAAGAAATCAGTTGAGAGATCTGTTAACATTTTATTAGGCAGCTGAATTAATTTAAAGCAATGTACAATTGAAAGGAAGGTCAGACAGTACCTGGAGCAGTCAGAGGTTCAAGGGTCCAACAGTGAAGTCATTCTGCCAAAACTGGGATTTGAACCTGTAACCTTCCGATCACAGGCACAGTATCCTAACTCACTGAGCCACACATTGGGCCTACAGTGTAGAGCAGTAGTTGTAGCGTTAGTGAATGTATTCTTGAAACAAATGGGTCTCAAGGCGTTTCTTGAGTATTGAGAGGGATTCTGCAGGGCGTATGTGGATGGGTAGCTCATTCTGCCATCAAGGAACCACACAGTGAATGTCTGTAATGAGACTTTACCTGTGACGGAGGTGGCATTGGCTTGCTGACTAAGTAATCTGGGATGTAGGTCATGCTAGGTGCTCTTCCATTAATGGCTCTGAAACCTTGCACCAAGGGTACAATACCACAATTTTTGTAAGATGTAAAAGATTAAAGCAGTCTCTTTTGACTCCATGACTTCATTTTCTGTCAAGCATAACGCCATCTTATCTGCTCTCATTCTGTACACCAAGTGAAAGATTCGGTTTAGTTAACTGGGTGTGTTTCAGGAACACCCATGATAAAATTTGTAGCATGTTTGCAGTCATTTTATCCTGCCTAAGTGTTGCATGAGGATGAAACTTTCATTTACAATTAACATTTACAGCATTTGACAGAGGCCCTTAGCCAGAGAGACTTGGATAAGTGCTTTAAGATTCCATTATTGAATATTTTCTGATACTGGTTCAGTAAAACCCAGGCTAAGAATACTGTCTAGTACCCTGTTGGGGAAAATACTTTCCAGCTTCATGGTTTCATAGGTTGTGATGCTTTGATTCTTGCAGCGTGCTGCTGAGTGCGGTTAGTGGGGAGGACACTCAGGACCGCACAGACAGATTGCTGCTCACTCCCTGGGTAAAATTTCTTTGGGAATCCTATCGCCAGTGTCTGGATTTACTGCGCAATAACTCCAAGGTTGAGCGCCTGTACCATGATATTGCCCAGCAAGGTGAATATTTATCCCATTTGGTTGTGATCTTGTGAACAGTACGCGTCTGGCACAAATTGAATAGTTTACAGGTGTTTAGGCACACCTGGCGTCTTGTATATTTTGAGAAAATTGCATTCTTGGTGTGTTGATTATTTTTTTTTTCTTTTTACAGCATTTAAATTCTGCCTTCAGTATACACGCAAAGCTGAATTTCGTAAGTTGTGCGATAACTTGCGCATGCATCTGGGCCAGATACAGAGGCATCACAACCAGAGCACAGCCATTAACCTAAACAACCCAGAAAGTCAATCCATGCACTTGGAAACACGACTGGTCCAGCTGGATAGTGCCATAAGCATGGAACTCTGGCAGGTGTGTAGGTCAGAAATTCCATCTTTGAGACTTTTTGTCCATATCCATCTCCTCTTACATTAACCTTTTTTTTTCCCAGGAAGCTTTCAAAGCAGTTGAGGACATCCATGGTCTTTTTGCCTTGTCTAAGAAGCCCCCCAAACCTCAGCTGATGGCAAACTATTACAACAAGGTTTCAACAGTTTTCTGGAAATCGGGGAATGCTCTCTTCCATGCCTCTACCCTTCACCGTCTCTACCACCTCTCCAGAGAGATGAGAAAGAATCTAACGCAGGAGGAGATGCAAAGGTACTAATAATTGTTTCTGAATAATTTCCAGATGCTACATAGGTGTTTGTGACATTTTTTGTAACACTTTTTTTTCTCCAACTTCTCCAAAGGATGTCTACAAGGGTGCTTCTTGCCACCTTGTCTATTCCCATCACCCCTGAGCGCACTGACATTGCCCGTCTCCTGGACATGGATGGAATAATTGTGGATAAACACAGGCGTCTGGCTACACTCCTTGGCCTCCAGTCTCCTCCAACTCGTCAAAGTCTTATCAATGACATGGTTAGCAGATCAGTTGAATATTATGCCTTTATGCTTGTGTTGGGTGTATCACCATTGAACTGGACACGTATAATTTGTCGTGAAATTCATTCAAACTTTTCTGCCAAGCCAGGTGAAGAATAGAGAATTTTATAGAATAGTGACTGTTACGCATGGGAAAGCAGAGGGTTTGCTGCCATGCTGTTGCAAGAACTTAATGTTGTGATGTCATTCTATAAACTTAAGTTGTGCACTTTGTCTTCTACTTTTCTTTAGGTGAGATTTAATCTGCTACAGTACGTTGTCCCAGAAGTAAAAGAGCTCTACAACTGGTTGGAAGTTGATTTTCATCCTCTCAAGCTGTGTGGAAGAGTAATAAAGGTAAGTGACATACTCTCTTAAAAAAAAGAAAAAAAATGTATTGATGTATAAGTAATATTCTGCCATGAATTTGTTGTACCAGACTGGGTTTCCCATGTTTAATAGTCAAAAAATGGCTCTCTCAAGCAGCTAACTGCGTTGCCTTTGCTTCGATATATACCACTACTGCATTTATTGCTAATGATGACTCTGGTCAAGGAGGTTGAGGTCTGAAGCTTTGTATGGAATCATGTTCCCATGTTTGAAATGCACAATTGGTTTGGTATGCATTAATCTTTGCAACTTTTTTTGGTAGGTTTTGAACTGGATTAAAGACCAAGCTGAAAAGGAGTTGGACCTTCAACAATATGTTCCTCATCTACAGAACAACACCATCCTGCGACTTTTGCAGCAGGTGAGGTATTGGTGTATAGGTATCTAGATACCCAGATACATTATTGCTTGAGAAATTTGGGGTGCTGCACAAGAGATGGTATATCCATTCTATAGTGCAATAGGTTTTTTTCATCCAAAGAACCTTTCAGTGTTACTTATCCATTCTCTAATTAGAAATATTTTGCTTTTTTTTTTTAACAGGTTGCTCAAATCTATCAGAGCATAGAGTTTAGCCGCTTGGCATCCTTGGTTCCTTTTGTCGATGCTTTTCAGTTGGAACGTTCCATTGTTGACGCTGCACGACACTGTGACTTGCAGGTAAACTACCTATATAGTTCTTATCCTCAGTGCATATACATCTGTTTTTCAAGTAATGAGTCCTGTTCCTAAAGTGATGAGTGTCCCTCTTATAGTAAATCTGAATTAGTATAGGGTATGCAGTAGGGGTGCAACAGCACAGGTATCCCACGGTACGGTATGTACCTCGGTATTTGGGCCATGGTTTCGGTTCGGTTTAAACACAACACAGCAAAACAAATAATACTGCCTCTTATTTATGTATAAAATGTATACATGTAAAAAATTCAAATTTACAAAATGTAAACCAACTTTAAAAAATGTTAGTGCTTCTTAAAGTGCTCTAAACACAACACAGTATTCAGAGTAAACATGCTTTCTGAATCAGCTACATTCACACTCAGTTGAATAAATAAGAAAAACCTAACTCATGTCACTATTTCTGGTCTCCATCCATTGAATATTTAGGAGCTCTCACACACCTCCACCGCCCCCCCCCCATTATGGCGCTGATATGGGGATTTACCTGGATCGCGTTTCATAGCTGCGTTGTTCATTAGATTATGAGAATGCGATTTGAATACGCGGAAATGCGGCCGTTTAGAATACGAATGGCAATCTTCGCGTCTGGGCGGTACTACACGCCCCCGATGCAGGTGAAACAAAGAGAGCTGAACTTTTTTGCCTATTTAAGCTAATTTTAAAAGCTTTAATACTTCAGACAATGGGCATTTTGAAAAGAAGACGGATTACGGATTTAGTCAGTCTTTTTTTTTTTTTTTTTTTTTTTCGTGATTCTACATGAAGATTTCAGCGAGATATAAACGGAAATAGACGAGAAAGATGCGCGGCACCGCCAACAATGCCGTCGTCCACAAAAGGTTAACAGTAGCCTGATGAGCATTAAGTGCCATTTTCAAAAGGAAGTGCAAAACCGAAATACTGCCGTACACAAGGGTGTACCGAATGGTCCAGTATTTTACAGAGTACCGTTGCATCCCTAGTATGCAATAATTTTTTGCAATTATTGTTAAAATTTCTTACAGATATTCAGTATGAGTTTCCTATTGTTTGCATAAAATTAACTTTCATGGTTTTACTGCTTTTTTTGTACCAGGTGCGGATTGACCACACATCTTCCACCCTTAGTTTTGGTTCAGACTTGAACTATTCTACCAAAGAGGATTCGCCAGTGGGACCTTTCTTGCAGAACATGCCCTCAGAGCAGATCAGAAATCAGCTTACTGCAATGTCATCCTCCCTGGCCAAAGCTATTCAAATCATTAAGCCTGCCTCCCTACTGGTATGTGCAGAAATATTCATGGCCATATGCTGTGTATAATTTTACGTTTAACTCTAAATTGACACTGAACATTATAAGAAGTGACTCAATGAATCTGTAGCACTTTATAAAATCTTATTTGAATCCGTAAATTGCCAGTTTAGCACTTCTTCTATTGAAATGTGCATTTTGTGTGCTGTAATAGCAAGAACATGAGGAACAGAGCCAGCAGGCCATAGCCGCCTACTTGAAGAATGCTCGTAAGGAGCACCAGCGTATCCTGGCTCGCCGGCAAACCATAGAGGAGCGTAAAGAGCGACTGGAGAGTCTCAACATTCAGAGAGAGAAAGAAGAGCTGGAGCAGCGTGAAGCTGAGATGCAGAAGGTCCGCAAGGCCGAGGAGGAGAGGCTGCGGCAGGAGGCCAAAGAGCGGGAGAAGGAACGCATCATGCAGGAGCATGAGCAGATCAAGAAGAAGACCGTACGGGAGCGGCTAGAGCAGATCAAGAAAACGGAGCTGGGCGCCAAAGCCTTCAAGGACATAGACATTGAGGTAAATTGGTGCTGTCGTGTTCGTTGGACGGACAGCCACCCCTCCCCAAGCCGCACCCCACCTCGATCTGACTGGTAAAAACAGCCGCAACAACCCTGTGTGTTTCGTCCAACAATGTGTAGGACCTTGAGGAGCTTGATCCAGACTTCATAATGGCCAAGCAGGTGGAACAGCTGGAGAAAGAGAAAAAGGAACTGCAGGAACGTTTGAAGAACCAGGAGAAGAAGGTGAAGATATGTCCGCATGATATGAAAAACTGCACTTGTGAAAAGTAGCTGGTCCATTTTTTACATGTTTGATGTGTTGGAAGCACTTTGTTTTTCCTTATTTAAATGTATTAATAAAAAGATATTTTTCTAGATTGACTATTTTGAGAGAGCCAAACGCCTTGAAGAAATCCCCTTAATTAAAAAAGCATACGAGGAACAACGTGTAAAGGATATGGAGTTATGGGAATTACAAGAAGAGGAAAGGGTAAGAATTCTCCCCGAAATTGTTTTTCCACTGGGACCAATGTTTGCAAATGTGTTATATTCAGTCATTAATTACTGGTTGTTTGTGTTATAGATACTCAACATGAAAGTTGAACGTGAGAAGGCACTGGAACACAAGCAGAGAATGTCCCGGATGATGGAGGACAAGGAGAACTTTGTATCCAAGATTACTGCTGCTCGAAGCTTTATTTATGAGGTAGTTGGATCAAAAGAGTCTTATTTGGTTTTTCATTTTGTTCATTTTTTGATTCATTCTTCTGAACTGTGTTCTGTACGTTTTCCCAGTTTGCTTATGAGCAAATCTTTGGATTTGAGTCACCACACTAAATGGGAAGTCATGCAATTTAAAATTTTGCTCCTTTTCCTACAAAAGGATCTTATATGGCTAACTAGGAGCCACAGGTAATATCTCACATTACAAATCATGAAAAGCACAAATCATTCTCGTATTGCCACTGTGCATACAGATAAATGGTGTGCTATTAGGTTTTTAGTATGCTATGTCTTTTATGTAGTGAATTTAAAAATAAATGAACCATTGACATGTTTTAAACCTGTGTGGGACCGGTGTGCTGCTAAAATGGTTTTTCACCTTTTTTTTTCATGCTCTGTGCTGATCTACATTATCTTGTTGGAGTGCATTACAGTTCTTTTCAGAATTGTGATTCATGCTAGTTTAGTATTCTTAGTCAGTGTTGCATGTTTTGTGACCAGTCCTTTCTGCTTAAAGTGAAAACACTCATTTTGCAATGGTAAGTTTCTGTTCGGCCTTACATGTATGCTTAAAATTTTGTCTTGTAGGAAAAGCTTAAACAGTTTCAAGAACGGCTGGTGGAGGAGAGGAAAAGGCGGTTAGAAGACAGGAAGAAACAGCGTAAAGAGGACAGGCGCAATGCTTACCATCTGCAAAAAGAAGAAGAGGCTCAGAGGATTCATGAGGAACAGCTGAAAAAAGGTCAGGCGCATTCTCGAATTGCTCTGTATTGCTCAGTGCCAGACTCGTCACCTGTTGATGAAATGTTTAATGATGTGAAGGTTGGTGTTTTTGAGTTAATGACTGCACCTAAATTTGTTGCATTGACAAACTGAGCCATAGAGCAGGCTACAAATAAGACCAGTTGCTCTACCTTAACCTGTATGTTCTTTTGTTTTTACACTTCACATTTCTATGTTTTCTTAATCATGAACCTGGCTTGCAGCTATGTCTTACTAGAATGCATTTAGAATTTCTTTCAGGGGTGTCTGAAAATAGTCGGGATAAATTATCCTGCATTAAAGCAAAATATAGCTTGCATTGTCTGTGTATGGGGATTCTGTAAAAACATATTAGTTGACAAATAATCTTTAAAAAGAGTTTCTTGTACTGTATTATACTTGCCCAGTGTGACCCCCAACAGCTTCCTGCCTCATCTAGAGGTGATCCACATTGGTACCCTGACTGAAATTCTCATGGTTAATGTCCTTGAGTAACTTTACTTGGACACTTGCTTTTTCCTTTGTTTTGTTATTGGTCAACTTAACTGTGGGATTGTTCCAAAGCTGTTCAGGTTGTTATTGATACATTAATGATGTATTAATTTGTGCTGGCAGAACGAGAGGAGCGGGAGCGAATCGAGCAAGAGCAGCGCGAGGAAGAGGAGAGGGAGTACCAGGAGCGCCTGCGTAAGTTAGAGGAGCAGGAAAGGAAGCAGCGTGCCCGACAGCAGGAAATCGAAGAACGGGAGCGGCGCCGAGAGGAGGAGAGGAGAGTTCCTGAGGATAAACCCGGCAAGGTAGCAGAGCAGAGACTCGGGCCAAACCCCAGGGAGCAGCTTAACCTTTAAATCGATAAACTGGCCTCCAGGAAAGCGTTTCTGATAAATGTTAGAAACTGAAGCTTAGCACGGACATCCATAAAGGCTACTGACAACACATATGCTTTTCTTTATGAACACTTATTAAAAGGTAATTTGAGATTGATGTTCTGAATAGTGTATCTGCATGGGTTTGTGACAGGCTAATTGGGAAACAAGTCACGACCTGAGCTGGTTTTCAGGTTATGTTGGTATGTGGTGTTATGGTAGGGAGATAAATGCAAATTTAGGAAATGGGCAGTGGATATTACATGGCTGACAAATATCTACTTTGGAAAGCACCCTACTAAAGAGGAATTTCTTTTTAGGAATCTCAGCATTGGGCTGAAAAAGACGAGGGAGGTTGGCGGAAGAGGGCAACGGAGGGAGAATCTGATTGGCGTCGCCCAGTGCCTGAACGGTAAATTCTGATATTCATTTATTCTAGTTGCACATACAAAACGGATGGATTTCCTGGACGCGCTCCATGTTTAATTTGAACCAAATTATCGAACACATTTACGGGTTCTTCTTCATTAGTGATTGGCGCCAAGAAAATCGTGATGAAGATAAAGCTAACTTCCACAGAGATGAAGAAAGGGAACCACCCTTCAGACGGGGAGATGGTCCTCGCAGGGGAGGAGTGGATGACCGAGTGGTCAGGAGAGGTTTTGATGAGGATCGTGGCCCACGTCGGGGTCTGGAGGAGGACCGAGCTCCTAGAAGAGCTCTGGATGAAGACAGAGGCCCCAGGAGAGGGCTGGATGAAGACCGTGGACCCAGGAGAGGCTTTGATGATGACCGGGCCCCACGAAGAGGGATGGATGAAATGTGGGGTCCAAGGCGAGGGGCTGATGATGACTGGGGTCCCCGAAGAGAAGAGGGAGGAAGTAGAAGGGGCATGGATGATCAAGGAAGTCGTCGTGGGGATGATGCCAAACCTTGGAAGCCCCTTAGCAGGCCAGGTAAACTTTCTGCCTGCACATGGATAAATGCCAGCATGGCAGAAACATTCAATTGTGAACATAATATATCATAATTGTAAATTTGAGAGCAAAAAATGAAGCAAATTATTTTTGTACATTATTGGTTTTACTTCAGTTTTGGCTCTGTATGCAGCTGAAAAATGTTTGATAGCATTTGGTATCCTTTGTATTATGTATAACTAGGACCCTACAGGTTTGAAAGAAGGTTTGAGAAATAAATTCTTGTGCTTTTTTTTTTCTCAACATAAGCAGAATTTTTGCTTGTCACACCAAGGAATTTTATTGTATAACCAACTGAGTATCTGAAAATAAGGACAAAATATTTTGTGGCTGTATTGAATTTTATATTTGCATTTTATGCTAATTTTAAAGGTGGCTGGAGGGAGAGGGAGAAGGCTCGTGAAGAGAGTTGGGGACCTCCACGAGGTGACAGGGACCATGATGAAGACGATGAACAAGAACGAGATGAACGAGAAGACACAGATCGTTTCAGGGAGCGCAGGCCTCAACGGTGAGAATATAATTTCGAATTTATGTAATTGCCAATATACAAGGAAATTGTGCCACCTTCTGATTGTCAGGTCTACGTAGCCTTTATTTGGTTTGAAAACGTTGATTCATTTTTATAGTTAAGATGCTCTAAAATTCTAAATAAATAAATTAATTAATAACGCCGCTTGTCAAAATAGCAATTTATCAACATCTACCCCAACTTCTGAAATACACCTAGTTGATAAATCCAAATGTTTTGACCATGGAGCTATTGACATCATACTTACATTGGATTGTGTTCCAGAGAGGAAAGTGGTGGAGCTTGGAGGCGTGGTGGTACTGAGGATTCTAGCAGTTGGCGAGAGAATCGGCGAGAACGTGAAGATTTTGACCGTGATGATCATCGTGGAGACAGTGATCGCCGGGACATAAGAGAGAGGAAGGAAGATCGGGAACTCAAAGCCCCACCACGAGAACAGGAAGATGGTTGGCTAGCTCTCTGTTACAGCAGCACTTGCTTGACTTGTTATACAGCTTGGAACACGATGTGCCTTCGTCTAGTTACTAAGCTGTCTAATGTTCTTTTGCATATAGGAGTTTCTTGGCGGCGTGGTGAAGAGAAGAAAGATGATCGTAGAGAAGACCGGGACACCCCTGGGAAGGCTCCGCCCAGGGAAAGGGACCGTGATGGTGAAAGGGGTTCTTGGCGTTCAGACAAAGATAGAGATAACGCACGCCGCACCAAGAACGAGACTGACGACGATGGATGGACCACTGTCCGCCGCTGAAATGTCTGACAGTTGCCTCTTTCATGTCAGAGTGGTTCATAGCCCAATTTTTTTTTTCCCGTCATTATAGTAATGAAATTTATAAAGGTGATGTATTACGAAAATGGCCATTTCAGTTAGGATTCTTTTGCTTTGGTAGGATACTGCATTAATCACACTATCTAGTTTGTGGGGTTATCCTTTTGAGGGTTGATAATCCTTCGTATTCAGTAGTTTTAAAATGTATTGAATGCCTATGCATTGCTGCTTACAGATGTGCTGTTTTTGCTTCCCTTAATCTGACATTAAATAAAGTAATTTACTCAACAGTATTTGCTTATTTCTTGGTTTTCTGCCTGTAGGGGGATTGGGGCAGGTATTTCGGCTAAACAAATAGGGTTACAATTCATTGGCGGCTTGCTAAGTGACAACTTCATTCTAAGAAGTGAAACTACACTCTGTACATTTCTACTTTAAATAGGCTGTATATTTATATCATTTCTGCTTTTACCATGTTATTTTAGGTTTCGTGTAATTTGGTAATATTTTTTGATCTAGGAATGTTCAGTTTTCCCCCATATAAATTCATTTCTTACCATTAATTGGTAATCGTACCAGCTGCTGTACTTTCATAAAGCAGAGGATCCCTGCACTAAGCACTTCTGAAATGCATAGAACCCAAGATGGGAGTGAACAGGATTTTTTTTCCTAAAACATTGCTGGAAGCAAAGCAGACTATGTAATACAACCACATACACCTAGTCTCCTCCATTGCAAGGGTGATATTACATGTTCAAAAGGATCTCTGTGATCCTGTCTAAAGAAGGCTAATGCCCACTCACCAGGAGGCTATATAAATATTGCAAATTGAGCCAGAGAACTATATGCTAGAATAGCTGCAGGAAGATGCTGAGAGATGCTGAAAACACTGAATAATGAAGAGGTGATGGGGTTATGTGTGGAATAAAGTACCTTTAGCGGAAAAAATTTCGGGCATGGTATATGGCTCAACATGTTCAGTGCCTGTAAACAGAAAGTTGCCGGTTTCTGGGGCTGACAAACTGATACAACTATTGGGCCCCGGAGAAAGGCTCTTGCTAGTTGTATTAATTTTTGGGGACTGAAAGTACTTGATACTGACATCCTGGCTGACCCTGTGCTGTGCTCTCAAGCTTGGTCTTGCCAATATATGTCTTTCTCTTAGAGAGAAAGATGAGATAAGGTTGCTATGAATTAAGTATCACTACTCTATAAATCAAGGGTGATGACCTGCCATATCTTCCAAAGTGAGGTAGATTCCAGTAGTAGTGGAGGGTGATCTGAGGGTGCCTCTTGATCTGAGCCCTCATCTTAGGGCACTTTTCCACTGCACAAGGAACCGTACTTTCGGTTAAATATTTTCGGTACTTTACCTTTTCCATTGCTTCCAGTCAAATATCAGTACCAAAAGTTCCAGCACCTAAAGCATTAACCCATAAGGATCAGATGCTCACTTTGCATTTTAATGAGCTTGACTTGGACCTTGAAATGGACAAGGTAAGTCCATTTAAAGAAGTTGAGTATGGAGGTCAGGTCTTATGTGGTCCTCATTCCACTGCACCGACAGATTTTAGCCGACACACCTGCTTCTACACCTGTTTCACCTGCTACTGCTCCTCTCCCGTACCTAAGTGTCCATAGCACCTGCCATCTCCCAGATTTCAACTGAACCCTTAATTCTGGAGTATGATTTACATGCATATGAACTAATACTGACATGGACATGGACATGGAAATAGACATGGAAAACCAGCAAACACCGTTAATTAAATTCACCACTCGAAAGCATCCCTTTTTGATAATACGTATTCCCTCAGTCATTCGGCAAGCCTACCAGTGCCTTTACTTCCCTAGATGTCTGAAGGGGGTCTGAATACCACCAGTAGCACAGAGAATGTCTCGCTTGTTGTGTTACATGTTACATCAGGTAACCCCGCAGAGGGTAGTGAAGAGCATTGACAGCATTACTGGCACATACTTAACAGCAGTCCATAATGCATGTATTTGCACACAAATAAGTATTATGCTTATATACACCTGACACAAAAAATACCTTGGATTTCTCGAGTTGTGACATACACTCCCACCTCATCATCCTGAGTCAATGCCTTCCTTTGTTCTGACTGGATTGAATTCAGTTTATCTGCTTTTACTCTACTAACCTTTCCACTACATTTACTTTTTTAGAACAGTTGAATCTGTTTTTTCCCTCATGATCTGAATAACAAAATCCTAAGTATAATTTTAGATTGACGCTGGGAGGTTTTTCGAAGGTATATTTTATTTGATTTTAAATCAGAACGTACAGTCTAAGTAATGATATCTGCAGTGTTGCTGTGCCACCATCATAATGATATCCATTGTTTTGTTGTAATCCATATAACTGGGGATTCCACCTGCATGTAGGTTAAAATTATTACAAAAGACTTAAATGTTTTTAAAATAAACTGATATAAATAATATATCAATTTAAAGAGGACAAGGCACAATGCTAATGCTAAACACTTGTCTTCTGCGGCACAAATAAATGTTGCCATATGGAGAAATATTTCCAGAGAGCGCTTATGGTTGTATAGTTAATTCATACTGAAAAAAAAAATTCCCTTTAGGTTAGGAGATTTTTGAGTGACATCTGCTAAATAAGAAATGGAAATATCTGATGGTAGGACTTTAGACAATGTTAGGTTTGTGTTTTGTGCACATCTCCAACATTACACAAAAAAATTCCTAGAAACATTTGAAAACTTTCAATTTGGTTAATCTTGTTCGTCATACCACTGCTAATTAAGCTTTTCCTTTGGTTTCCAATTCCAATACAATTCAACATTGTCAAATGTATAACCGTGTAATTGGCCATACTCGCAACTTCTTCAAAGGCTAATTCTATTAATGCATCAAAGCTGAAAAAACATAAAAATTTATCTCAAACATATCCACTGATATTTCTTGAACAGAAAAGGTTCTAAGACACATGGAAAGATGGTATTTATGAACATAACATTTATATTTGGTCATACACATTATAATTAATATTATAATGAGATATTATAATGAAAATGTGTAGCACAGCACAATTATAGGTAAACAGGTTAATAAGGAATAAGGGTACTTTACACACAAAAACATAATGTTTGCATATACTTACGGCTGTCAAATGAAACCCTGGCATTAACGAAGAACAGGTGTTTCAGTTCATTTCTTGAGGTAACATGTATGTCCATTTCATATTTTTTTTTCATCTATTCATCTATCAAAGGTAGGTTATGCAATTTTAATTTGATAGGCCTATATTTTCTCCCATCCCCCCCCCCCCCCATTTACAGAGCTAGGGCTGCATAGAAACACTTGGCTTTATTTAGCAGACTAAGAGGAGGAATTTGCTGAATCTGACAAAAAAAAATATTGGATTAAAATTACATAACCTACCTTTAAAATGAATATATATATATATTTTTTAGTACTTAACTAAAGGCACTTCATGTGAAACGCATAGAACTAAAATTTTGACACTGTCATAGCTACAATTTCATGCCATAGAGTTCTCAAAGAGTTTCACGCTTAAACTCCTGAGTCCTTCAAAAATAGGGAACACCATATCAAGTAATCATTTGGGGATTTAGAAAAGTCACCTCTATACGTTATCACAGTTTAAAAAATACAAAAACAAACATACAAATCAAATGTAAACGATTAAATAGAATAGTGCTGTTTAATAATAACCTTTTTCCCCCAAAGCATCTAATTGGTAATTTTTTTCATGAGAGGGAAGAAAACTAGAAAAGTAAATAACTTTCACCTACAGACAGGATGTAAATTGCTCCTATATTAAAAGCAGGGTTAGCTAAAGTAAATTTAACCTTTTTACAATGATGACTGAGTCTGAAATGAAAGTTCTGGTTTGATGTGATGAAAAATCCACTCCTTTTTTCCTTCATAGATTCAGTAGTCTTTTTTTACGTTTGTATGTTAATCCAACATCAAATATAATCCATAATATTCTTAAAAGTTTTTGATATTCATATTATTAAGTATCTGTTAAGCTTATTTTCCAGCCTTTCATATCCATAAAATGCCACAGAAAATACCATATTCTGTTCTTTAAGAATATTTTGTTCTACGTAGGTCTTTTATTGCAAAAGCCACTCTCCAATACAATTCTAGACATATGGGCCATTTGTAGTTGATGCCACCTACAAAGAAGCAAAAGCTTTCTTTAAACTGTCTGCTCCATCAACAATATAGTTACAGATCCAGTGGTTTCCTTTACATTTAGTCAGTCTCTTAGTTAAGTTCCCCTTAAGATGTTCTTCATTTTCCATTACGTGTCGTGTTATCGCCATATTGATAGTTATTGTCCACCATTGTCTTCTTCCAGTCCAGCTTCTCTCCTTGTACAAGTCAGATGATATTCTATTGTTTAACTTATTTACCCATCTGTAACTGGTTTCTTCATATCTCATCCTGTGGTTTGTAGTTGAAATTTTTCATGGAGACAATGAGATGCTCTGGCATACCCATTTTCCAGAGAAAAAATAGCTGTATATGTTTTGTAATCAGTAAAGCATGTGTTGACTGTCTTTAGGTGTTTAATGGTTTGTTGATTCTCAGGAGTCTCTACTTCCTTAGACAATTCCCCTTAGTGAAGAATTGTGAAGAATATTTTTCAAATTTCAATACATAACTAGTTACTTACTGGTACAGGAACATAAATCTCTTCCAATGAGTAGGCCATTTTTGGCATTATTTGGTCAACACGTGAATTCTGCTTCAGTTTCTTGTGGTATTTCTACAGGGATGCCATGTAACCAAGTTATCTCCCTTTTCAGCTGTGATCCTTTTCAGCTAATCTCACATCCATTTTAATAAAGGTTCTTCCATGCACCTGACCTCATTAAATATAGATTAGTTGTTCAGCTCTTTAGTATAGAGGTTCTTAGTATATTTCCCATCTTTACTTGACCTTCATCCATCTGATATTTGCCTACTGACATCCATCAACATATGCACTTGTTTGGAACTTTTTAAAATCCATAGTTCTTCAAAATAGCCCTTGCTTTTTCGTGTTCACTTCATTCTTCGATGACTTGCTAATTATGAAACTTCTCACTTGCATATTTCATAATGTTGATTTTTCCAGAATTCATGTTTCAGAACTTTAAGGAGTTTCTTACTGATATGGGCTTCTCTTCTTTGCAATTTTAACTTTCCTCCTGCCATCCATCATTTTCAGTTTAACCAATTGTTTTCAGGTTCCTTTTCGATTATTCCTTTTAATTCCATTAAGCATGTCTAGTTTGTCACCCTGAAGGTCCAGTACCTTGAATCAGTATTGGATGTTTTCTTTGAAGGTAATGTGGATTCTATAGGATTTTCTTTAATGTCCAATGGGCTTGTTACTTCTCTTCGCTTTGAGCGTATACCTTACAATCTGTTCCACAATCTGCTCTTGGCCATGTATTTCCATTTTGCATTGAGTTCTTGTATTATTTGACAGTCAATCTAGTAATGTTCAGCTGTAAAGACAATACTTTGGTTGCTTGAGGAATGTAGTGAAGTAATCATTAAGTTTACAGAACAAACTGATAAAAAAAAACATCTGAGGCAAGAGTAAGACTACTTAAATTCCACAGTGAATGAACAGAGTTCTAATTACAACTATGTATTTTATATTTAACATATATTAGCGGAAAATGATAAGCACCATTATTAATTGTGTCACCAACTCATAAACCATTGAGATTTTTGTTCAAAGAAAAAAAAAAATTCAGACAATGGGATTCCATAACCCATAATGGGATCCCATTGTATAATGTACAAGTTAAATACTGTTTGCGAACAATTCAGGCAAATACAATTTTAAATGACTTTGAAACTTTTCTTTTTTTTTTTTAGAAAAACATATACCATTTATTAAAGATGGACACCAACTCCAAAGACATGCACACTCATTTGCTCATGAATAGTGTTAACATTATTGCAACACTGTTTCCCTGCTGAGTTGTATATTATTAAAAATGACAATTACGTGGGATTCTATTTTCTGAATATTTTAACAGAATACACAGTGGTAGAAGGAATGGCAAATATTTGATGTCATATAGCCTACTCAAAATGTTAACAAGACTGCAGAATCCTAACATGCAGTTTTCACTGCATGCATGTCAACTCATGTGAGACAGCCTGCAAACAGCACAAGAAGCATTCACAGTAGGTAGGATGGAAGGGTAGCTGTGGAGTCAGGCGGCAAAGCACTGGCCTTGGTTCCACAGGAGATGGAGCAGCACATTTGTATTCTTCTGTCTCTCACACCTAATCTTCCATCTCCTAATTGCATTTTTCCCCATTGTCCTTATGACACAAATAGATACACAACAGCTACCAAACCATTTGCCACTGAATACCTTGTGGATATTCGGGGGAAAAAAATTGGTCATGATAGTTTTTCTGCAACAGGTAGCATGACAATAATGAACAAATGTTCTATTGCCATGTGGGGGAACAGGTACTTCTTTTATTCAAGTTTTCTCCTTTTTTTCTTCTGGTTTATTTTTCTCTCTCTAAAATATTTCAAACTTTTGTTATCTGTGTATGCTGCTCTTCATCAAATGGTTCATTTTCTGGGTCAGAGTCAGTGGTGTCCGAATATCTATAGTGATCTGGTTCATTGTCACTAACGTCCGGCGTGACAGACGTTGAAGTGCTGGCCTCGGAATTTGAAGGTTCCTCCACTGTTTTCGTAAAGTACAACTTCACCTGGAAGAGAAAGCACATCTCAATAAATGTGAATTTAGACAATAAAAGTCAAAGTTCACATACAATAAAAACAGGAGAAATGTCATCCCACTTATTCTAGGGTCCACTGCTTTATACTGCACCCTTCCTGATAACATTATAATAACCATCCATCCGTGTTCTAACCAGTTACTCTGACCACAGTTACTGAGGGCCTGGGATTTTCAAAATTTAGAACTTAGAAGAAATGGTTTTGTAACTCTTACACCACATTGCCAAAAGGATCGAGACGCCTGCCTTTACACACACATGAACTTTAATGACATCCTGCTCTTAATACATAGGCTTGAATATGTAGTTGGCACACCCGTTGCCGCTATAACAGCTTCAACTCTTCTGGTAAGGGTTTCCACATGGTTAAGGTGTGTGTTTGGGAATTGTTGGCCATTCTTCCAGGAGAACATTTGTGAGGTCAGGCACTGATGTTGGACGAGAAAGCCTGGCTCGTAATCTCCGCTCAAATTCATTCCAAAGGTATTCTAAAATCGGGCTAAGGTCAGGGCTCTGTGCAGGCCAGTCAAGTTCCTCCACACCAAACTTGCCCATCTATGTCTATATAGACCTTGCTTTGTGTACTGGTGGCCAGTCATGATGGAAGAAGAGGTCATTCCCAAACTGTTGGAAACATGAAATTGTCCGAAATGGCTTCATATGCTGAAGCATTAAGAGTTCCTTTCACTGGAACTAAGGGGCCAAGCCCAACCCCTGAAAACCAGCCCCACACCATAACCCCCCTCCACCAAACTTTACACCTGGCACAATGCAGTCAGGCAAGTACCATTCTTCTGGCAACTGCCAAACCCATACGCGTCCATCGGATTGCCAGAGAAGCGTGATTCGTCACACCAGAGGACACTGCTCTAGAGTACACCACTGCATCTAACGCTTTGCATTGCACTTGGTGATGTAAGGCTTGGATGCAGCTGCTTGGCCATGGAAACCCATTTCATCAAGCTCTCCACTAGAGGTCGACTGATATTGGTTTTTCAGGGTGAATCAATACTAGAGCCCGACCGATTTATCGGCAGGCCGATATTATCGGCCGATATTAGGCATTTTACAAACTATCGGTAACGGCATTTATAATGGCCGATAAATGAATATTTCAAAAATAAAAGAGCAAGACAGTCAGTAGGAGAGAGAGACAGTTT
>JAODKM010000058.1:10325522-10337281 GCA_026780845.1 Petrocephalus sullivani | reverse complement strand
GGAATATCGGATTTTAAAACCAACAAATATTTGTATCGGTATCGGCCTGCAAAATCCTTTATCGGTCGGGCTCTAATCAATACTGATTATTACTAGTTAATGGAATACCCTTTGCTTAATAACGTAATAGAGTTTGATTAAAATTAGCAGTAACATGTCAGATAATGTTACGGGTAATGTGAGAATCTCATAGGGTTGAGTAATGCCAGTACTGTAATGTAAAGTAAGATACGCAGCCAGGAAGATCAATAGGCTCCTTCTGCAACATTAGCTGTCGCTGCTACATAATGCTATTATCACTGCCATTACAGGTGGCATTGCTGGCTCATACGGCAGCGTACTGCATTCAAAAGAAAAAAAAAAATATCAATAATTATCAAAATACATTTTACATAAAAACGTGCTTGGATGTTGCTTTTCTCTTTAATAAATTTATGACACTTCCGTAGGCTCACATTATCACCACAACAAGGGTCATTATTTCGGCAATAAGTCACTAAGTTGGCAACATTACCTTGGAGCTTCACATGGTGGTCGTGTGTGAGTGACAGCAAGGCTTCAGCGTTGACTGGCTATTACTCGTGTGACATAGCCAATCAGAGATTATTGTGGGCGGGACATTAAATGAAGCAGTGGGATGAGAGCAAAGGGCACAGAGGAAGAGACTGCAGTGGAGCCGCAGTAGCGTACCTTGTAATTACTGAATATCAGTGAGCGTTAAAATAAAACGTTAATACCGATAAAATCGGCAAAATGCCTAATATTGGCCCCCAATAATCGGCCAGCCCGATAATTGGTCGGCCCCTACTCTCTACGCACTGTTCTTAAGATAATCTGAAGGCCACAAGAAGTTTGGAGGTCTTTAGCTATGGACTCTGCAGAAAGTTGGCAATGCCTCAGCATATGTTGTCCCCACTCTCTGTGATTTTACATGGCCTACCATGTGACTGAGTTACTGTTGTTCCCAACTGCTTCCATTTTGTTATAATACCACTAACAGTTGACCATGGAATATTTAGTAGCGAGGAAATTTCACAAATGGACAAATGCACCGGTGGCATTCTATCACAGTACCATGCTTGAATTTACTGAGCTGAGAGCAACCCATTCATTCACAAATGTTTGTAGAAGCAGTCTGCATGCCTAGATGCTTCATTTTTATAAACCTGTGGCCATGGAAGTGATTAGATCACCTGAATTCAATGATTTGGAGGGATGTCCCAATACTTTTGCCAATATATGTTCCATGTGGATTCAAGTGAATTTCAGAAGTTTGTTTTCAGTGATCAATTCTACATTCTCATTCTGTGCCCATCTTAAACTGTCAGTTGGAGAGTCACTATTTAAGTACCAAAGGCTACTATGGTCCAAAATACATTTGGGACATTTAGCAAAAACATTCAAATATTATTCCGTGGATTACTGCTTCAGTTATTGTTGCAGATGGAAATGTAACTTGACATTTAATTTGGTTTTCACTTGCAAGACAAGATTAAAATTGTTCTAATTAAACTGATAATACCACTGCAGGCCAAATAATCTAAATTATATGATTTTATAGAGTGGTCACCTTGTCAATTTTGCAATTAAATTAAAATTGTAAAAACTGCATGGCTTGCACTATATAATTGTGCAGTATTACAGACATTTATGAAAACCAACTTAAGATGACAGTCAATGTGTGTTCCTCAACAAGGAAGAAAAAAGGAAGAAAAGGAAATGGCGACAGCAAGCTCACCCTGAAGTTTGGGGAGAACAGTCTGTTGGCCTTATCTTTATTCGCCTTGTCCAGATCATTCTTTGTCAATGCCAGAATAAGGTACTCCTTGTCACTATCACAACACTCGGTGGACTGAATTCCATCCAGTTCCTTCAATAAACTTCCATTTTCAACCTTGTCTATGTTTTCTTCTGGTCCGGGTATGAAAAAGGTGTTGACCCAAAAGTGAAACATCTTGTCCTAAAAGACAATCATATTTTACAGTTAAAATACATACCTAGTTGCGTGCAATGCAAAACCTCTGAAGAAACTCTCACTACACTAATTTATATATCTACTATCTCAAAACTTAATGGTAAACACACTGGAAAGTTGCATTCCTGTAATAATAGTAATAACGGTAAAAAACACTGAATAATAATGGTAAAAAACACTTAGAAGCAATACACTATGTACATCAGACAACACTTTAATGTACAAGCGGAGTTCAGCAAGCACATGGAAAAAGTTACTAGAGCAGTACGATTTAGCAATTTTTATAATTACCTTTTTCATCATTTTGTTTTGCTTGTGGAAAAACTCCACTTTTATGTCACCACAGACTGGCAGGGGCTGTGGGAATTCAAAGAACATGTACTTGTCCTCCCGCTTTGTGTGTGCTGCGTTAGAGGTGTGGATCTTCACTTTCAGCTGGTAGACGACAAACTGTGGATCTGCAAAGTTATTTCAGATTATTTTTCTCAGCTAATTTTCACTGGTGGTGTTAACAAAAAGTCAATGGCATAAATAGGACTGCATTTTGAACAATGTGTTTGCGCATTAATATCAAGTCACTTAAATGTGGTGGAATGCATTCAGCCTAAACTTCAGAAGAAGTCAGTCAGTTTACGCTGTTTATAACATGTTTTCAAGTTAAAATTCAACAGTAAAAGTTAATCATAAAATTGTACTTTATTAAAAAAAACACGTACGCGTTCCCATAACAAATGTTGTGCACCTACACATTTCTAAAACGTGCCACTTTAACACTGTTTAATAATGTGCTACTTACTGTTGATGTGGTTTTTGTTGGTCAAAAGCATAATGTCATTTCGTTGCCTTACAATAGCATTGTACGGACAATGTGCCCAGCCACACGTTACTTAAAAAAAGACCACTCCTACGAATGCGAAGCGGGCACAAAACCATTTGCTATTTTGCAGTGTGAAAATTCGCAAAGCGCTGGTATGAAACTAGCAACTAGTGTGTGTGGAAATAAATGAATCACACGCCCACTATAACACGGATGATTTTGTACTCCTATGCATTTCAGTCTTTGTTTTCACTTAAAAAATGAAACTACTTACTACATGTTCCTCCACTGAACATAGGGACGGTTTCAAAAACCATCTTGTGAAACAGCAAAGCTACAGGCTTGTACTCCAAATGTTTTTTCAACAAGTAGCTGTAGTAGAAGACATAGCGCCGCTGACTGGGAATTGTTACTCCCTGCAAAAGAACCACAGATTTTAGTAGACATCCAGACTTTGAAAGATGAACCTAACTCAAAAAAAAAAACTATTAAGTAAAATTATGCATCTATTATGCAAAACATCAGCTGCATGCATTAATTTGGGGTGTATAAATTGAACAGTACATTTGGTATAAATGTGTATTAGATAAATGGCTAACATATCATGACATAAAAACACAGAAGGAAAACCACTAACCTTTTTGTCTCTGGTTCTTACTTCACCGTAGAAGTCTAGTGCTTCTTGTGCTTTTAAAAATTTACCTCTGTGTAGTAAGTAAGCACATATCATTACACCAGTGCGTCCTTTTCCAGCTTTGCAGTGAATTGCTGCAACATGATTGTCATTTTCACTAAGCCACTGGTCAAGATCTTCACAGAAAGGTTTGATAAGCTCTAACTGTGGAGGATTGTGGTCTTCAAAGGGATACTGTGCAACTGTAAAACATAATTGCATAAAATTATTTGTTTATAAAAAAAAGATTAAGTGAATGTCAAATTAATAAACAGATCCCTTTTAAGTTACCTCTGCAGTTAAATTTGGCAGCATCGTAGTGCCTTTCTGCACATCTGGAAGAGGAGAGAGAACACAGAAAACATGCTTACAAAAAATTAGTAGAAAGAGAGAAAGTCTGTTAATGTTCATAATGCACACCCAGAAAAAACATGAGCTTAAAAAAAACTATATAAAACTGAAGCCATGTTTATTTGCATAAAATAGTCATATTAAGAACAACACCAACAACAACAATAATAAAAATAATATAGTAAAATACTTACAGGTTATAGATCTTATAATGATTTTTATGTTTTGAATCCAGGAACCTATGTAAACAAAAAAAAAGGTTGCATATATAGATTATGATGCTTTTTCAAATCTTTCAACACAAGGACATGAATTAAAAGTAAAAATCCAGACCAAAATTTTGTTTCAACTAACCAGTTGAGTATAAAAAGAGTCACAGAGTGCTCACCTGGTTGGTTGAAAGTAAATCTTGGTCTGGATTTTTACTTTCTAGGCATTTATGGATCTGAACTATCCATAATTCTCCACAATGTATTGTCTACTATGGCATGCAGTCATATGTTGCTGGAGTCCTAATGTTCCTGGATTCCTCATGTCTGTCTTGACCAAACCTGCCGGTCCCTTTCAATTATGCGGCCATAGGTAGACCTAATGAGGAGGGGCCTCCCCCTTGAACTTACTTATTCCCCATCAT
This sequence comes from Petrocephalus sullivani, assembly GCA_026780845.1. Lineage (NCBI taxonomy): Eukaryota > Metazoa > Chordata > Actinopteri > Osteoglossiformes > Mormyridae > Petrocephalus > Petrocephalus sullivani. Next base: position 10,332,831 of record JAODKM010000058.1, on the reverse strand, counting down.
GTTCTTTTACAATAGAACATGCTCATAATTATAACAGATCAGCATAAGAGTTGAACATCTTAACAGCTTATCATATCTTTATTAGTATTTACATTATAATACATCCCCATGACCCTGACCAGGATAAATGATTAGAATGGATTTATTACAGTTAAGGAGAGCGGGTTTGTGTGCGTTGCCTGTGCATGTGGGTTGATATCTTCTTAAACAGGTGTGTGCGCTTAAGATTTATTATATAAAGCAGTTGTGTTGATGTGCACATAAATGCACAACTTGATTAGTAAAACATACAATAAAAATAATAATAAATAACATGCAATTTTTAAAGTACTTACCGTACCACATCATCTATATTGTTTCTGTAGACGCCCTCAAGTCTTTCAGCAGGAAAACCCATAGCAATAATGTTCGGATAAATATCTGAGACCAGGAGTCAAGGGAAAATCTCATGGATGTTTAGTGTCTGAAGCATTAAAATAAAAAGGACAAAACATGTCTTAATTCTTTAAACAAACATAAGTCAAGAATTATTGTATGATTCAGATCTAAGAATAAGTGAAAATACTTTTAAAGCATGCACAATAAATAGAACCCCAACTACTTTGTAGCATGGAAGAATTAAAACACAAAGGAGATGTGTACCATACACAAACAAGTGTACAAGGTCATAGGAAAATAGGTCTCAGTATTTCATATGCAACAGTATAACACCCACAAATGTGTGGTATTTGGAAGCATTCATCCAAGATATTAGGTATAATTTCTAGTAACTACCATAAAATTTCACAAAAATGTATACCATCATATAGAGGTCGACCGATACGAGTTTTTCTATTGCCGATGCTGATATTTAGAACTATTTTGCTTGGCTAAACAGTTCAGTTCTTCTTGCACTTTGACTGGTTTGTTTGCTAGATTGAAAGACTCATCCAGCTGTTTCACATTAACATTAGTGATATGAGCATGATTATAGCAGACCGACCAATCAGCACAGCAAGAATGCAGCGCTTAAGTGAAATCCAGGTTCTTATAATTGAAAGGATAGTTTACAAATCCTGTCCTAGCTCAAAGTATCCGGGATGACATGGATTATCTGTTCACCCTAATTATAAATCACAATTCACAATATACATCAGGTTTTTTAAAAAGATTAAATAGTTCAAGACCTAGCCACTAAACTGGAATAGATGGTGATAAATGATTGACAAGGAAGTGAGATATATAGACAGCGCTGAAATGTTATGCAGGCAGAAATTGCTTTGTTACATATCAGTTTTTGTTCTAGTACTATTGCACCCTCTGAACACGCTTGCCAATTTGTTTTGTCGTTATAATTATAAATGTTAGGTAGTGCACTTGTAACTGGGCATTCAATTAAGCTTAACATAGCCGCACTTATGTTGAGTCCACTCCTCGACCGCAAATATGTTTGTAATATGCTATTTGCCTTCCTTTTATGTTGCTTTGGTCAAAAGCGTCTGCCGAGATAAAGTACAGTCATGTACTGTATAACAATGTTTTGGTCAACGGCAGACCATATATACAGCTGTGGTCCCATAAGATTGTATTCAGAACACAACGATAAACGAAGCAAAAAAATTAAAGTAATAATAATGGATGCGTGGAGTAATGAAGAGACCCAAGCTTAAATTGTGATCTGGTCAGAAGAACATATACAACAAGATCCAGATGGTATGACAAGTATTTTGTATAATCCAGCTACTAGGATAACACTATGAAATCACAAATCATAATGTGATTTTGTTGCAACAAATATTGCGGCGTTTATAAAGCAAAAAATTTGTTCAAAAAATTTCTCACGAACGACAGTGGCCGGAACACGTTCTCTTCCAAAAAAGCCTGTCCACGAGACGGCGTCTTATTTTTAACAAGCTCAAATAAGGTCACGCTAATCAGCATCAGGTTAAACCAAGAGAGGGGTGTTTTTTTTTTTTTTTTTTTTTTAAAAGAGCCGTTTAGGAGCCGAGCCAAATGAGCTGGTTCGCTAAAAAGAGCCCATATTCCCATTTGGTAGAGAGAGACACGAGGAAAACAAACAAGCATGCAAATGAATATTATTGCAGCAGGAAAAATTATTGACCTCATTTTAATTATCGTGTAGTTAATTTATTTATCATTTATTACGACAGGCCTAGGTCCTGATACTGATAGACTGCATTTTTATTCACTTTTAATGTGAAGTGCTTCCACACAACTGAGGCTCTTTACTTAGACCTGCAACCAATATGCTGCCATATTGCTTACTAATGAAGAAGGCAAATTTTAAATCAAAGCCTATACATATTGGCAGTAAATATTACGATATTTATAAAACAATAAGGTTGAAAGAACTGCGCTGAAAAAACTACCCAAAATAAGTTGGCTATCTACCAAAACAATCTCTTTACCGGGAAAGGCAAGTCAGTAGTCTGGTTAAAAAAAACTGTACTAGTACACGTACAGTTCACCATTATTTTAAAATTTTATTAAGAATGAATTTGACAGAACATGAATTTCAATAATATTTTTCATGGCAACCTAAATGTACATGTAAAATTAGAAGCATAGATTTCTCTTGCCGCAACCAGTGCCAACAAATCATTCGCTTTTTAATATTGTCTATATGGAATTCAAAATATTTCCATATAGCGAAAGGTGAATGTCTTCTGGTGATCATTTCTGGTCCATTTCCTTCAGTCATCATTGTTTAATTTCTTAAAAAAGTGCCACACTTCAAGGAACTAAGAAAGAAAATTATTAGGATTGGCTCAGAGAGTGCATATAGCGGTCACACAAAAACAGTGGAGGTAAACTTCAGAGAGACTAAACCACAAACTTATTAGAAAATGGATAAATCACAACAAATAATATTGCTGCTAATACTTAAAATATGATTTAATTTTAAGATTTTTTTATACACATTATAGAATAATTTCAAATTCAACAATGCTGACTAATCCCTAATCACAATGTGATTATTTTTTTTTCAATGTTGTACAGCCTTGGCAGAATACCCTCAATGTCACAACACTTGGGAAGTTAAAAATCTGCAGGTGTTTTAATTAGTCTGTCTCCCTGGTGCATCAAAATAAGGAACAGTATGGTTCCTATTGCATAAGCGGTTGCAGGCCTCTATGGTAGACCTGAAACAGTTCCACTGTTAATTTATGAAATTGCCACTCACAGTATGTGTCTAATGTGAGAAAAGTAAATACATAAAATCCTCACCAAAAATAGGATGACAAATTTTGTTGAATTTAAATATTTAGCATATTTGATCATAACAGGGTAAATCCTTATGAAAAAATAAACTGAGTACTTAAATCCAGACTAAATACATTCTTCAAAAATTTAGTTTGTTTTACAGTCTACAAAGGTTGTTAGTTCTGTAATTTTGAATTCACAGATTTTTAATACTAGTAAAACGACTTAAGTGTGTTTCATATTCATAACTGGCAAAGAAATAAAGAAATGTGCATCGATAATCGATAATGTGTTAATCGATAATCGGGAAAATTAACCATCAATTATCAATTAATTATAATTTTTTTACAAATAATTTTTATCCTGGATGGATAGCTGGCGCTAAGCCGAAGTTTTATCCGTGCATTGTTATGCAGAGTCTTTGCACTCATTTGCACTTTCCGGAACGAAAAACTATGATGCTATATTGTAAAAAGAAACGCGAGTAGCGAGTGCACACAGGAAGTCAGGTTTTCTGCAGAAGAAACATTTCGATAGCGACAAAGAACTGATGAGTGCATGTTAAATTGCTATTGTGTTTTTTTTAAATAAAATAATGGCAACGAAAGGCTCGTCCTCTCTTGGAACTTGCGCGTGACTCTGAGTAGTGTTACAACAATAATTTGATGGAAAATACAGAAAAAAGCAAGTTTTTCCCCCATTATGAAATATTTAATAATGAACAATAAATATTCCAGAAATCTTATGGAATCAGCTGCCTAGTTTAAACAAAAAACAGCACTCAAATAGGCAGTGGTGCCTGAGGCTCTGAGCTAAAACGCTCCACATTCTAATACACTTATTTATAAAATTAACTCACGCCAGCCTACTGATTTTTATTTAAAAAATATGAGCATGTTAACATGCTCAGAAGTGACACATGAGCACAGCATAATTACGGTCAGTCCCACTGCTGAAAACACCTGCTTGGCAGGTACCGAAGTAGCGGGGATGCAGAGGTACTGGCTCTGATGTGATGGTAGGTTGAGAGAATTCATTAATAAGGGTCGGGTGCGTGCTGTTCAAATAGTACATCATCGGAGATGTTGTGTTGTAGATATACACGGTTTTGAAATATTTACAATAAACTTTATTTTTACTTCAGAATGGTCCCATACCAAACTGACGTATTTGCGCATATATTAATTGTGCCCTCAGCTGATTGCTGCCACGTAGTGAAACCCACTGCATTGCTTCAGAGAAAGGTTGACACGAACTTTATCAAATTCCATTTGATTGACAAAATTCTTATCGATAATCGATTAATTATGCCCATCCCTAGATCCACAGATCCATCATAAAATTTGCCAATGAACCTAAAACAAGGTACCAACAGCGTCATCTTTCCAAACCACACCAGGTCTGTATATATGGAGAATAAACAGCAGGAAAATACCCAACACAGGCATACCTTTTGTGCCCCTGCTTATTTTAGCCAAGAGGCATGTTCTGAATCCAACAAAGCTCCATAGAAAATTAAATGATATTCCATCACCTAGCAACTCAAAGACACAAAGTAAATACGCCACATAAAGTTGGTTCAAGAAAAGGTCAAAGTACTCAACAAGACGACAAACTCTTGTGCATTTTTCCTCATGTTTAAAGAAATTGTGTTACTGAAATCAACATACTGAATAGTCCTACTCATCTTTAGTAAAGTGGGATTGCGCGACACACAAAAAAAATGGACACGCAATATGGAATGCCAATTCAAGAAAAACACAGGATGGGATGTATCAGAGGGAACAAACATTGCCAACCAAGCTATAATTATAAAAATCTCTTTCACGAAACTAATGGTTAAGAATGAATAAGCCAAACAACCCACAGAAAGGATCAAAAATAACTGTCCAACAAGACGCCGATCCAAACTGGTGCCAATCGAGTGCGCTGGGTAATACACTTTATTGTATCAGTGCAACATACAAACATTTTGACTTAGGCATAGCGGTCACTATGAATTCTCAGTATACAGAATTTTTGGTATATCAATATATCTTCAAAATGAGATACAGGATGACAATACCATTTATAGCGATATACTTTAACTGCATGGTAAAATTAGGGCTCTATTAAAGATTTTTTAATAGAAACCCATAGTATTCCTTCCATTTGTAAACTCGGGCTGAATGATTTTAATAAAATCTAATTGTGATTTATCTGAAAGATATTGCGATTGCGATTTTTTTAAAAACTCAGTTCAGTATTCACTATATGCGTTAGGGTTGCAGCGATGCCGATACCAGTATCGGGTATCTTCGTTAAAATACCCGTACTAGTATCGGATATAAAGTGCAGATACCACGCACCGATACCACTCACTATATCAAACTGGTCGCAGCCGGCGAATGTGATTTCTTGTCCGACCTGACTTCAATGTCTAGAGGGAAGACAACAAGCCGGAGACTGAAGTTTGGAGATGCTGCCGACAAGTTTGTGTGAAATAGCTGTAAGCCTACCTGTAGACTTTCACTGGGAACAGTCAACAAATGTCTGCAATTTGGGGATATTTTTAGATAAGAGACAATGACAGGTGTAAGGCAGATTGTAAGATCTGTGCTGCTATGGTGTCGAGGGGTGGAAAGGAAAGTTCGTTTAACACCAGCAATTTGATTAAACATCTGAAAACGCACCATAGTGCCAAGTACACAGAGTTCTCTAAAGCTGAAGACCGCAGCAAACAACCTTAACTGAAGCTTTGCAAAAGCGAGAAAAAATGTCCAAAGACATTTCATGGGCCATAAAAATAACAGAGGCTCTTATTCACTTTACTGCGCTCGAAGACCAGCCGCTGTCGTAAAGCTGGCTGTGTTAACAGCACATTTCATTTCTTTTATCTGCTTTAATTTACCGTATTTATCGGACCATAAGACACACTTTTTTTCCCCCAAAAGTGGGGAGAAAACGTCACTGCGTCTTATGGTCCGAATATTGCTCTGCTCACATGCTTTAAAGAAGAAGATATGTAGTAAAGTGCTGGTCCCTATGCTAACCCACCTTTTATGTGCATGCACCTTTCCTCCTCCCGGTCCTTCCTCCTCCCAGTGCTTGGCAGGGAGAAGTGGTTACAGCTTTAAGCGTACTTTACCGTTATGTTATTACGGGGCAGTGCCATACACGTAAGGACCGTGGCACGTGACAACGGTTTGACTGTCTTGTAGTGGAACGTGACAGTGGCACATGCTGCATGACAGTGGCATGATGGAGCTCCATGGATTGCCCTCAGACTGCTCCATTCACGATCCTGCGGGCCGCTGCCGATCGCCCGCCGACCGCTCCATTCACGATCCTACGGGCCGCCACCGATCGCCCATCAACTGCTCCATTCGCGAGTCGCGATCGCTCTAACACAGTCCCTTCTCTCATAACCTGCCCAGCCTGGCATATACGGTATAAAAAATGTTATGCTGGTGAGAAGAGGTTTAAAACTTATGTATCGGCGAGAGATGGTCTATGGGATATTGTAGATACTATGTGGTTCAGAATCTTTTTTTTCTTCATTTCCCTCCTCTAAAACTAGGTGTGTCTTATGGTCTGGTGCGTCTTATGGTCCGAAAAATATGGTACATTCTTGGTACATTTTTGGTTTGTAATTGCTTTCTGTTAAATCATGTTTTATTTTGGTTTTTGGAAATGTTTTCATTAACAATTCTAACCGTGCCTTGAGTGATGCAAGTACATAATGCATGGTTAGCTTTAGTAAAATTATTAGTTATTCTTATAATATCCATACAACAGTCCACAAACATGACTTAAGAACAGCTTTGCTTTTGGACTTTGCACTGTGTCACATGCTGTGCGGTATGGACTCTCTCACATGAAGTATTATCGTGCGTTCCATTATCCTCGGGAGGTCGGAATCCGAGCCAGATTCCGAGTCTCGAGGCCAGAAGTGACGACATTGGTGCAAATCCGAGACAAATGCTCGGGCAGCCCAGAGTGCCCAGAGTTTCGGATTCAAGATGGCTGCCCAGTGCAAAGACTGTAGCGGTGCTGTGATATTTTACATTTTTAAGCACTTTAGTGCTGTTTGAGTCAACTTCGCAAGCTGTGTACACCGTACAGC
>JAODKM010000058.1:10290439-10325422 GCA_026780845.1 Petrocephalus sullivani | reverse complement strand
CCACGCAACAAACCAAGAAACCCCCCCCCCCCCCCCCAAAAAAAAAAAAAAACCACCCTGGAATAGTTCTTAGCAGTCAACGTCACATACTGAACATCCTCTTAACAACATTTCTTTGTCATTGTGCCACTGGCACAATGTATATCCCAATATATATCACCCCAATATATACATGCATTAACAAGGTTTTCCTGGCTGTACAACAACTTTCTTAAAATCGTAAATGCAAGATGTGTTCCTTATGCACACAAAGTAAATTAATGCACCAATAAGCCAAACCACTATGGGTCATAGAAATCCAATTCAAAATTCACATAGTAACAAATAATCACAGTTACTGACTGGAATTTGGGGATCTAGGTATTGATAATATTACATTACACTTTTTTTAAGCTTTTAAGGATTATAAATCTATATTCACAAATTAAATTAAACAGTTTACAGAACCAAAAATCTCCATGACCAAAATTCCCTCCAAACAAGGACTTACAACTACTGCCACTGTCCTAGAAAGAGATGACGACTTCACTTCAGTGACAGCTGCATATAAAATTAAGCAGTTATGAGGATTCCAGTTAAAATGCACAAAAGACAGCTCCCAACACAAGCCACTTGGCCATTCTGTTAAACATATTCTTTCATTTTCCACTGCCACCAATGTAAATTCAGGACCCCAAAATAAATTATTGAAGCATATGTCAAAATTATTTCTTAGCCAGATAAGCAAAAATCTTTATCACCCTAAATACAGGCAATTCGCATCCTCTGGAGAACTATCAAAGAGTGGGCAGTCTTTGCACAAACACATTTAGATAGGAACTAGATTTTTGTAGGCAATGGCTACAGCCAAAAACAGACTCCTCCAAGTACATTGTGTATTAGGTGGTATGGGAACTCTTTAGTCTCCCAGTGGCAGTCTCTAATTGACTCTTGTGCCACCAATCCTTCTTCGTACCTGGAGCACCACACACATTTTGTTAAATTTCTCACAAACATGCCACACTGTATATGAGGGAGTCCAACAGCAAGGACAAAAATGATTATGATTGGCTCAGAGAGCACATGGAGAGCTCATGCAAATGCAGAGGCAGTAAATTTTAGACTGATTTTTAGATAATCTTGAAAAGGAGCGATCATTAAAATTGTAAAACATGCCAAGTTTTGGCAGAGTAAAAATGTTTTTGCATAACTTCTTAACCCTGCTGACTATCGCAGTCATTGCAATGGGGCAAATTAATGTGCATTAAATGCCATGTTAAGGGGGTCCTATTATGCCTTTATAGTTTTTCCCTTTCCTTTGGTGCGTTATTTAGCTTTATGTGCTTGCAAACCATGGGTGGCCAATCTTATCCAGAAAGGGCCATTGCATATGGAGGCTTTCACTGGAACTGCTTAATTAGATTAGTAATTAAAGGACTGATTGGCTGAAGAGTTCTCACACCTGGGATTGAATAGCTGATCTACAGGTTATCCTAAAAACCTGCATACACATTGGCCCTCTGCGGATAAGATTGGCCACCCCTGATGTAAACGGTCTGCAAGGTCTTAAGGCCCAAAGTACACGCCAATGGGAGTAACTCTCACCACAGAAACCACTGTTCTCTGATCTGCCTGAAATGCCTTGTTGTAATTTTAGCCCTTACTTCTGTGACATGGTGAAGTCACCTTATAACACAATCCTTACTGGCTACCTACCTGGAAGCTGTCAGTAGACTGTAAGATAGGGGAGTAACATATAGGGCAAGCTAACAAATCAGAGCACACTGAGCTGATTGGGGGTGGGGCTTAACACTAAGACTGTTTCAGAGTTATAGACAAAGTGAATAGAGATCTATAGTGTGAGGGGGAAAATGTATTTTTGGAACACTGGAATAATGAAGCATCTATTCTAATATACCCCCATAAAAAATAATGAACGGTGAAAATAAGCATAATGGGGCTCCTTCAAGATACATCGTTGAGGCCCAGTACTAAGGGTGGCACAGTGGTGCAGTGGGCAGAGTCATTGCTGCATACCACCACTTTGTGTGTGGAGTTTCTCCTCCCTGTGTGTGCGCAAAGGTTTACACTGGATCGACTGGTTTTATTTTATTTATTTATTGACAGAGAAATAATTTTATATTTCCCATAAATGATTATAACAGTAACTTAATCTGAAGTTTACTCAAATTATTAATATAATAAAGTGATAGCTGCAGTCTGAGTACTGCATGCATACTATTGACAATTTTGAACTCCTTTTCCCAAAACAACTCCACACCAAGGGGAAGGCCAAAGTCCCACTTTGTCCATTAAAAAGACAAATCAGGAGCGTCAAGAACCAGCACTGCAAAATCTGGCCAATCATTCTCAATAGCATAAGTGGGGGGTTACCTTCTCTCTTCACATTAAATAAGCAATGGAGAGGTGTTCAACTGATCTTGGAAAAACTTCTGTGAGGTTACATTACATAGCTATCTTTAATGCAACCAGCACTTAAAACAATTACCAGTTCTGCAGCCCTGCATTACACATCCTCTACAGAAAACCTACCTGGCCAGCACAATGCTGACCAAACAAATGCCATTATCTCCCTTGGTTACTCAGTTTTCTTGAATCACCCCAGGACTTCCTGAACATCTACATCACTACAGATGATCATTTTCCCATGATCATAAAGTGAGTACTATAATCAAAGAAGCATATAAATACAGGCTGACCTGAAGGATTTTGCCTAAAGGATTGACAGCTTTTCCCTTAAAGTTTGATGTCAAGTATGATAAATAAGAATGCCTCATCCTACAATTTCTCAGCTTTCATCTGTAAAACAATTGTATATTTAATATTACTTTAGTCATTCCTTAACTCCTTTGGCAAATTAATTTAATATTGTATATCAAAGGCTTTGTTGAAAAATGGGCTTGTTAACAAATCTAATACAGATGCCAAATATTTCTACTGGAATGGTTATTAAAGAATCATCAAGATTTTCACATCGGCTTTAAAAGCAATTTTAAAATTTGTGTGTCCCAGTCCTACCTTAAATGACCATACCATAAGATATTTGTTCCCCAAATATTTAAATGCTCTGAATAACATGTATAGTAGCTTAATGTTTACTTTAAGTAAATTAACTTCTACTTAAATTACTAAAATTGAAGAGAAAGTGATAAAGGCAAATAAAACTAATAGCAAAGCTAGATGCCAGTATCCAGTGCACACACTATGGCTGCTTACTTCAGTTACTGGAAGAGCATAAGATCAAAGATCCATCTCCCAACCACTTATCCTAAGTTCATACTTGTACCCTCACCTTATGTGATGTCCTACAATACCTAGGACCTTATTGTGACCCCCTAATGAATAGGAGGGTGGAAACTCGATTGATGGACAATCATACATTGATTAAAAATAAGCAATCTGTATTTTGTGGTGCTACTGATATACAGTTTCTTACATTTTGAAAGATTGTTAATCAAAATAGGAATTTAAAACGTTTGCTCTATATAGAGATCTACCTGAATATTTCAATACAAACGGGCTTAATAGGAAATTTGTTGAAGTGGCATTTGTATAATTAAAACACAGCCGCTTTTAACTACAGCAATAAAATAAGATTCTGATAATAAGCGGGTCAGTACAAGCTGCTGATGCAATGGCTCTTTGTGTAGAACGGCACTGATTTTGTTTATCGAAACCATTGGTTTTTCTAAGTAGGCCAAGACTATTACGTTGGATACCTAGGACTAGATTTGCGGGATACCTACATTACCACCAAAAATTAAACGTAATAATCAATAATATTACATAGACAATACAGTGGATAGTTAATACTCTACCGAGCATCTCTTGCTGCAGCATTTTAGATGCTTACTTGCTAAGTTTGTGGTATATTAACTACATTACCTAAATAGTGTGCACAGGGGATTATCGATAGTTAGCAAAGAGGAAAAAATACTTACCAATTTGTATATTTGTATCCATAACATAATGGGAACCAACCCCCCACCTTACAACAACGTCCTATTCAACTCTGTTTGAACTTATATATAAATTATGAGAAGAGGATACAGGTCAAGTCCAAGTCGAATCCATCTTCCTGATATCTCCTTTTGTTTCGGCTGACAAATTCCTTAATTATTGCGGCCATTTCCTTCACAGGAGGACAGATTTTCTAAACCTAAAACAAGGTAGCGTTGCGTTTTTAATGCCACTATCCTCCGTAGCTTTTCTCCCAATTTCTCGGTGTAAACAGTTGACGTTGCAGGATGTATTAGAATGGCTTCGGCTGAATAAAAGAGGGCCTCGTACCGTCCGTCCACAGGCCCGTATTGCCCGATCCTGGAATTTGTCTTGCAATCCCACAAATGAAAACAGCACACAGTCATTCACCTTCCGACCCTTAAGGTTTTCAAACCGGCTCCAATCTGTAATACTACTACCCCAAATTATTTGGTCAAAAAATCCAAAGTTCTGCGCCGTTTATAGTCTTAGTAATTCCACTCTTTTTAATCATACGCGCTTATACACACGTATTTTTAGGCAGCTATGCAAAGGCTAGCTAGCTAGCTAACTAGCTACCCTGACATTCTATAGCTAGATAGCTAGCTAGCTAGCTAGCTAAGTAGAGCAATTGAAATACAAATCGAGCAATCCGTGTCTTCAGAATGTCAACAAAAACATAAAATTTTGACAGCCCACATATTTACCATTTAAAAATATACGAAAGCATTATGAAATTATATAAATATTTTTTGACAAATCTTTTTGTATGTATTATGCTGCCTTTTTATCCAACTCTCAAAGTTCCATCATGGCTTCCAACAGAGGCGATGAGACGTACACGTACGTCAAACAGATATCCTTCCGCCGACCATAGTCCCTTATCAGATTCTAATTTAAATAGAAAACTTAAAGTGTTTATGCTAGCTGAACAAAAAATGTATATTACATTAATGCTACTGTTAATACGAGTTTGCATTCTATCTGTCTTAATTCATATTCTGCAAATTAATTTATTGACTGCGGAGGAACACAGACATAACGCAGGGAACTAATTTCTATGTTAAAGGAAGCACAATGTTCCAGTACTCGGGGAAGTGTCAGTGCTGTTTAAATCCCTACGTAATATGCGTGTGTCTCTGTGTTTTATTATTAATTTGGATTTTATAAATAAATGGGCAAAAAAATCGGAACATGTGTAAAGCTTTAAGCGTTATGTTTTAAGTGGCAGAATAATTTAGATAATACAGCATGGTTTCACTAATATGTTGCCTGCCATATGCTAGTATGGTAAGAGCTTACACAATTATCATTGGTAGTACGAGTACCCTTGTAAGTTCCGTCGCGAGTGGAGCGAATATCGACATATTTAGCATCATAATTACTTGACAAATGAAGCTTCAAATATACTGCTTAAACTTGGCTGAGTGGTGCCCCCTATCTGATCTGCCTGTAGAAAAACGACTGAATATTTACCATGGCTATTAATTTGGGCTAGTATGCAACAAAAGTGTGGAATGTGGCATGTAGGGAGGGCGGTGCTGTGGATTTGATTTCAACTTGGTGTTTCTGGACTTCCCATGATCTCCCCGTTTTCCCACGTTTCCATCCGCGTCTAAAAATCGTAGTTTAGGTGGATTGAGGTTTCTAAATTGTGTGTGAAGTAGATTTTTTTTAAATAATAATTTGTCATTTGCATTGCTTTGTTACGGTGTTGTGAAACTTGCAGGTTAGGATCCAGATGCAGGATTCAATTGTAAAAGCCAGACTGTCATCTAAGTTACAGGTCAAAACCCTAGTGTCAGATCAGATGCAAACAGAGTATAGGAAAAATCCAATGTAAAAAAGAAAAAGAGAATCTATGCACGAGGTATAGAAAGAAGTCCTAAATCAGAATAAAAACTTTATTACAACTCAAAAGGTAGTTACAGGTAATGTGGATCAGGTGACTGCATTGATGAAGAACTGGCGTGTTTAGGACAGTATTCCTATTACTTACAACGTCAAGATACTTTGGACATTGTAATTCGAAAACAAGCATGCTGAAATGTTGTATGTATTTCAGAAAGAACAGAAAGAACCAGAGATCTTAGACTCAGCAGTAGGTCAGGTGAAAAGGACACCCTACCTGGATTGTAGTTGTACCAATAGTGGAGCCAGGAATCAGCGTGGGTGGGCTGGCAAATAATCAGGTGGGTTACTTATCAGGCTGGCACAATTGTTTTATTGTACTGTATCGCTCGCCGTAAATGCTGAATGGGTGGGCCCAGGACCACTTTGGTTCACCCATGCCCCTGCAGAGGAGCTGTACTTGAACCTGGCATTACTCTGAATGGCTACCCCAAGTTGGCTGATGCATTACTCATAATGTTGAGATTGATGTATGCGCTACATTTTTATCCCAATGGTCATTAGGGATTTGACTGACTTTTAACCAGCCCAGGTTGCTGAGCCTAAAATGATCTATTGATGAAAGTGTAAAATATGTGCAGAATCTAGGTGGGCATGAGGGTAATGTGTTTTGACCTTCGTTTTCCCCCTCCACTCCTATTGCTCTGTATCCATCCATTTCTGCGTGCCTTCTGATATTTTTTACATTTGGGGAGTGATGTAGTATGTTAGTTCATATCATGTCGTTTGCTATTTGTGATGAATCTTTTCACTAATAGTATATTGTTATTGAAAATATTTTGCAAAAGTGAATACTGGTCAAGCAGTAACAAGTAACATTTTTTGCCAAGTTTCTTATTATTCACACTTAAACTCCTTAGCTCATGTTTTTGTGTACTATGGCAAAAACAGGGGCAAAGTTTATGTTTTTGCATATTTTAAGTTGACCCAGACAACTATCAGTTTTGCATATTCATATTGTTGTTTAATAGCTATAGTAAATGTACGCAGAACAATTTTGATTGGCTTGCATCTGGCATCTGCTGAGATGTTCGTCATGGTTCTTGTATCCAGGTGATGTCACATGAACATGTCGTGCACAAAGAGGTTAGCCTGAATCAGGATTCTGTGCTCATTCTGTTAAAAAATACGATTATTATTATTTTAAAATTATCTGAAGAATCAGTTCTGTGTGTGAGTAAGTTTGGAGTTATTTTCCGAAAAGTATTATTATCCTTGCCATATTTGAGTCAATGAGTTGATCTAACACATATTTTAAGTAAAGTTTGGAGTGAGGTATATATGGTTCAATTTTCTTTAGTTGTATTAAATGGAATTAAACTGCAGTTTTAGAGAAAAATTTATTGCTGTCTGTCTAATTTCTATTTATGACCTCTGTGGCCATCACCTATTTGCTATAATATGAATTATGTGTAATGGCAGTGAATATCATGATTAATCCTATTTATTGAAATACTTTACTCCACAGCCCTATATTTAATAAATGAAAAAGTCATACAGAGCAAGCCAGTTTTTAATATATGCATTGTTTTCCATTTCTACATATCAGTTCAAAATAAAATATCACAGTAATACTTCAATGAGGGAAATAATCATAACACATCTACAAAGGATTAGTTCAGCCACAAATATAGAATTTTATCATTTTTTCTTTTTATCTAGGATTATATTTTATAAAAAATTACTAAGCAAGTTTTATGACTTATGTTTCAATTTATAAAGAAGTAGAGTCTCCATCTTCTGTAGAATCATCAGGGATAACTACTGGCCTACTGGGATAACTATTAATAGATGTTCCTGCAGATGTCACTTCATTCTCATCCATTTCACTTATAGTAGACAAACCATGGCTTTCACTTGAAGTATCCACCAGACTTGGCTCTGTATTATACTGTCCACTGTCTATGCTACCACTGCCTCCACTTTGCCCAGCTGACACACTAGATCTCCTGGACATTGTCAAATCACTCAGCTCCTCGCTAGATTCTTTTCTCTCTGTGTCAGCCTCATCTTCTTCAATAGATGATTCACCTTCTTCACTTGCCTCCTCAATTGTACTCTCCGATTTAACTGTTGATTTCATGGATCTGTAGCTCCCACTTACTGTTGATGATACTGTTGTCACGCTTTCAGATGTACGAATGTCAGAAATGGACGTTTCTGAAGTTTTTCTGGTCTGCTTGAGTGAAGAACTGATTGAAGACTCAGCAGAAGATCTCTGAGAACTTGACTGTGAAGGTACTGTACTGCCATTACTGCTTCTTCTACTTGTTGGTATACTCCCCTTGGATATCTCTGAAGTGCTCCCTGAAGAGCTTACTGAACTCTTCTGTGATAATGACGACATTTCTCTGGACACTTCTGATGACTTGCTGCCTTCTTCCATGTCATCTTCTGTGGACTCTTTCTCTGAACTTGATCCTTTCTGTGATTCAGACTCTTCTTTCTCTGATTCAGACTCTTCTTTCTCTGATTCAGATTCCCTTTCCTCTGATTCAGACTCCTTCCCTGTTCCTGACTCTTTTTCAGATTCTTCTTCAGATTGAGAGTCAGTTCTTTCGGATTTGTCCTTGCTTTCTTCATCAGAATCTTCTGGTTTTTCTTCCTGTTCCTCCTCGGAATCTACAGTACTTTCATTGTCATCATCTCTGTCTAGGTCAACTTTAAGGTAATCTTTGTCTTCTGAAGTTGGTGCAGAACTACTTTTTTCAGAGTACTCCTCATCAGGAGCCCTTTTTCTGCGCCCTCTGATATCTCCTTCTGAGGCACTGATGTCTGGTTCACTTTCATCAGTAACACTGATTGAAACCCTTGTCTTTTTGTCTTCTATTTCAGAATCCGTGGCAGCTTGAGATACAGACGCCCTTTCACTTTCAGCAGAGCTTCTCACAGTGCTTTGGGACTCCCTTCGTTCTCTAAGCTTCTTTGCAATGTTGATGCGTTTAAGGACTTTGTTTAGTTTATTATGTGCTGATGACTTGCCATCCAGTTTTTGCAAATATTTCGCTTTTATCTTGTCAGTAGATGGTGGGATACCTTCCATACTTTCTTGGCTTTCAGCACGGCTAGCAGATGTTAGCTTAGAATACCGGCTGTCTTTCTTACTCTTGGAGAACATCCATGGGAATAGTTTGGTTTTTTTCCATGGGGAGTAACCTGTGACAGGTGCAGCACCTTTTTGTTCAGTGATTTTTCTCACCGCTAATAGTTTACTCAGTTTCGCCACTGATTTCAACTTTTTGGCACCCGTGCTTGCAGCAGAATCTGATGGCATTGTTTCTTCAATCACTTCAGCTGGGGGCTGGTCACTAAATCCTGGTATCGTAGGCCGACCTTCTATTTGCCTCCTGCCTCGCCCCCTGCCTTGTATCTGTAACAGGTACATCATCCCACATTATTACTGACTTCATAAAACAGTGTAACCATCATAAATTGCAAATTAATTTGTATTTTGTTTCATTCCTTTTTAATTTTCCCTTTTTCAATGAAGGTATTGAATGCTTATGCATATTTCCTAACTATAATTATAAAACCCAGTAACAGTATTTTAGGAGAAAGTTACCCCTTGTTCGCGCCCATGTGGACTGAGATAGTAACCACTATCATCGAAGATCTCGTCCCCATATCCCTCATACATTTCAGATGGTGGTATCAGTCTTCTCCGGCTACCATAATGGGGTACATGGTACCTGGAAGGGGAAAAAAAACACAAGTGTCAGATGTACATGTTTTAAAAAGTTACACATTTATTTGATCAAATCTTATCACCTGAGAAATGTGTATTTATTTGTTTCCTGCCTTTTATTGTATGCATTCCAGAATATAATTTATAAAACATTCAACTTTTAAACATCACATGAGGAGATGATGCACAAAACCATGGTCTACAGATCTTACCCCTGATCATAAGTATAGTAATCCTGTGGGCCCCTGGGTATCCCCTTTTGTATTGCCTGGAATAACAGGTAAAACATTTTATATTCAAATGATACTATCAATAAACTGAACACATTATTTGAAAATTAATCACATAAAAATGTTTTATATATATTATTATAAAATAAAATACTTACCCCTGGGTGTCCATAGCCTTGTCTGTAAATAAACAGGAAACATCATTAATAATGTATTGTTACAACACGGTGACCAAATGTAACTCATAGCAATTATTATAATAATAATTTAATTCCGAATAAAATGGTAGTATGATCCAACATTTGTTCAGTTACCAAATGTAGAGGAACACAAATGAATTCTCATCTTCCACATTGCAGTTAGTCTAGCCTACTAGTCAATTCACAATGGTGAATTTTTTTTTTGACCACAACATAGCCTCGGTATGCTGGACACTTGGGCTTTCTGGGGTCTGTTTCCTGGCTTTATTTAAATTGATTTTGTCTTGCTCTCTAGTTCAGCTTAGCATCCTACATTCAGTTTGCCTGTATGTCATTCTTGGTAATTTCTGCTTCAGCTTTGTAGGCGAACCAGAGACTAGATGTCACCGGGACAAGCTGGAATTTTAAAAGCGGATTATATATTATAAGAGAATGTTAAATTTGCATTTTCTTCTCATGTTTAATAGGTTTCCTCTGGGCATTCTGCCTTCTTCCATCAGTCCAAAGAAATAAAATTAAATGAGCTACCATATCTAAAATCTACTGTAATTTGAAAATGTGGTTGTGTGCCCTGCAATAGACTGGCATCCTGTGCACACTTTTCTTTTGCTTTTGGTCTAGGTTGCTTGAGGAGGGCCCCTGACCCACCCCCACGACCTCGTGCTGCATAAGAAACTAAAAGATGGATGGATGCGTCTTCATATTAATTTAATGTTAAATGTTAATTTGTTTGAACGTACCATGTTAATTAATAACATGATCTGAGCACTGGAATCTATAGAAGACTGCATTTACATTTATTTTTTACACACTTGTGCTTCTGGAGCAGCTGACGATAAGGACCTTTCGTAAGGGACTAATGGTGATATGTACTCTGCCGGAAAAGTTCCAACATTGTAAAAGTGATGCTTACTTGGGGGGGCCCCGTTCTTCGGGAAGACTGCTGGTAGGGCCACTGGCTGACTTGCCTGCTGGCAGTGCCATCTGTATCCTAGCTGTTTTTGCACACTCTGCTTGCCGCCTTTGAGATAAGTAAGAAAAAAAAGATCAATGATCAGAAATATTTCTATCAAATAAGTGAAGACTTGGAGAAATCTCCTTAATCATTTTACGCAATTTTCTGTTATCCATTGCTATTGTCTATGAAGACAGTGTTTTTATCATGTCCAAGAGTCATATGCTACTAGGAAGATGTAAAACTCTCAAAGGAAAACCAGAAATAACAAATAAAGTATACTTACTCTTTGAATCTGATTGGGGTAGAAAATAAACACAGAGAATATAGTTAGCAAAACTGAAAATTAATATGCAAGATTCAGTTTGCATTTTTAAAAAAAGACTACAGTGAACAGGGAGCTACTAAGCTAAAATTCATATTGATTCTCTAGCTTTCTTCGTTCATTCTGATATTGGTAAAACTACATTATCTGTGCATTTCCTTTCAAATTATTCAGTTATTAATTTCCTTGCTGTTACATTGCTCACTGTAAAACAGCTGGTCTTTGAGATTCAGAGCAGATATCTCGATGAGCACTGATCGATGTTATTGAACACAGGCAGGTTGGAATTTGCATTGCTCTTCCTGAATTCTATGTCCATTCATCAGGTGGAGTTTTTGTTCTATGATGACTGAGTTACACAATCCCCCTTTAGTTGGAACACACACTCTTGCCCCTCTTTTAAAAACAAGGACTGCCGGTCCTATCTGCCAGTTTACTAGGAACTTTCCCTGCCTATCTATCAATGATTGTGAAGTACTCACTGATTATAGGTGACCATGACTATGAGAATTGCAGGAATGCAGCAGAGGAAGATGACGATAGCCAGAGCCATCAATGCCCCCTCTGTGTAGCCAACTGCCTGTGCTGCCTTCTTCACACTAAGCAGAACGTCAGGATTGCGTATTTCAATTATGCGGCCACCTTCACCCAAGTAAGGTTCAGAGTCCTTGTTAATATCCAGAAGCTTTCCATCAAGACACCTGTGATAGAGGTTCACACATGACCACTATACGTTAGATACCATTAACATACACTATATGGACAAAAGTGGGACATACCTCTTAATCATCAAGTTCAGGTGTTTCATTCAGATCCATTTCCACAGATATATAAAATCAAGCACCTAGCCATGCAGTCAGGTTAACATTTGTGAAAGAATGGGACATTCTGAAGAGATCAGTGAATTCAATCATGATACTGTCATTTTTTTCCAGCTAGATATTCTATGGTCAACTGTAAGTTGTATTATTGTGAAGTTGATGCATTCAGGAACAGAAACTCAGCCACAAAGTGGCAGACCACGTAAAGTAACAGAGCGGGGTGGCAGAGTACTGGGGTGCATAGTACATAAGAGTCGCCAAAGCTCTGTTGATTCAATAGTTGAAATGTTTCAAACTTCCTCTGCCATTAACCCAAGCACAAACAGTGTACGCAGGGCACTTAATGGAATAAGCTTCCATGGACCAGCAGCTGCATGCACGCTTCACATCACCAAAGCTATGCCCACCATAGGATGGAGCATGCTACCACTGAACTCTGGAATAGGGGAAATGTGTTCTGTGGAATGACAAAACACACTTCTTTGTGTAGTAGTCTGATGGATGAGTCTGAGTTTGATGGATGCCAGGAGAACGTTACCTACCTGACTGCATTGTGGATAATGGTATGAGTTTTTCCAGTTGTTGGGCTAGGCCTCTTAGTTCCAGTTAAGGGAAATATTAATGCATACCAAGACATTTTGGCCAATTCTATGCTTTAAACTTTGCGGGAACAGTTTGCGGAAGGCTCTTTTCTATTTCAGCATGACTGTGCTCCAGTACACAATGCTAGATCCACAAAGATATGGTTGGGTGAGTTTAGCATGGAACAACTTGTCTGGCCTTCATAGAGCCCTGACCTCAACCCCATCGAACACCTTTTGGGTGAACTAGAATGGACGTTGCGAGCCACCCCAAAAATTCTGTTCTGGATGAATGCACAAAAATTCTTAGTGATACACACATATCTTATGGAAAACCTTCCTAGAAGAGTGACAGCTGTTATAGGTGCAAAAGGGAGAACAACTTTATATTGATGCCTATGGATTTAGAATTGGGTGTCATAAAAGTTCCTGTAGATGTAATGGCCAGGTGTCCCAGTATTATTGTCCATATAGTATAGTACATGCAAGATGTCTAGTAATTGTATTTGGAGAGATCATTGAATACATTCATTTTTATTTTGTTTTTAAATTAATTAAATTAAAAAATTTAAACATATTGGCAAACATGGGATTTAATGAACTTGAGTTACCCTGTATCACCAAAATGACAAATGTTGCATTGTATGAGTATTAGATAAAACCTAAAATGGTTCACTTCAGTTTTGCAAAAAACATGGATTAATAAGTGTCCATTCATTACTTCAGAATAATATTTTAGAACAACAGCAAATGATGTTCTCATACACAGCTACGGCAAAGTTGAGTAGTTAATTCTTCATGTCACATATTAATCCAATCATTTTATCAATCAATGATTGTGTGGATACTGCCACACTCTACTGGACAACCAGTTTAAAAGCCTGTTCAATGATTCTATAAATGACAAAACCTAACAATTTCCTTGTTATCACGGTCATATTCATGAAGAGCAAGATCACAAGAAAAATGTACAGCTCACTTAAAAAGCTCCTGCCGGGATATGGCCCTGTTTGTTGCAGGATCAATGGCATACACCATCATGTCAGATTTTGTGTATTCTTCTTGGTCAAATCCATCTCCAAATCGTCGCGGTCCAATGGATTCCACAATTAGTTTTGCCCCTGGAATTTGCTCTTGAATGTAGCGTTCTAAGATCCTGTATTGCAGTAATACATTGCAGAAATGCTTTAAGATGCTGTAGTATTATTTATCTATAGTAAAACAAACAGTATAAAATCTATCCTTCAAGTGCAACCTTCAGTTTTCAACGATTCACGTTTAACAATGAGTACTACCAAAGAGTACTATTTTATTTTTAAACAGGTAGCTATGTAAATATTATTTATAAACTGAATTAATAGCTGCTTGAACCGTCCCCTTGATCCAACTAGCTTTGGTAGCTAATCCTGGCCCAGAGAAGTCTGTTTCTGCCATGTGAAGAGAAAAAAATTCTGAGATACAAAGCCATAATATTGAGAAAGTTTCTCATAATTACGACATCCTATCTCGCAATAACAAGAAAGTTTCTCATAATATCGAGAAAGTTGTTCATAATTTCTTGTAGTAACAAGAAAGTTTCTCATAATATGGAGAACCTTTCTCAGAATTATAACTTTGTATTTTGCGGAACTTCCATCCATTGTAATATTTATATTCTTACCCAGTGATTTGTTCTATATTCTCTTCCACTACAATAGGTGGCACATTGGATACTACCACTTGCATATCCAGTTGATTGACTACTGATATCTAGAAAAAAGAAGGATACAAAAAGCAGTCTTTCATTTTAATGTTTTAATTTTGAAATGCTACTGTATCAAATTTTAAGTTTTTGCAGTAGTGGATAGCTTCTATTTATCACATTTTACGTTGTACTGAATATGCCCTCATTTCTTTGTGAAACAAATGCTGGTTTGAATTAGAGGGATAAGCCCCACTATTCATGTGTAACTGTGTCACTCATGTAAATTTAGAGTATAAAGCAAGTTAGCTGCAGGTGTTCTATGGAAGGAGACAAGGAGCAATGCACTTCTGATTTTACGATTTTTAAATTTAACAGTAAAACAGTTGTGGTGTATCTTGCCCATTTCATCCGAGAGGTAAATATAGTCCAATCTGACTGTTTTGTTTAGTTCCCATCCACAAACAAATGAGCAGACAAAATGGTCAAACCAGGAGTCCTTCTTGCAGTACTTTGTTTCTGGTAATTAATCAACTTGACCGAATTCTACAAGATCAATTTTATCAGTTCCACGTACCACAACTTGTGCGCTTGCACTCAGACCTTCCCCATAGTTGTCTGTGGCAATGACTTTAAATTTGAAGTATGAGCCGCGCATGTTTTTAAATGTTACCGCTGTCTTAATGACTCCTGTGTACTGCTCAATCACAAAGGCATCTTGACCATCTGCAGGAGGTCGCATAATTAATCTGTATTCATTTGCACTGTAATTCCCACTGTCCTTGTCTGTGGCCTAACAGAAAAACAAATGAAGTAAAAATATCGTTAAATGACAATTGCAGCTTTTAGCAAATCACACTTAGAACTGCATCTATTTTAGTGCTGTAATCAACTCATACATTTTTTTTTGTTTCCCAAGACTTTCAACACTACAGTAGCTTTGAATAAAAAAAAAAACTGTGCTACTTCTATATCACAGATATAGAATGTTTTTTTGTCACTCATCAGAATGATATGATTTAAGACACCATAACAAGCAAAAATATCCCAGCAATAGCATAAACTAAGGTAATATTTTTTAGTGACTGGACAGAACGTAGGACTGTTGTCACAGGAAGTTGAATCCTAATGCTGCTTTGTGTGTGTGTGTGTGTGTGTGTGTGTGTGCCATGTAATCCATGGTGTACCAAAAATCATTAATATTTTTACCATAAGTATAATAAAACACGATAAGACAATTAAATCATTTTCTTACTTTGATTTGTAGTACACGTGTAAATGTCTTTGTGTCCTCAGTTACTCCACCTATGTAGAGCTCTTTTGTAAAAACAGGAGGGTGGTCATTTTCATCTTGGACATATATAAATACCTTTGCTGTATTACCTGTTGAAAATACACAAAAGCTTAAATGTTTTTGCATAAACCTCCATAAAACACAAAATAGAAAAAAAAATCAATTTTACTCTGTGTTCTATGTTTACGATGCCAGCATACATTTCCAACAATTCAAAACAGTTTTCGTGATATGAGACATGTGATGACAGCTTACTCTTAGAAGGAACACGCAGGTTTTGCATCAGCATAGCCAAGGAGTCTGCCTGCACATGAAGGACGTAGCTGCTGATGGCCTCATAATCTAATAGTTTGGCTGTGAAGATGACACCTGTGTTGTTATTTACCTTAAAAATACCTAAAAAACAAAAACTGATGTTAAGCTAACAAAGAAAATAGCCTAGTCAGAAGTTTAATAGAGATTCTTAATCAGGAATAGCCAAGTAAAACTCCAAAAATACCACCCCAGCTTTCCCATATCATTCTTGACATTTTGTTACATGTTCCATGAAATACTTGCAAAATATTGGTGACAGAGCTATGAAAATTCATCTTTTGTTTTGACTGATTTGTCATGATTTGTTTTTTGTTTCAATGAAAATATTTAAATAATGAAGGAATTAAATCCATTCCAAATTAAGGATTATGTAATGACTGGATTCTGATATGGCTGCCCAGCAGAGAAAACATGCAGACTAGCACCACCTGTTCATATAACGTTTACATCTTCAACACAATTCTAAAGTGTAATTACATAGTGGCTAATAATTGCTATTTTAGGTATTCAGGTCATTTCTTACGATTTGTAAATTAACCAATTTCTAACCAAATTATATCTCACACAATTTAATTAATGAAATGGATGTTAAATGGACAGTCATTATACAGTATTACACTATGTGTCAATCAAATTCTTTGGAATGAAGTGGCAAGATCTTTCAAGGTTGTGAATCCACTAGCCATTTCAGAAGTGCTTTTTGGTTCCTGCTGCACTGCAGATTAATTATATTAACCTCCTGAAACCTTGAAGAGCCCCTGAACTTGCCATGCAGGAATTCAACAGCGAGGAGAACTATCTAAAAATAGTACACTGATCTCCTGCAAGCTTCACCTAGGAAGGCAAAGTACAGCACCATTAATGTATCTGGCAATCAAATGGGCAGCCTCACCCCCCAACTACCTCCTGGGCAGTGCTTCACCCTCTGCAGTGACCATATACCCCCTCTCTCCTTTCGCTCCATAAAGGAAATTGGTAGTAACTCAGTAGAAGTTATGCTTCCAGGACTTCCATTGTCAATAAAAATATTAACTATCATCTGCCCCGAGCCGTAGAAATAGCGAATGTGTATGTATATAGACACACTCCCCTTTACGGACACAAAACCAAAAAAGATTCTTCTAACCTTGCAGGTCATAGGAGTAATCTGATTACTGTAATACTAGATTTGCATCACCAATAAGTCTTTTTCTAATACATAATTATTTTACATATGCACCAATTTTTTTATAATTTCTCAGCTTAAAACATTAGTTTACAGATGTTCCTACAATATATTCATCTAACAGGCAAAAAACACTCACCTGCTTCATTACCCCCTATAATAGAATAAACTATCGTCTGGTTAATGGCAGCAGCCAGAATAACACCAACCACTTTTCCTATAGGTGAATTCTCACTCAGAGGGGAAAATCTTGAAACAAGGAATAATGAAATAAAATGCATTTCAGTTAGTTTCAGATTAGCATTTCAGTCAATATGAATAAAATTTATGACAACAGGAGAGAATGCAAAAACCACCCAGAGACACATGGCGAGGGATGGGGTCAAATGTAGAACCCCTAATGATTCCCCATGCTTTTGCAAGTTTTAAGCATTTATTGTCAAGCCAAGTCAAGTCAGGTTAGTTTATTTATAAAGCACATTTATAACATCAAAAGTTGACCAAAGTGCTATATAGATTGCAATTTTGTTTGCCATCCAAATCTAAAAAGTGCAGTCAGGGAGAAGGCTTCATTAGGTTTCAGAGGCAGGTAAAGGCGGGCTGCATGTCATCAGCGAAAAAATGGTAATGGATTTTATGGTTTTGTAGAATATTTCCCAGGGGGAGCATATACAAGGAAAAGAGAAGGGGACCTAAAATAGAGCCTTGTGGTACACCACAGGTAATGTTTGCATTAGTAAAACAATAAGTGCCATTCACTTAAATTCATCTTTATGATAGGAGACAAACCAGTTCAATGCGGAGTCCTGAGTGCCCTTACAACACTCTAAATCAGGGGTGGGCAATTCCAGACCACGGCCCTCCAGGACCGGAATTGCCCACCCCTGCTCTAAATGATCCAAAAGAATAAGATATTGTGTCGAAGGCTGGGGTACCACAGGGTTCAATTTTAGGACCACTATTGTTCCTAATTTACATAAATGATATAGACACTGATATATACAGTAAACAGTTAAATTTGCAGATGACACCAAGGTGGGTGGTGTAGCAGATACTGAAGTAGCGGCTCAGCAGCTACAGCGGGATCTTGATTTAATTAGTGACTGGGCGGGTACCTGGCAGATGAAATTTAATGTAGACAAATGTAAGGTAATCCATGCAGGGAGCAGAAATATAAAGTACTGGTATTTTATGGGTCCTACTGAAATAAAGGTAGCTGATTATGTGAAGGCCTTGGTGTGTAGGTTGATGCTTCCATGTCCCACTCTCGCCAGTGTGGGGAAGCAATTAAAAAAGCCAATAGGATGCTGGGTTACATCTCCAGGTGTGTGGAGTTTAAGTCAAGCCTAGATTATGCAATTCCTTGGTGAGACCTCACCTAGAATATTGTGTGCAGGTTTGGTCACCTTATCTTAAAAAGGACATTGCGGCTTTAGAAAAGGTGCAGCGTAGGGCTACAAGAATGATTCCTGGTCTTAGAGGAATATCATATGAGGAAAGGTTAGCTGAGCTAAATCTGTTCAGCCCCGAGCAAAGGAGACTGAGGGGGGACATGATCCAGGTCTATATTCTAACAGGTTTGGATGCTGTTCAACCAAATAGTTACTTCAGCATTAGTTCAAATACTAAGAACTCGTGGCCATAAGTGGAAATTAGCGGAAGAACATTTCAAACTGGATTTGAGGAAGTACTTCTTTACACAGCGTGTAGTTAGGGTATGGAATAGACTTCCTGTTAGTGTAGTGCAAGCTAAATCCTTGGGTTCCTTTAAATCAGAACTAGATAAGATTTTAGTTGATGGGCCGAATGGCCTCCTCTCGTTTGTATATTTCTTATGTTCTTATGTTAGGCTACACTCAGGTCTAGCAAAATTAATACGGCAGAATTTCCAGTACACAGTCAATAGTGTGTGTTATATTTTTCGCTTGTGTTATAAGGCCTAAAAAAAAACAACAAAAGAGACAGATTTTTTACATTGGTTATTTGTATACACGT
This sequence comes from Petrocephalus sullivani, assembly GCA_026780845.1. Taxonomy (NCBI): domain Eukaryota; kingdom Metazoa; phylum Chordata; class Actinopteri; order Osteoglossiformes; family Mormyridae; genus Petrocephalus; species Petrocephalus sullivani. The sequence goes on along the minus strand of JAODKM010000058.1, from coordinate 10,306,283 downwards.
AGCAGTAATTTTTTTGTTATTTTTCTCCTCACCTTTGTCTTACTTTTTTAGAATAAATATGACTAACATTATGAATTCCTACTGAAATGCATTAGCAAAGAGCAAATTGCATTCTTACGTGTATTCCTCCTGGGTAAAAACTGGGATTATTGAAGGTTGAAGAACGGTTATTTCTACAATGGAAGAACTATGCTTCATTGGTTCCCCATCATCATAGGCAATGATATATATCTGTAAAAACAAAAATACATATTTTTAGAACTGAAAAAAACATACAATAGAATTTCTTAATAGTCACATTTACCTTAAAGACTGTGTTAGGTCGCTCATTGAGGTTGACTTTTGTGATTACCCTCCCAGACTCTTCCTCCACAGAAAAAAGGCTGCCACTGTACCCAGAATGCTCTAGGTCTACTCTATATCGTACTCTACTGGCAGCAGTGCCCTGTTAAAGAAAGTTAGTCCATCAGACATAAGTTTTATCAGATATTTAATAATTACCCACTAGGTTTATAAATTATGCATTTATTACTTGGGAATGTATCTTTTAATAAGACATAATTTATGAATTATTTAATATTTTAAGACTGAATAAACAAATGCTTGGTTTTAGTTTATATGGATTGTTACTTTGCTTGCAAATAATACAAGTGGATTAGTCATTTTAGCGTGCAACTTTAATATACCTTTTGAAAATTACTTATTTACAAATAAAGAAAGGACTGCTCTGTTGCTTCATTCATGCCTCATTAGTATTTAATTATAACAGTAAATTTAATTTGAATAACCCAGGAAATATAACCTTTGTGCTTCGGTGTCAACCAAATTGGTTCAACAATAATTTCATGGTACTTATAATTTCATGGTACTTTGAAAAATTTGATTCAACAAAATTGGATGTTTACCAGCTTGCCAGCCTCAGCAAAAAAAAAACATTGCATCACCATGCTACTTGGTCAAATTAACGTAAACTTAAATGTTTAAACAGTTTTAACAGAACAGTGTGTACTAGGTGTGGCTTTCTAAATAAAATCATACCCACATATAGGCAGGGCCAGAGCTAGGGGCCCAAGGCAAAGCTTTACTTGAGAGGCCCTCTACTGATAATCATTTCACTTCCTCTACAATACAGGTGATTCAGGGGCCTTAGTCAACTGCCTATTCTGAGTGCAGCTAGAACTGGCCATGTACAATGGCATGCAAAAGTCTGGGCACCCCTACTTAACATTCTGTTACTGTTAATAGCTAAGGAAGTAAAAGATGACCTGACTTCCAAATGGCGGAAAGGTAAAGCCAGGTAAGAGTCTTTTGGTCCTTCTTTGGGTGATTTTTACCCATTCTTCCTTGCAAAAGGCTTCTAGTTCTGTGAGATCCTTGGGCTGTCTTGCGTGCATGAGTTCTAGGAACAGATTTTTGATGAAGTTTACGTCGGGGGACTGTGAGGACCATGGCAAAACCTTCATCTTGCGCCTCTTCAAGTTTTATTTCCAGAATTTTTAGGTATGTAATTGAATACATTCTTCCCCCTACCAGTGAAAATGTTCCCTGTGCCACTGGCTGCAATACAAGCCAAAAGTATTATTTGCTTAACATTTCAACAGATGTTCTTTTCCATAAAATTCTGCTTCGTTTTTTCTCCAAACATACCTTTGCTATGTGTGGCCAAAAAAGTTCTATTGTCAGTCCACAGGACTTGTTTCTGAAATGCATCAGGCTTGTTTAGATCTTCATTTACAAAGTTCTGATGCTGAATTTTGTGATGATGACACAGGAAAGGTTTTTTTCTTGTGAAAATCATATTTGTGCAGGTGTCGCTGCACAGTAGAACACTGCACCACCACTCCAGGGTCTGCTAAATCTTCCCGAAGGTCTTTTGCAGTAAGTCTGGGGTGAGTTGCTTTTCTAGAAATCCTGTGAGCAGTTCTCTCAGAAAGTTTTCTTGGTTGTCTAAGCCTCATCTGGCCCTACACTGTTCCTGTTAGCTGCCATTCCTTAATTACATTACAAACTGATTAAATGGCTACCTGCAAATGCTCTGCTATCTTACAGCCTTTTCCTGTCAATTATTAAAATTGGTAGGCATCAGCTTAGGGGAGCACGTGGCTGCTGATTGCTGGGACAAGGTTTGAGCAGTCAGAGTATGTATAAAGCTTTGAAATTTGCATCCGTCCTTTCATTAATAATAACCTCGTTTAAAATGTTGAAAAGAATGTTACATCTTTAATGCCTTTCGGAGATCAGTTAATCTTTTACTTATTAGTCACAGTAACAAAAATTTTGACCAGGGGTGTCCAAACATTGCTGACTTTGTCCGGCCCCCTTGTGCTCGTAGTTGGCCCTACGCAGTCGTCTAGTTTGCCTATGTCTGGATCCGGCGCTCCTTATAGTAGTCAACATACTTAAATGTGAATGAAAAGACAAGATACATGATAAGATTCTGACAAGATATTTAGCCATAGCAATGGACATAGTATACATTTTAATTCATAGAGCATAACCAATAACTTTACTATTCATATATTAATCATTTAGTTAGAAGATAAAAGCTCTTATTTGACTCACAGGAGGGTCCTCATCTTCTGCAAAGACTGTGGTGACAAATGTTCCCATTTGTGCTGTTGGGGACACCATTGCACGATACAAAGCCTGGCTGAACACAGGCGCATAATCATTCAAATCCTAAAACGAAAAATTCACAATTCTGGTAAGATATACTGTTCAAGTAAACTGGATTATAAAGTGTTTTGCTTTTGTATTTGCATATCAATACATAGTTATAACTGATAAGTGCAATTGATGGAATTAGGAAAGAGTTTAATGAAAATTATATATTTAATTAATCATAATTATCAATAAAAGTTAAGGCGGGATAAAGCTCTTGTGATCTGCAGAGATGTTTTTGCATTTTGAATAAAATATTTAATTGCTAAACAGAAAGTAAATAAATAAATTTAGAAGGTGTTCTTACTGTTATTTTGACAGTTACAGTACATAGTCCAGGAGGCATCTTCCCTTCATGGTTTAGAGCCTCCACGACAAAAGTATACATAGATCCAGATACAGAAAGCTTCTCAAAATCTAATACTTGCCGAACTGACAGGTGACCTGTCACTGGATTAATAGCAAAAAGCTGCCTAGCCTCATCTGTTTTAATGTGGTATGTGATGTTGAAGTCAAGATCAGCATCTTCAGCCTGGATATATAAAGAACAATATCAAGATACAGCTATATATTTAAAACAACTGAGCAGATGAATAACTAAACTGTGATCCATCTGTGGGTGGACTGTTAAAAAGTGTAACAGCTTTTTACATTTATTTTTACATTATGAGGTCTTTCAATTCAATTAAATGATTTTCTCAAATTAAGGTGAAATATGCTAGAATATAAAAACAAATTGGAAAGCGTACACTAAGCTGCAGGAAGACTGTCCCCACAGGACTGTTCTCTGGAAGATTTATAGTGTAAGATGTTTGTGAGAACATAGGACTGTTATCATCTATGTCCAGGATTTCTACAGATAATGTAGTGGTTGTCCGGCGAGGGTCTGATGCACCATCCGAGGCCTCCACAATCAGGTCATATTGACTCCTGATCTCACGGTCCAAGGGAATTGAGGTGAAGATACTACCATTGCTATTGATTCTGAAGAAGCCAGCAGGGTGCACTATTCTGTAGCTGACCTGTCCATTGACCCCTAAATCTTTATCGGTGGCCTGTAACAAGATATTCATTAGTCATATGGCCAAGAAAGGAAAGAAATTAAGTGGACACATTATGAAATTATGGACAAAAGTATTGGGACACCTAGCTATTATACCGACAGAGGAAGTTTTATGACATCCCATTCTAAATCCATAGGCATCGATATGGAGTTGGTTCCCCCTTTGCTGCTATAACAGATGCCACTCTTCTGGGAAGGCTTTCCACAAGATTTTGGAGTGTTTCTGTGGGAATATTTGCCCATTCATCCAGAAGAGCATTTGTGAGGTCAGGTATTGGACATGAATGTCTGGCTTGCAATCTCCATTCTATATTATCCCAAAGATGTTTGATGGGGTTGAGGTTAGAGCTCTGTGTGGACCAGTCAAGTTCTTCCACACCAAACTCACCCAACTATGTCTTCATGGACCTTGCTTTGTGCACTGGGGCACCGTCATGCTGGAACAGAGAAGGGCCTTTCCCAGATTGTTCTCACAAAGTTGGAAGCATAAAATTATCCAAGATGTCTTAGGTGCTGAAGGATTAAGAGTTCCTTTCACTGGAACTAAGGAGCCTAGCTCAACCCATGAAAAAACACCATACCATTATCCCTCCTCCACCAAACTGTATAACTGGCTTAATGCAGTCAGGCAGATAACGATCTCTTGGCATCCATCAAACCCAGAGCTGTCCATCAGACTGCTATACAGAGAAGCGTGATTCATCACTCCACATTTCCACTGTTCCAGAGTACATAGTTACAAATTTATGTAAACCTGACTGCGTGGCTAGATGCTTGATTTTATACACCTATGGAAATATGGGTCTGAGTGAAACACCTCAATTCAATGATTAAGAAGTATGTCCCAATACTTTTCCCATATATACATGTAGAAATTTCAATTCTGAAATTAGAAATGAAGACAGTCAAACCATATTTAATTTGCCATGATGTTTGAAGTTTGTCTGCACATACATCTTTGGCATACAAACTCATGGTAGCTTGACAAATTAAATAAAACAGGCAAAAATATTAACATAAATATCAAATACAGCGTATAATGTTATGCAACATAGATCATCCATCAATGCAATGCAATTTCTGTGTGCAGTATATGCAAAATTGTTATGTCCATAACTGTGAAACTGTGCATGCATCAGCTGATACTTCTTCAAAACAATACAAATTGAGCAACTGCAATCACATTTCACATTTCAGCCATTTATCCTGGATGGAGTTAGAGCAGTGGGCACAACAGGGCAATTTTGATACATCAATTTGCTTAACTGTATATTTTTGGATAGCCATGGGAGACATAAAAGAACCCAAAAGTAGGGGCAGGTTCAAATGTCCAGTCCTGGAAGCCACAGGCACTGAGCCAGTATAGTTCTGAAATGTCACGGCCGTACCTTTACTCGACCCACAAATGCATTTCCATCTTCCTCTTGGACAGTCAAGTTTTTTGGTAGAAGTGGATCAAAAACAGGGTCGTTATCATTCACATCAGTAATCACTATGGTTACAGTTGCTGTTGAGATCTAAGATAAAACAAAGAATTAACAGCTAAGTATAAGCCATCTGTGTAAGAAAAAAACACTTCAAAATCAAAGGTTCCCTTGTGACCGTGGATTTGGTATGTGGCCTTTTACTAGAGCAGGTGCTTATCAGTTGATGTCTACCAATGACTATTAAATGGGAGATGATAAAATTATTATATGCTAAAAGGCGATTGACTTTGTAGGTTGTGTCATCTCACTCGAGACTATATGTTTGAGTGAAGAGAGGGGGAAGAGCCATAATCCAATCACAACTCAATGGAAAGTAGGGTGGAGGTCAGATAGGCCAAGATGATGTGGGGAAGCACCCAGAATTCGTTGATGCTTCCGTGTGAGATGGCACCTCCCAAAAGATACAGTGGCTCCAATAGAGAATAACACATTTTCATTTCAGACTTCAAAATCTCCAAGGATTCTGATAATGGATTTTACAGAACTGTTAGGATATAGATTTATAAATTAACTAATCAGCTTACAGAATGATTATGAGTCTTTTTGTTAAATGTATGTTATGAACACTGATAGGAATAACAACGTTAAAATAAACAGCGTTACTGTAACGCAATAGTTACTTTCCCTGGTAACTAGTTACTATTATAATGCTGTAACTCAGTTACTAACTCAGTTATTTTTGGGAGAAGTAACTAGGAACTATAACTAACTACTTTTTTAAGTAACGTGCCCAACACTGGTTATGAAGCAGATTATATTTTACAAAGAGCGTTCTGAAAGTATCTAAAGACATGCAGAAAAGAGCAAAATCATTAGTTTTTCCCATTTTACTTGTGAAAAAATTGCACATCTTATCTCCTCTTTACCACAAAAAACATATGTATGCATAATTTTTGATGATGAAACCAAAGCTTTGAATTGGACTTGGCTTTTGGACTTGGATTTACAGATACCCTTGGAAGCAAAGTATGACATGTGAAATACACAATACATTGAAATAAAAGAAAAAGAAGGACTTGCAGCCTTACTCCATTTGGATGTCCATCAGAAGCAGTAACAGTCAGGATGTACTTATCTGTGGTTTCCCTGTCAAGAGGTTTTTCCAAGATGAGCAAACCTAAACTGCAACGAGAATACAAAACATTTGTATTTGGGGAAAAAAAATATACTATTAACTCCGATTACACCTTTTACTAATAACTGTTAACTCTCTAGATAGGACCTACTGTTACATTTATAAAATAGCATATACTTTTTGATTATTATTCTCAATCTATGTTTTATGTAATTTTACATATAGCCTACACATGTAAAATTGTGATCCAACATCAGGGACAACAAGAATGACCTATAAAATGAATAAACTTACTTTCTTGAAAGGTTAAATACATTTTGGGGATCTCCATTTATAACACGGTAAGTAATTGGATCCTTTTCACGATCTGTTGCCTAAAACAATGAAGCAGACTTACTAGCATTCAAATTCTAATTGTTTCTATAATATTTTTTACATCAATTAAATGTACACAGTCACACAACAGGATGAAGAAAAATTTCAAAATGCATAATTATTTTTCACCTCCCTGCAACCATGAGTTTAAATACACCATATTTAATAATCTCGATAATCTGATAATCCTTGTTTACCTGCAGATTAAGCAAAACAGCTCCGATCCTCATTGCTTCACTGACCTCTACGCTAAATACAGAGAGCAGAAAAACAGGTGGACTCTGATTGTTGGGTGGAAGAACTTCAAGGTACACTGTGGCGATAGAGCTCCTGCAAGTATAGAAGACTTTAATACATAATGCAAAAGTTCTAGCAGTTTTATTTTTTAAGTCTTACAATGTATGAAAGAGAAGAGTATGAAGTATATCAACATATCTGTTTCACACTGAAATTACCTTTTTTGCAGCTGAGGTGCATTGTCTGATGCTCTAACAGTCAGGGCATAGGCTTGGCCCACAGTCAGTCTGGCCTCACGTGCCACATGGATCAATCCGGAATAGTTGTTGATGGTGAAGTGTCCCTGACTGCCAGCTATGATCTCGTAAGTTATCAGTCCATTAAGACCTTCATCTGCATCACGAGCTGTTACCTAACAGTAAAATAAATACAATATACAGGGTGTCCTAAAAGTCACTATAGAATTTAATAAATTCGTAAAATTTACAGAAGAAACACAGTACATTCATATTTTTTGCATCAACAAAGATGTCGTTGCAGTTTTACTTGCTAGGCTTGCCATCACACTCCAACACATTGAAGACTAGTTGTTGCCCCCTTGGTCCCTTGCTGGCTCCCTTTTGGGGTGGGGGGGATTGTCTCGGGGCATGTGGCCGTGGGCCCTCGTGTAGGGTTGGCGGACCTTGACTGCCTGGTCCTGCCTGCCCTCGCCTAGGGCCGGGGGGCGAGGTGGCACTGCTGCGCCCTCACAGCATTATCTACCACCGCTTCCGATGACAAATCACCCCACACATACACAAACACACACACACACACACACACACACATACACAGACTCGCGTACCTATCTAAATGGGGACCTTACATTCATTTCTATGGGAAAAACCCTAATCCCAGTCACGACACCCTTAACCCCAACCCAGCCCTAACTTTAACCATAAATAACCAACCCTAATAACCCTCAACCCTCAAAATTTCAAGTTTTACCACACTTTGAGGATATTTTGGTACTCAAAAGTGATCTATACAAGACCACATACACACACACACACACACACACAGGGGTGGACTCATATGAGGCTATTAGAAAGTATGTTTAACTATTATTATTATTATTAGTATTATTATTATTATGTATACGCCAATATGTGTAGGTTCATATCAGAATATATGTGTATATGGGCACAAGTATTATGTATAATGCATTTGTAATGCATTTATTATTACTATTATTATTATTATTATTATTATTTCCCCTTTTTTGTTGTTGTTATGGTTCACGGTGTTTTGTATTCCCATCTCCTTTTGTTTTTTTGTGTATTTTTGTTGTATTATTCTATTGTAATAGTGTATTTTTGTTGTTATTGTCCACTTCCCTGTCCTCTCTTATTGTGCCTTGACTGGCAGAATAAATATTAAAGTATGTAATAGGGGGAGTATTACATACTCTTCCATTGCAGTGCAAATCTGTCCCGACTATAAAAGGCAACCAGACCACACATTATGCTTGTCTAATGCATCGGGACAGGACAAGGGCGAAAACAAAAGAAGACCAGTTGTTTACCTCCAGGATTTCCTGAGCATCAAGTTTCATGACCGACGGATTGGTCAAAGCTGTCCCCTCGAATGGTCTCTGCACTCTCCTGACCTTACACCTTGTGACATTTCTTTGTGGGGCTATATCAAAAGCAAGGTGTATGCCACAAAGCCCCGTAACCTGTCACTACTAGAGGAAAGAATCTGCATGGCCTCCAGCAAGATCGGGGAAGAAATGTCGCAAAATGTTGGAGAGGCTTGCGTCTGAAGGTGGCTGAAAGTCGCTCATGTGGAGGTGTACAGCTAGTCTCCGAGGCGTTGGAACGTGACGGCAAACCTAACAAGTAAAACTACAACGACTCCTTTGTTGATGTTAAAAATATGAATAAACTTAGAAATTTATCAAAAGTATATAGTGACTTTAATGACACCGTAACATTAAATGTTTAACTATTGATAATCTCAGGATTTTATAATGTAAACCATCTTCTTATACTGCTATTTCACACATCATATAAAATAAAGTTAACAGACTTTTTAACAACATGATTCTTACCAAAACTGAAATATACTGTATGACTAAAGATATTGTGAATTAGATTAGAAAGCTTAATTAATTAATATTAATATAATATTAATATTTATTAACTGATGCAATAAATGACAATATGAAAAAATCTGTCATCATGAAATAATTCATCCACATTTTAATTACATAAAGAATGATTCAAGGGAATAAACTGTTTAAATAAAATTTAAATTTCAAATAAAATGCCATAAGGTAATATAAAGCATTTTTGTAGACAATAAGCTACAGGAAAACTTCCAGTTATTACCTGCAATACTGGATCTCCTGGCTGCATGTTAGTATAAACATTTGCACTGTAGGAGATGCTTGTAAAAGTTGGAGTATTATCGTTGGCATCAATCACTATGATGTTTACTGTGACTTCTGGACTTTCCATAACTCCGTCAGAGGCCACCATCTTTTTAGGAGAAATTCATATTAAAATAAGTATTTGATGGTTTTAAATCCATCATTTATGGGATTGTATTAATCAAAATAATGTTAGTTTTTCTTCTATCTTACATGCATTTTATTCAATTTAAAAATACAGTCGACCCTTCTGCATCATGACTTTTCCCATCGTGGTTTCGATATATATATATTGCAGGGTCAGCAGGAGAAATTTACTGGGAGTTTAATAGGAATTTTTCAAAAGCCGCAGATGACACATGAACTCTACCAGATGACACACTAAAAATTTAGTAACTCATAGATGCGTACAATATATGTACAGTGCTGGATGCCAAGTGTGTCTACGGCAGCCTCTCACATGATATTTCATAGTGATCTTGCAGTGATTTTCATATATCGCATTTCTCATACCTTTATACGCTATGTTTTGCCCAGATCGGATGCTCACTTGGCTCACCAAGGGGACAAAAAAATGTTTGCCATTTTTCCACAAATAAGAAAAAAGATGAGTATTTTTAGGGAAGGGTACATGAAAATTCTGGAAGTACTTACCGTAAAAGAGTAAGTCATTTGCTCCTCCCGGTCTACCGGCGTCAACAGTGTCAAATAGCGAGCGATTCCTGATGGTGTGATTCTGAACACATTGTTATACTTGTTCAAAGATATTTTTAACGTGGGGTCTTTTGTCTTAAATATAGAAAAGGAGGGGAAATAATTTCATTTATTTAAGTCTACATTGAATCTCAAATACTGTGAGAATTAAAGGCTGATCAAAAAATAAATAAATAAAAAATTGAACTGACACATAATTCAGCACTCATTGTCAACAAAGTGTGAAATAATTTTAAAAACAAATCATACAAAAAGATCAGAAATATGATTTCATAAAGTCCCTTATAGTACTGTAGTAGCAGGCTAAAGACACTTGGAAACTGGAGTAATCGAATTTTCAATAAAAAATGAGAAACCTTCTGGAGACACCCTTTGGAAAATCTTAAAAATAAACCCATAAAAATTAAGGTTCGGCTATAATTTAAAAAAATATACATTTATACATAATATTTGAATATATATAAAATAATTACATTCTAAGTAAATTTTAAATTGCTCCAATATTTTACTGTCAAATAGTGGCATACATACTTCTTCGACGTCCTTATCAAGGGCAATAATGCTGAGGGGAGCAGTAAAGTTAGCATTGCTGGAGATTGTGGTCCCAACGGGAGCTGACTCAGTGATGAATCCTTGATAAGTGGATATTTGAAAATACGGGGCCTGATTGTTTTCCTCTAGGACCTCAATATACAAATTAGCAAAAGCAGGCAGAGGATGTCGGTTGTCTTGCTCTGCCTAGAAATAAAATTGAGGAATTTGTTCATTTTGTTAGGAAGGTGACAAGAAAGACAAAAATCATAAAACAAAAATTAAATTAACTGTCAAATTGTTAATACATATCACATTTAATATTATCTAATAGCATTTTAAAATATTTTTTGTTTAATTTTGCATTTAAAATTATTATTTATTTATGACTTTTTTGAGTTGTGACCAAAAGACTACTGGGCATGGAACAATTACCTTAATTATCAAGTCAAATGCTTGATGCTGATCTCTGTTGATGGGTTTCAGAAGTCGGAGTTCAGCTGTTGTTCTATTTAATGTGAAGTATTCTGCAAATGTTCCTGGTTTACCTGAAATTTCAGTGTGTCTAAATTATCAAGCTAATCAGTAAACCAAGGGAAATTGATATTGACATAAAGTGGGAGTAACAATAGGGATAGGGATGCTATTCCAAAAGAACCACAAGAGCAGCATTATTCATTTAAAATTGATGGGTGACAATTTTAGATGCCTACCAACGAGGATTGAGTAAATAATTCCAGGTCGAAGCGATGGAGGCTGAATATTTTGATCTTGATCAATGGCTTTGATGATGGGAGTGACTTGAATTGGATTAATTCTTCCCTGAAATTAATGCATGGGTTTGAAGTGTGATAAACAAAATCCAGAAAGAAAGATGACTACTTGGAAATAATGTTATTTGCATATTCTTATACTAATTAAAAAGAAATATATCACCAGTCTGCTTTATTAATTGATTCATTTACTTGTCTCTATAATGTTTCTTTCCAGTCTACTAATCAGTTAATTAATAATCCATCTAATTACTAGCAAATTACTACAATACCAAATCCCTTGGCTGTTTACCTACCCAGTAACTAGAGAGTATCATGTAAATAGGTAATCTATCTTCACAATGCCAGACTCATTGGTTGTTTGGCTGATAAGCTAAAACTAGAGATCTAAAAATCTATCTAAATGTCCTATTCCACATTTTATGATTAAGTCATAACCAACATTTTTATTTGAGCAATTAGGACCAGATTGTGTTTCTGGTGCTATTACGCAAATTACTGGCAGTTACTGGAATAGCAATTTGCATTTTCCTGCAAAAATATCATGATACTAGAAATTTTAAATCCAGCCATCCATCTTCTAACTACTTATCCTAGCCAGGCTTGTGGGGCTAAGTTTAAATTTCACATTAGAAATTAAGCCATTTTATCAGACCCACAATGGTGGTGGTGTTAGAACTTACTGGATCAGTGAGCTCTGGGACAGCTGCTTTGTACATCACAGGACTACAATCATGAGTATTGTTTACCAGAGTACAGGGAAGAAACATTGGGCCTAGATCATCCCCATCCAGCACATCTACTGTCAAAGTAGTTGTGGAAGTCTGCCTTTCACCTGGATAAGGTGCGCGGTCCTGCAGAAGCAATTGTGTCAAGAATTGCCTTTTTTTAAGCAGAAAGTATTCATCCATTCCACAAAAATTCAAATTTCACAGAAAAACAAACATACAGTGACTTGCCCCAAATGTCAAGAATGAAAGCTGAAATCATTTCCTAAAATGGGAAATTCCCTGCCGGCATAGTTGGCATAAGAAAATTAATGTCTTGTTCAATACATATCTTGGAACAGAAACAAAAATCCACCACAATCATTTAGATAGAAGCTGAATTTTATAATGAATTGCACCATACTGCCATTTGTAATAAAATGCCTTTTGGCCTATTTGTTTAACTGGAGATACAAACTGCAGACACAGTAATAAAAGATAAATATATAAGTATATAAACAATTGCAAAGGTTAGGTATTTATATTTGTATTACATACCACCAGCCCCTCGTGAATATATAAACTGCATTCCTTTGAAATTTTCTGTATCCTGGTTGGTATTTTATACTTCCTGAGTGCATTATCAGTATTTAACATGCATGACTATAGCTTATTTACAAGAATCACACCAGCATTCTTTTTTCTGACCTCCATTACCTCCTGTCCTTTCCTTCCATAAATGATCTCTAGAGGGGGCTATATGTTCTGTTGATTTCATCTTATTGTCCATCTTGTCTACTGAAGTTGTACATGCCTGAGCAGATGCAGATATCTGAGATATCGCAGACATCTCTCAGAGGAAAGCAGATGTCCTTATTAAGTTGCTCTGGACACTGAAAAAAACATCACTGCACTACAAATCCATTGGATTTAATGTTATGTGATGAGTATATATGTGTGCCATTTCCAGAGCTATATGGCAGTATTAGACATCCCACGTGAGGGATATTGATTTCAGGGAGGCAGACGGGGGGCATCCGGGAGGTAACAAATACGACCTACGATGCCATGCGCAATGACGTCACCGCCACAGGCCCGATACAGTATATGTATATGTGTGTGTATGTATATATATATATACTGTGTATATATATATATATATATATATGTATATTGCCAACTGCGGTGAGAGCGGACAGGCAGGAGCGCATTTTTAACAACACTAACTAGCAGAACAACAGATTTCCGGGACATTGCACATCATTTACGGGTGTCCGGGAGCTGCTGTCAATTTGCGGGAGGCTCCCGGAATTTCCGGGACAGTTTGGATGTCTACAGTATGTTCACTGGTTTTTGACCTACAAGTTTTCAACTGACTCTAGTTTCATGGCCTTTAGCATTTCCTTTTCCTCTGCACATTAACCAGCCAATTTCTTCAGTTTTTATAAGGGATCACAAAGTGAGACAGGTCTTGCTGTTTTGGGGCATCCATAGGGCAGGGTATATCTGGGATGCTCCAATTTTAATCATTCCTTCAGCATGGGTATTTTCTTTAGCAAGAAGGATTATGGATTATGACCTTTGATCAGGCTTTTGCAAGTGTGTTTCAGTGGGAGGCTGCCAGAATTCATACTGGGGTAGTTCTAGTGTCCATGCATAGAGATGATCAAACATCCACAGCCTTTTCCACAATCCTCAGAATAAAGTTTCTTGGCCTCACCTGTAAAGCTTGCTGCACACCTTATAAAAACCCTGCCATCCCTGGTCCCATAAATAGAATTTCATCAGTCCAAAAGAACATGAGTCTGTCTGGACTGGTTCTACAAAACCTGCCTTGTTTTCATGTCTACTGAAGTGTGTTTTTTTAACTGCAAGACTGGGTTAGACTGAATTAACATCAGTTAATCTCAAATGAGTCTCTCATCTGGTTATCTCCAACAAGTATAATGTATCATTTTGGGGACAGTAAAAATATATCTGACCTGGGTGTCCCCGAGGTCTGACTTGAAAAAACACCGGTATACAGCACAGAATTAGGTTTATTTACTATTTTACCTGCCTATTTATTTAAAAAAATATAAAAGAAAAAAGACATAAGAGCTGATTAAAAATCTGTAATAAGAAATTTGAATAAGACTTGAATGATATATTAGGGTTCTTTTAGTAGTTTCTTAAAATATTGGAAACTTTTTGTAAAGCTTGTAATATTAATATAGTCATAGTAATAAAAAAAACTTTTTAAAAACTCACATTAGCCTCAATAAGAACCAGGTAGCGAGTTTTTTCTTCGTAGTTGAGTCTCCCCCTCAAGATGACAGAACCAGATACGGCGAGTGGGATGCCGAATGTTCTGTTTGACACCTGCCAACGATATACTACATATTATACACTAAATAGTAATATTGTCATTTAAAGCCAAATATATTTCACTGTATCTGTAATTGTGAAGTACCTCCAATGCACCTTCTAAATAGTCCTAAAAATAACATGAGACATTGTAAATAAATAGTTTATAATAATTTCACATACTGGATCATTCCGATTATATCTAATTTGATATTCCACTTGTCCATTTGGTCCATCATCAATGTCAATGGCACCACCATTTCCAGAGAAGCCATTAAAAACGGTTGCTCCAACTGGAGTAAGCTGAAAACATAATACATAACTAATATTAGTATACAATTTAAAAAAAGGCAAATGACTGAGGAGAAACAGCAGGGGGAAATAAACCATTGACAGAGGTTATATTACATTGACAGTGACAGAAAGTCACTTCTCCATTCCTTTGCCACTTATACAATAAGAAATTGAACAATAATTAGTTGATTTACTTTTATTCTTAATAATGGGTCCAAAATGTACTATTCCCACTGCATACTGTGGTAACATTGTACCTAATGGGGCATAATTTATATGGTTTGTAAATATAAAATGTCTAGATAAGAAATGACAAGGCAATTTAAAATGCTACGTATACAGTACAGTACAATTTGTTTAGAAATTGATAATAGACTTTTATTATTTTCATTCGGTCTAGCAGATGGGTTATGGGTTATGGGTTGAGGTTAGTGGTGCCCAAGTATTATTCGTGAATTTTCACATGGCATTGTGGGGATCTTCTGCCTCTAAGGCTTGTGAATGTGAAAATGTGCAAATGGCTTAGCAAGTAAACCTTTTCAGCTATATACAACTGTAATTTTGTAAAAGCAGTTCAAACTAGCTATTTACTACTACTCTTACATGTTCTGTTCAACTTAAATACCTAAAACTTGTAATTGAATGTGATGAAGCAGCAATAAATACACACTTTTGTTCAGGTCACTCACCTCATTTATTGCGATGGAATAGCGTGGCTGCTGGAAGCGAGGGGCATTGTCATTACGATCCCGCACAACAATCCGCACTTCATGTAAAATTACAGTGCCGACTGTTTCACTTATACATTGAACCTGGACCACTATAGACTGGATGTTGAAGGGTGGCTGAAAAGGAATGAAAGTACACAGGCAGTATTTAAATCGATTGGTTGTGAACAATGTATGCACACAGCCTCTGCTGGGAAGCTACATAAATGTAGATCTTTATATATATATATCTACAGATATAAATTATCAGGGACTGCTTTCCATTTACAGGGGTGGCACTAAAAATTTTGGACCCCATGAAAACATATTAAACTGGGCCCCAACCCACATCAATCAGATTATGTTCCATATTTTTTTTATTTTTTTTTATTTCTATATTTAACTTTTATACCTAACTTAATTTTTATATCTAACTCTACTGTAATTGCACAAAATTGCTC
>JAODKM010000058.1:10241617-10282584 GCA_026780845.1 Petrocephalus sullivani | reverse complement strand
GCCCTTGTAGGGCAAAAAACTGCTTCGCCTGGGCTTCTCGGCCCCAGCTGATCGATCTCCGGGACCAGCAGGTGTTCTTCCCGAAGGGTAAGCCCCCGGAGCAGCTCCTCGAACCGAGTCCAAAGAGCGGACGTCTCGGGTGGTTCCGGAGGGAAGCCGCTGGGTCGCTTGGGTGGGTCCGGTATTCTGTCACGTTTGCGACGGGAGGAACGACCCATAATCGCAGGCTGCGGGGTTAAGCCCTTCACAAGGGCGTTTATTAGCCAAAACAAGACAAGGACCAGAGCAAGCGTGAGCGCAAGCATTAACATGCATCGACAATACCGGACAGGGGAGACAGGACTGGGGCAGACTAAATACTAGGGATGCAGATGATCAAACACTAAACAGCTGAGAACGGGACGGATTTGCACGAGAGGAACGAGGGGGCGTGGATCGGACGGGCAGGGCATGACATCCATTTTAATTATACTTCCTTATATTCAAATTCAAATTGCAACACTGCAACATTTTTTCAACCAATTTTATGAATTGCATTTCATTTTCATGGTCATTCGCAAGTCAATTCTGAATGGTGCACAACCCTGTTATGTACTGTTATGAAAATGCGCACAGGAGTTACAACAACGAGCGCCATTTGCGCTAATTTATAGTTATAGTTTTATATTTGTTATATTTATATATAAGACCACCAGTGTGTTTTTGTGATCTATTTTGGCCGATCTCTGCGTCTCTGTGACAGGACAGCAGGCAAAAGTTCAAACAACGAACTACTTAATTAGTGGGTTGGATCTCTCGCAAATCTACGAGCAAAATAACGAATCGTTAATTAACGATCAATCTTAAGTGCTTGATAGCAAACTACTTAGCGCTACGATGCTTTTGGGCAAGCCACCCCAGATCAACAGTGGTCTTAGCGACGTCACTTTTATAATAGAGTTCATACACTAGGAACACAAAATATACAATAGTCAAGCTAATCATGAAAAGCCAACACATTTGTGGTCCCATAAGGTGGCATCCTTCGTTTACTGTTTTATTGATTCATTCACTGACTGTTAATTGATTCATTATTTCATTCACACATTCATGTACTGTTTCATTGATTCATTCACAGATTCATTGATTCTTTTACTGTTTCCTTGATCATTCACTGATTCATTGATTCATTCAGTTTCAATGTTTTATTCATTGATTTTTATTGACTCATTTACATTACATTACCATACCATTTCACTGATTTATATACGGTTTCATAGTTTCATTCACTGATTCATTGTTTCATATAGTGATTCATTGATGCGTTTACTGTTTCATTGATGCGTTTACTGTTTCATTGATTCATTCATTTATCGGATCATTTAGTGATTCTTTGATTAATTTACTGATTCTTTGATTCATTTACCGATTCAGTGTTTCATTCACTGATTCATTGATAGTTCACTGATTCATTCACTGTTTTGTTGTTTTATTTACTGATTCATTGATGCTATTACTATTTCATTGATTCATTTACTGTTTCGTTGTTTCATTCATTCATTTATGGATAATTTTATTGATTCATTTAAGTAGAAGTACAGGGAGGTACAAGGAATTCCTTTTGGTGCGGGTGGTATTGTGACATTTGTAAGTTAAGCATAAAAACTAATCATCTAAAAGTAAGATACAATAACAATTAAATAAGTAAACAAGAGTCTTTTAGAGGACATATGCAATGTTGAGGCAAGCATGTGAATAATATAAATAAAGAAAGAAATAGATAATAATAAATGAATGGACAGATGTAATGTGCAAACACGTTTTATAAATTAAATGGAGGCTGTACAGTGGGTGGTCAGATTATGAGACAAGTTCCTCATGTGTCCTTATTCATTAACATTCGCTCAAGAGCCTTGGCTTCTCCCTCCGCTCAGGGATCTCCTATCTCAGGCGCGCGGGCAGATTTTCCATCCCCTCCCGGACCGGCTAGCTCTCCGGGTCTGGCCTGTGAAAGGTTGAATTTGGATTCGGTTTGCCTCCCTGCAAAGGTGATGGCCACCATCCATTTGATTGCCATCAAATGGCACGTTTTTGAGCAGTGGTGTGAACAGAGGCTAGTTGTCCCCTTTCTCTGCTCAGTTTCTGATGTTTTATGTTTTTTACTGGATTTGCTGGAGAGGGGCAGAGCCTTTTCCACTATTAAAGTGTATCTGGCTGTTATCTCGGCTTGTCACGTGTGCTTTGACAGGACGCCTGTCAGTCAGCACCCCCTAGTGTGCCTGCTTTATGAAGGGCGCATGCTGGTTCCGCCTGGTTTCCAAGCCTTTGGTTCTGTCATGGGACTTACCCCTGGTCCTGAATGCACTCTCCTGGCCTGGCCTGTTTTATCTCAGCATCTGTCCCACTGGTTGGTGGATGCTATTAGGTTGCCGTATAGTGCTGTGGGTCTATGGTCCCCGCTGAGCTCATTCCACCAGAACTCTGGCAACCTCGTTGGCTTTGTTTAGAGGCATTATGGTGCATTATATTTGTGCTGCTGCTAGCTGGGCTACCCCGCACACATTCATTAGATTTTACCGACTGGACGTCACGGCGCCATCGCTAGTGCATGGTCCAGGGTGTTGGTTTGAGTACTGAGCATGTACAGTAATTTTTCCGTGTCCGTACGGATAGTGTGGCTTCGGAAAGCATGCAATACCAGAGTTGTCTATATCTTTCCCATAGTGAAATACCGAGTGGATATTTGAAAGAGAACGTTAGGTTACATTACGTAATCCCGGTTCTCTGATAACATGAGTGAGGTATCTCACCACTTCCCCCTCCTTGCATTTTTTTGCACAGGGAACAGCATGCTTGAGAATGCCGTACCGGTGGCCTACAGCGGTAGATATGGGGAGGCAGGGCTCCGTTGTCATGGCTGTGACTGGCCCGTCTGTGACAGACGTGGTGTCATTGGTGCTTCTGTGGTCGGGCACGCCAGAGGCGTATCCCATAGTGAGATACCTCACTCATGTTATCAGACAACCGGGGTTACGTTAGGTAACCTAAAGTATTTTTTTGGACGTCAATAATCATTCTAAATAGTTTTCCCCACACCATGATACCAATCAACTTACTTCCTCTCTGTAGTTGCCCATTTTTTATCAGTCCAATCAGGGTAGTATCATCTGCAAACTTGAGTTTTACAGAGTGGTTTTGTGAGGTACGGTCATTGGTGTACAAGGAGTAAAGCAGGGGAGAGAGGGCACATCCTTGTGGGGCACCATTACTGAAAAGGATGGGATCCGAGATGTGGTTTCCTGTCTTCACAACCTGTTTTCTGCCAGTTAAGAAGTCATGGGTCCAGTAGCAGAGAGATGGTGGAACATTGAGAGTCCTGAGTTTCTCAGAGAATAGATCAGGGTTGGTTGTATTAAAAGCAGAGCTGAAGTCCACAAATAGAATGAATCAATTCTGTGATTAATTAATTAACGCAATTAGTGATTCATTGTTTCATTCACTGGTTCATTCAGTTTCATTGATTCATCCACTGTTTCATTGAGTCATTCCCCAATTAATTATTTTAGTTACAGTTTCATTCATTCATTTACTGATTCATTCACTGATGGTCTACTGATTCATTCATTCATTCACTACCTGCATTCATTTGCTGTTTCATTGATTCAGTGTTTCATTGACTCACTGATTCATTTACCATTTAATTAACTCACTAATTCATTGTTTTAGTTTCATTGAATCATTTACTGTTTCACTGGTCCATTCACTGATTCATTTACTGTCTCTTTGATTCATTCATTAATTAAATTTCTCACTGATCCATTCACTGATTCATTAACAGATTTGAATCAGTGAATGAATCAATGAATAAATGAATTAATGAATGAACAAAGCCAGGAATGAATCAATGCTAACTTGGCACCCCTTGCGTAACTGGTGCCTCCCTGTGCTAACTTGGTGCCTCCCCTTGCCTAGCCGGCATCACCCACTGCTAATTTGATTCTCCCTTTACTTCACATTCTCTTGCCTAGTTGGTCCCCAACAAGTGCTAACTTGGTGTCCCCCTTTACTAACGTGTACGTGGAAAGGAATTTCTGGCGTCAGATCAACACAGTCAGTTTCTCCTACGGCCAGAGCAAGCTCAACTCTAGCTGCACTGTATGCATGCCACTGAAGTATTTTTTAATAACTGGAAAAGGCGAGGATCCAAGTGAGGGTGCCTCAAGTTTAATTTCAAAATCATAGTTCACAAATAGGCAGGTCAAAAACCAAGTAGAGCCAAATAAAGGCAAAGAAAAACATTTAAATCACAATCCAAATCCAGAACCCTAACGCAGACAGAAACATTCCAAGCTGATACATGCAGTATTCAGCCAACAGTCAAATTTAAATCACAGACAGAGAAAGGAAAAAGAACCCAGGATAGCAAGCGAGAGTCATACATGGAAATCAAGTCACGTAACAACCACTCAGTATGGTGTGACACTCACAAAAACTTCATTTTAATCCATGCCAATTAAGCAGGTAGATGAGGTAACGGTGTGTCTAATATTCAAAGGATGTGGAGTAGAAAGCAACTGCTTGATGTCAATGTGACAGGGATGCCAAACCACTGACCCATAATAATTTTCTTAAACTGAACAGCTAAAGTAATCGTTGAGCGTTGTATAATTACCACAAATAGTTATTGGTATACTTGTATAAGCACAAAAGTAAAGCAATATTTATACAAAAGGCTTGGAATTAATAAACTTCACCCAAACCAGAGCTTTGGCAAATTACAAAGGCTGTTCAAAATAGCATCAAAATAATTTTGTGCGACTGAACTTTGTGCAAACAAATGTGCATTCCCTTATTTGTTTTAATATTATTCCTAAGTCAAGAAACTGGAATTTACAATTTAAATACCATTTAAATACTAACTGTATGTCATTAAAAGAATACATACTGTATATTCCGTTAAATTTTGTCAAATAACCCAAATATTTTTAAAAATCCTACCCCAGGGAGCAAAGGGCACAAGGCTTAGGAACACCCCGGTCAAGATTACGTGCCAAACAGTTAAATTATATCTGAGCCTCTTAAAATGAAGCTGTAATAAATATATTGTTCAGAGTTATAAGACATCAAGTTGAGACTTAAAATGATTGTATAAATATGATTGTTTAAAAAACATAAACTGCTGAAGCCCAGCACCGGAAATATGCCCATCAGGTTTTATAGGCTATGGTGGTTTGCTAAAATAAATCAGGCTGCACCATCAATTATGCTACAGAGGCAACTTTCTCACAGTTGCCACTTCCCTGAAACACAGGTATTGCGTTTTCTTGCTTGTGCTTGTTCCAACAAGGCATAGAAGACATGAAGAAACTGAAGCCTCCCAGCAATACACAGCCTCCACTGAAGTAGAAAGCAAAGTCATAGGACTGTGCCCAGTCATAGAACCAGCCTAAGAACAGATGAAACAAAACATTACTGTTAGAGAACAAATACCATTCAAGTTAAATAACTTATGATATATACCTATCAAAGCCATCCAACTTCTTACATATTTTTTCAGTACTAGACATTACACGCAGGGATATATTTATTCTCTATACAACATCTCAAAATAATTAAATCAGTTTTCGACATACAGAAAGATCTTACCTACAAGTGGGGGTCCAAGCATAATACCAAATCCTCCAAAAAACATTAGAATCCCATAGGCTTGGGTCAATTTTTCAATCCCAACAATCTTGGTGGTGACATAGGGTGTTATAGACCAGTTCCCTGAGAAGAACCCTACTACCCCTGAGAGGATTTGAAGACCAGTATAGCTATTAGATACTGGAATGATGAGTAAAGCAAGTCCTGAGCCAGCAACTGTAAAGGCATAGAGATACAAGCTGTTGATCCCCTTGAGATCAGCCAACATTCCCAGCACTAGCTTACCCAAACCAGTAGTAATAGCTACAATGGAAACCAGTGGTATGACTTTGATGTCAACGATGAATCCCTCGCTTTGTGCCAAATCCTCCATGAAGAGCACAGGAGGGAAGGCCCCCAAACTGTAGAGAAAGAGGGTGATGCAGAGTGACAAGAAGATTCGATCTTTCAGGAACTGGTTGGTGGTGTACATGTATGTGGTGTAGGCTTGTTGTTTCTTCTTTATCATCTGTACCAGAGCAGAGCTACCAAAGAGGCTGCTGTTGTAAGCCAATGGGTCTTTGGTGTCACCAGT
This sequence comes from Petrocephalus sullivani, assembly GCA_026780845.1. Lineage (NCBI taxonomy): Eukaryota > Metazoa > Chordata > Actinopteri > Osteoglossiformes > Mormyridae > Petrocephalus > Petrocephalus sullivani. Next base: position 10,276,385 of record JAODKM010000058.1, on the reverse strand, counting down.
GATCAGCAGGTCCTTGACAATCAAACCCTTTTCAGTGGCTATGGTAGTCTTAACTGGGTCTTCAGTGGCCAGTGGCTTCTCAGACTGTGATATCAGCTGCTCGTCAGTCTGTTCTAATGCTGCCTTCTGCTTGAGGTAGAAGCCTGGCAAATGCAAGGGCCTCATTGGTCCAGCACAGGCTATGAGGTTCAGGGATAGTGCTCCAATGATCAGTAAACACCCATCAAGTCCATACATTTCAATGAGTTCATTTTGAGTAGTGGCATACAAAAAGCCTCCCACACTCGTACCTAAGAATAGATATAAAGAAAAGCTTACAATAGCATACTATTTTGTATTGCATAAAAGCATCTGCATGTGTAAAGTAAGTTGTACCTGTTGTTACTATTCCCAGTGCAAGGCCACGTCTCTTGTCAAAATACTGACAAGTGATGGTCACAGTAGCAGCATAAACTAGTCCACAGCCTAGCCCTAGAACAAAAAGGACAATTTAATAATAACATATGTTTCTGAACAACAATTTACAAAATAAGGTACTGTTAAAATGCAATAATGGATAACTCATCATAAATAGCAGTACATATACAAATTGCCATCTGTCACAGGAGTAACCAGTACCGAACAACCCAACAAGCAACAGAAGGTGCCATCTTCTGACGGGGCTCTGACCTAACCTATGGCCACCACCTGATTGCTGCTGCCCATTTCCCCAGCAGGTTTCACTGCCAGGGTATTGTGAGTGCCAAGGCAAAATGAAATTGGGTGGTGAAGCTAGCCAGGTGTTAGGAGTGGGGGGGGTCAGTCTTGTCTATGGCTTTGACCGACACATGGAGCAGTAGAAGGAAAATACATTTAGCTTATTTTAAGGTTGTACATAAAGGCAAATTTCTAATGTATTGAAGTTACTGTTTTTGTACTTACTCTTTATGAATATCATGAATTCAAGTGAAAATGCAAAGGGATCAGTCATGGATATGAGTAACACATACCTGAAACATTAAAATAAATGACAATATAACTTGCCTTTTTTATAACTACATGCTATTTTTAAAATGCTTACAGCAACAGCATTTACAACATAGCCTTACCGACAACAATTCCGTACGAAAAGATAAGAAATTGCACGTTGGGAGCGAAAGCGCTGAGCATGAACCCTCCAGCCACCATAACACCACTGAAGATTGTAACAGGTCTAGCACCGAAGTTCATGACACAGGCACTGCAGATGGGACCTAGAAAAGCACAGAGAGAAGCATTGCTGCATTTTACATGTGTAACAATAATAGGAACGTTCAGAGACTAAAAAACACTTATGGTTTCATGACCAGAGATCGTAAATATTGGGAATCAATGAAGACAGCAATGTCTCTTATGGCACTTCACTATTTGCAATTGATGGAGCCTCTCTGGTGATTCGTGGCTTTTGTCGATACACATTGCCAATTAAGCCTTTTTCCTTTTCATATGCTCTAGTGGGGAAGCACAATAGAATGCTAGGAAGCACTGTGGCCTCACATCCCCAAGGATATGGGTTCGATTTGTCACACCCTGCATTATATGTGTGAAGGTTGCATGTTCTTCCAGGGTTTGCATGGGTTTCTTCCTGCTGTTCAAAAACATGCCAAAAATAGCCCAAAATATGTTATGTGCTGTGATGGTGAACCGTCCTGTGCCCTGTGATGCCTGGGAATGGTTTCAGACCCACTGCACAAAAGAAAGATAGACACATATGCTCCAGCTTATTCTTTCAGTAGCTGTTTTTCTGCAGACAATGAATGTTTATTTTATTTTTGAATTTATGAATTATTAATGATATTTGTGAGTGATTACATTTGGCAGGTATTTGTTCGTAAATCTTTGCACTTGACATCCATGCATCAGTAGGCGGGCAAAAAAAAATTCATACAACCATGACTTGTATACTTACAGATATGTTAACATGTGAAGTGGCCTTTGTCAAATAAACTTACTTGCAATCAGCCCAACACCAGAAACAAGAGACCCAACCCAGGCAGTCAGTCCTTTTCCTTCCTTGAAGGCTCTAAGCCATTCTGGATACAGTACACCAACAGACTGGGGAGACCCATATGCTAAGAGCTGGCCCATAAAGGACACTATAACAATGACCCATCCCCATCCACCATCCAGAGCTTTATTTGAGATATCCGAACTCATGTTGAAGCCTGGCTGTCTCAACAGGACCAGTTCCTGTAATAGAAAAGATGAAATACTAGGGACAGTTAAGGTTCTGACATTATTTTGAGATGTGAGTGACTCTAATTAACACAAGGTTTATAATTATTACTATATTATATTATAATAATATAAATTACCATTTTCATCTTCATCAACAACAAATTTGAGTGACATATTTCTAAACGTTCCTACGACCTTTCTTCGCAACAGTTAAGCGTGATGAACGTATATTTCCGTTAGCATGAAAAACAAAACAACGTGAAATAAATAGCACATTTTAATCATGTGCCTCTTAAGTTTGGCAATCGCTGTAACCCGAATAGTCATTAAGCATTACTTTTTTTTTTTTTTTTTTTGCTTTGGTGGAAACCGGTTTGAAGCTGTTCATGCTGGTCCGGCATATTATAGTGGAAGCAAGTGCAGTTCCTCTTATGCACCGTGGTACACTATGCATAGATAGGACTTTACAACAGCAACGATAACAAGGACAAATGTGATAAATATACGCCGGCTCGGCTTATCCATTTCATCCTAGCAGGTGTCAAACACGCTTTATAATAATTAACCGCGGTTACTCTGATTTCATGAATTTGTTTTGCGCTGACGGCCGGTTATTTATAAATACGCCTACCTGTTAAGAGCAGAAACCTTCTTCAGTTTTCAGGCAAGGTGCCAGTCAAATATATCTCCGGCAAGCTTTTGCTGTGTAAAGATCATAGCCCAAATGTCAGCGATTTAAATTTAGCACTCACGTTTTGGTAAACATGAAATAAGCTGGAGCGGTGTATACGTAAATCATCTTTCGGAAAATTTAAACTGCACGCTTATAACACTGATTAGCCTGTGATTTATCCTTCTGGATGTCTTTTCGATCTAAGCTGCGGCACTTCCATTGTTGACATTTCGGCTACTCCAGTTAAAACCGGTCACATGATGGCAATACGGTACCATAATAATGCATGCAGTACGCGTGTGCTGCCGCTGGGAGGCGGTAGCTACTGCACAGCCTTGGAGCCTTCAATGCGGATGTTTTTTCCTCGATGTTTTATATAGACATATTTTATATAATAGCTAGGAGCGTAGAGTGGTTGTAAAAGTACGGGTTTGAGGGAACTCTCCATCTCCGGAACACCCTGTGTAATTTATTTATAGCTACGGGTCTGATAATATATTAGCTGTTACACACAAGAGGCCTAGCAGATTATGTTTATATAAATGTTTATAGTGTGTTTAAAATCAAATTACGAAACTGAATTGTCTGTTAACTTAAATAGCTTATACATGCATTTAAACACAAATCACAGTAGCAGAATATATTGCACGTGTGGAAAAGTAGAGAGATTTTTTTAAACTTAAACCATATAGACATGTTGCACTGAACAGAATGCGTGTCATGTTATACTTAGAAAAAGCAAGAATACACTGGGCAATGCCTTCTTGCAGATATAGATTGCAAAAGTATATTGGTAGGTATATAATAAGTTCCACTTAATTACCTCAATATATTCTTAATAAAGAGTCATGTAGATGTACATACTGTATATTGTAACGCATCATGGTGGACCAGTGCCAACCATGTAAAGAATGTACATAGTTCCCTGTATTTATCATGCATTGCTGTGCTATTGTGTAGTGTTAATGTTCATTGTTGTAAAGAGTGGTGTGTGTGCGCCCACCGAGTGTTGTTGGCGTGGTGGGGACGGCCAGCACTTTGGGCATGGGGTGTTGGGGACGGTTGGTGTTTGTTGAAGCTTTTCAAAGCCAAAAAACAAAGAGCGCACCTGTTGAAATACACCTCCCTCGTCTGTTTTCCACCACTCTGATATTCAGATCTGCCGACTGAATGTCAGGCAAAAAACTCAACCGAAGACATTTTATATAATAATAATTAAAAAAACATCGATATGAAGTAAAACGATATGTGAACATTGCATTTCTCTAAAATGACAGAACAAAACAGAACATAAGAATGGAAAAAAAGATTTTATTTCACTTTATTTGGGGATTTTATTCAAAAACAGTGCTTTACAATACATTTGATGAATAATTTACATAAACTCCGTGACAACAAAATCAAGTTATGGTATATATAAAATTAACAGTAATAATAATGAACACTGGCTGAAGTTTGACCGCACAATGTGCAATGTAGCGTCACTGTGCTATTTGAAAATAGTTCTTAGAAGAGCTATTTTGGGGCTGCAACAGCTTAGCAATAACACCAAAATAAGCTTCATACTCGTGGAACTAAGTACATGTATTATAATAATGACTTACGGTTTTAATTCTTGATTTCTGTCTGATCATAAGAAAGCAAAAATAAAAAAGAGGTCATAAAAAGAAACCAGATAAATGGTTTGCGAAGGCAACCCTGTCAAATTTTGTACATTTACAAGGCTAAGTGTAATGCAGTTATGTCACCGAAATGGAACAACGCAAAAATACAACATAAGCAGTTGCCTTAGGTATCTCAAGAGCTATAAATATCAAACAGCTTTATCATATAAGAATGATACATTGTACATTTTCTTTAACACAAAATAAGCAAACCATTTATCATATTAAAAATTCCTCCATCTCATACTTTACAGTTCTAAAGAATGACAGTGATGGTCTACAATTGTCTCACACACCCAAAAAGTCGAAGTAATGTTCTTCATACATTATCACAATTACAGCAGCAAAAGCTTGGCAAATCTTCACATCTTAAAAACAAACGTTTTACTAAAGAGGTATTCATTTAAAAAAGAATTTGGGAGGAAAATTTACAGTATGGACTAGTTTTATCATGTGACTTGTAATAAGTCAAACGTGTAAGATGCGGCATATACATATTCTCAATTCTTGAAGAACACACAATGTTCTAAGTTTAAAAATGATTTTTGCTAAAATTAGTTATTTGAATGATTGTAGTTGTGCCACACATATTAGCACTACAAGCAACACAATTCTCTGGGTTCTTCTAATATGAATAGATTCAAATTAATAGGACATATTTGGCAAAATCTTTTGAAAAACATCAGCGTGAAAAAGTAATACAATGCTAGGATGATTATGAATGGCTGACTTAGAAACTTCTACAGCTTAGTCAATACATAACACATTTACATACATGATATAGAATGTCAGTCTAAATACAATTCACCTCTCTTACAGTAATTAAGCCTTCATCAGAGCAATCTTCCATTTAGCTATGTATTAAAAATGAAACTCCTCCCTTAGACTCTTTCAAGAGAAAATGAAGTCATTTCATATGATTTTTTTTTCTCCACAGCGGAAATTTTAAGTTTAACAGTTTAAAACTGTAGCAACTGATGTGAATGGGATTATGAATGGAATGTATGTATATATGAGGTTTTATACCTTGATAATTCTTAGTATGGTGATAGCCGTGACCTAGAAACATAACTTGGAAAAAATTTATTTAAAATAAGAAAAGTTGCATGCACCAAAATATTCTGAATAAATGAATACTCTGAATAATAAATATTCCCATTTTTGTAATTTCAAAAATGTTAGAGTACATATGAAGGATTTTTTTTTTTTTTTTGTTAAAATTAACCTAGCTTTTTTCCATTTACAAACAGTATACTCGCTATTATATTTGTACAAGAATGTGAATTTACTGTGATTTTTTTTAAGAGAACTAAATTATGTCCAGAGCACAAGATTCAGTGCCTTAATCTGTAAACTATTTTAGACTTTTTACAAGAAAATTTACATACAGTAAAATCCCTAATAACTTTTTTTAAAAGAAAGAAAACAGAAATGTACACCCTGACATTGTGGTTTCAAGAAGAAACATAAGGCGAGTGTAGAGAGTTATTAAGGAGTAATTCAGTTTCAGAGTGTTTCTTCCATCTGGGAAACAGGAAATGTCTATGGTTTAGCTGTCGCAGTCATGGTCCTTTTCATGTGTTTACTGGTGTTTTCCAGGTTTCCACACCATGTTCCAGGTAGCCAGGCAGCACATGACACAAGGCCGGATTACACCCTTGTCAGGATGCCAGTCCAGCGAAGGGCACATACATGCATAAATACAATCATATCTTATGGGCAATTTAGAGACACCAATTAGCCTTACTGCATCTCTTTGAACTGTGGGAGGAAATCAGAGTAGCCGCAGGAAATTCATGCAACACAGGGAGAACATGCAAACACTGCTGATGCAGAGCAGAGATGGGATTAAAACCCCCAATCCTGGATGTGCCTGGCAAAAGTGATACCCAATGAGCCAACATGCAGCCCCATGCTCACTTGCTCACTAAAATCTTCTTGCTTCTTGATTTAACGTATAACTGGCTACTGTTATCCATTTAAATCCTGTCATCTCCCAGTGTTCATTTTATTTAAAAAAAGCCCTGATAAAAATCATTGTCTAAGATGTAGAGATCAGCATTTTAGACAGAGATGCACAATAGGAGAGATTAACATGTGCTGCCAGTCACTGACATCTGACATACACCCCATTCAGTTAACCCAGAAAGTAGGCACGTCATGAAAAATTCTACTTTCCACAAATTTCTAAGCCTACATTCTTCCATCATTACTTTAAAAGTTAAAATACTTCAACATTTCTGTGATGATCCCAGACAATACAGGGCACAAGGGACCCACCCAGGACAGGATGGCAGTTCTTTGCAGAACGCACAGACACGCAAAGGGCGGTTTTGAGATACCATTTCACCTAACTGCATGTCCTTGGACTGTGAGAGGAATCCAGAGTACCCAAAAGGAAACACATACACACTTCACAAATACAGAACAGGGACAGGATTCAAACTTCCAACCCTTGAGGTTTGAGGTAACACTGCTACCAAGAGAACTACCCATTTCCCTGATATTGAATTTCTTGATGGGTTTTGGGATAATTCCATCTAGTTCCCACAGTCTGCCTTTACTTGTGTTACCCTACTCCTATAAAGTAAGAGTACACATACCAAGGAAGGGACAGTGACTATTATGAGGAAATCTTTTTATCTCCAGGCCTCCCTTCCCTCTTGTTCAACACAGATTCCTCTTCCTGCTGTAACAGACACAGAGTCACATGTTACTGTGGAATGACAATAAGGTGCCCACTGTCAAACCAGCCAATGGCCTTGATGTGAAGAAAGGAACATTTGCACCACTTTCACATTTCTGGGACATTAAACCCGTATATACTTTTTTGGGTATCTGGTAATGACCTACAGCAATGGGGGTGCACCACAACTCTGCAGGAGTAGCTAGAACATCCAGAAGCTGAAGTCCCACTTGTTCTTCTCTCCATAGACTAAGCTCCTGTTGGACTCTGATCCATATTTCTTGCCAAACACATTAATGCAGTTAAGCATTAACTAACTTTGCCTCCTAAGCCATACTGTATATCTTTTGGAACCTTCAGCTTGCCAATCAGCTCATCAGTCTTTCTTCAGGTAAATTTTAAGCCTTAACTTAAATGTTTGGGAGGAATAACTTGAATGACAAAATGAGGTTGTGAATTATACCCTTTGATACAACTTACAAATCTTAATCAGTAGTAATAATTAGATTGTCTCAAGCACTGTTCCATGATATATAATTTCTTCTACAACCCGATAGGAGTTTCAGCCCTTTGACATCTCCAATATATATATATATATATATATATATATACACATATACTGATTTAATTTCATATTACCACAGTAGATAAATATGCACATTTGAGAAGACCTGAAGTCATATATGGGACTTGTGAAAACCTAAATCAGTTAAAATAGATATATTCATAATATAACAGCCACTTGGAACATTACCTGAACTTTGAACTTGGACTCAGTGGTGGCCTTCTCACAGCCTGGTCCCACTCTTTCATCATGTCTTGTAACCTCATTAGTTGATTCCTGCATCACAGGTGGATTTTCCATATGCTTCCCATTTTGTTTGTGACTCCCTGTATGCCTGTGGGTTGATGAAGTAATTGTCTTATTGGAATACTCCTTGCTGAAGAACAGCATTACATTGAAAATAATGAACCCTTAGCCACGATGGTCAAATGCTAAGTTCATACCTGTTTTCATGTTGATTTGTCATTTCAGAGCTCAACGAACACTTTGAGGTGGACGCCTCCGTATTTGAATTTGAACTCCCACCGTGCCAACCTGGAATTGAAGACATGTCTTTTTCTGGATGTTGTGTTACTGAATTATTTGCCTGAGCTTTCGTCACTGTTAGTCCCTCACCATTTGAGCCTTCCTCTGTATCTTCTAAACAAAGCTTTAATTTCTCTGTTATTTTGTCTTCTTCCTTGACAGACCCAGAGTCACATCCCTCTCCCTCTGCAAAGGCCCAGGCGTCAAGGGCAATATCCACGTCACTCACCAAGGCTTCTCCTGCTAATATGTCTTCATTCTGCCCTTGATCAAATAACAGACCTTGCTCTTTTATCACAGTTGCAAAATCACGGAAGCCTGAGGGGCTAAAAGATTTGCAACTAAGGTCAAGGTCTTCTTCTTTGGAGCTCTTATCTTCGCCGTCAACCTCTGGACCATCAGGACAAATGTCCCTGGTGATGGCAGTAGGGGGCTTTTCATCTGTAGCCGTGCTGTAGGCTTCCTTGCGTCTACACTTTTCTTTACTAGAAGGGTCTATGCTAAGGTCTTCACTAATGATATCATCATTCCAGAGAGGGATGTGCTCATAACTCAGCTGCATGGAAGACTGCAGTTCCATTTCATTGCTGTGGTAACCTAAGTAAGATAACACAATTGGACTGACAATCAGCACAGTGGATGAATACCTACTATGCGCATGGTTTAAATAAAAAATGACAATGTAACACACATTGAGAACATACACACAACAGTAAACAAACAAAAAAAGTAAAAATGTAAAACTTACTACAGCAATCTGTGGCCAAAAAAAATCATACATATTCATCTGTATTTTCTCAACAGCATTGCAAGTTTATAAAAAGTGAATATTATGTCATTTTACATAAAACATGACAACCATAAAGCATGTTGAAATTTCAACAGGAAAATACGACAGATGGTTCTTTAGCTATTCATTAGCTATACATTACAGTAGAAGGGAATCCAAGTTTTCATTTGAATGAGGCTGTGAAAATGTTATTGGACTAATGAAGTAAAGCTGCTTAGAGGTCCAGCATGCATGGATGCGTTGGCTGCTGTGTTAATATGACATCTTATGAAAAGTGTATGGAGCTGGCAACACTGGGATCTTCACACTGGCTCTGAGATAGATTGAGATGCTGGAGAAGCGCAAATGGAATATGCTCCCAGGCTTAATGGCACTCCTGACACTTAGCTATAGGCTTGGAGTCCAAGTGGGAGAGGGAGGACTCAAACACACTAAGTGCTTGCAAAAAATGACAAAAAAAATAAACAAAGATGACAAAGAGTATACACTGATTAGCATGAAAAGACTGGCATGGATACAATGGCACACTGTGACGAAACGATGAACTTCTGAAAAGAGGGTGCCAAAGTGCCTGGTTTTGTGGGGCAGGGAAGAATGCCAGATAGCAGGGCAATTTTCTGAACGGGGCAATTTTCTGGGAGAAATCTCTTTAACATTAAGCACCAAAAAACAGCCCAGAAAATCCGGAATTACAGTATAAAAACTGTAAAAGCAAAGAAACAAAAAACCCAAATTTACCTCTGCGACAGAAGTCAGAAACAAAAGAACTGAATCAGAGAAATCCCTATTGAAATGCACTGAGAGAAAGCATGATTACAGAAGCTGGTTTATTCTAAACTGCATTCATTATACAGTCACATGCAGTATCATATACAAAGATTTACTTTTAATATACTGTGACATGATGGTCCTCTAAGAATCTGTCATGTACCAGCAGGGGGCGAGCACCACACAGGCTCAATGTAACTAGTTTCCTCGCAGACAACCACAAGGAGTGCCATCAGGGCATGGCCGGCAGTTGATAACTGCCCCAACCAGGGGGCAGGACAGTCCTTCCCCAGCAAGGCTTAAAGCCTATGCAGGGAAAAATGTCGGAAAGTAAGGACATACGAGCTATGCATGATTTCTCTGCCCCCGGGAACAGACAGCTTGGAGAATGACTGCCCTGGCGAAGGACCCGTGGCTGTTTGGGGGAAGAGGTGCTTCCCCCTGAATGAGTGACCCACTTTTCTCCTAAGTAAATCTCAAACCTTAAGAGGTATTTGCCTACATCAGTCCTTTCTTTGCCACAATTATACAATTGCTAATTAATTATACAAAATTGTGGTTCTATATGAGCTGAAACAATCAAAAACCAACGTAGTCAAATTATTTTGTTCCAATCAACTATAACTATTTTTTCGTTATATTGATTTATTGTATTTATTTAAGTATTTTTTTACTTGCAATTTGTAATTATAAATAACTACTGTTTGTTTACCATTACTTTCAGTTCTTTACTGCTCATGGTAGTTTTACTTACACAAACATGTTCTGAGGGCAGAAAAATGATTGGTTCAGAGAGAAAACTAATCAGACTGCAGAGGCAGGCCCAAGAAACTAGAGGAGGCTGGACCAAGTGACTGGTTGGTCTGACATCTGACACAAGATCTGATTAGTCATCGCTAACCATTGATTCAATTTCATAATGAATGGGTCAGTTCATCACAGTGAACTCACGCAGACATCCAATTTCTGAGACAATTACAAACTAGAAAAACTTAAAACCTACGGACTGATGATTATTTCTACAAAATTTCAAAGGATAAGCAACATCAAATTTAAAGTTGACTCGAATGAGGCTAACCTTTACCATTAGCCTGATCCAGGAAAACAGCACCGTCATCGGCAAAACTTCGGGTGCCAGAAATGTTTCCATAGTCAAATATTGGGCCTTCCAGTAGAGTCACAATATCCATCCGACTGACTTTGCTCAGCACTGCTGTTAAGGCATCCGCTGAAACAGATAAATGTGCAATAATTAACAACGTAATTATCTCAGTTCAGAAAGAATTATCTTATATATTCATATCAAGTACAGTCATCCCTTGCCACTGTGTGCTTCAACTTTTGCGGCTTCACTCTATCACATTTTTTTCAAATACAGGACTGTGCTCATTAAAGTATATATTCATTAAAAAGTTGATCGAGACCGTGAAAATGATTTCACGCGCGCTCGGCTGTCTGAGTCAATTATATCCTCTTCCTATCCTGGCCACTGACTGGCTCAGCCTCACACAAGTTCGTGTCTCTCATACTCGCTTTTACATCGCTACGCATCGGAAGCATCTTTGCTCTTGTGTTTGCGATTTCTGAGAACTTTTATCTAAGCCCCACGATGGCTCCTAAAAGTGCTGCTTCTTCTAAGCCTTCTGCTTCTTCTTAATTTCATAGGTTAGTGGGTGTGTAAGAACTGTGTGTAATTAAATGTACAATAATAATAATATATTTGTAACGTCTAATATGTCTTTCCTCTTATTTTGTCTAATATATTGGGTAATGCGCGTGTAATGGTGACTAAAGGGTGTTGTTTCATGTCTAGAGGGCTCAAATAATGTTAAAAACTGTATTTAGACGGTTGTAAACAGGTTTTCTATGCTCTAACTATGAAAATATTTGATTTATAAACAAAGAATCCTACTTCGCGGAAATTCACTTTTCGCGCTAGAGTCTGGAACGGATTAAATGCGATAAACGAGGGACGACTGTATACAATAGTCTTAAACAACTACATACATTTTCATTAAAGTCATTCAGTGCTAAAAATACTTCAGAATACTGTTATTTTACTTACAGGTTTTTCTTCAGTTTGCACCATTGCTCCAAGGATAAAGTATTTAACATTTAGTGATAAGTTTAATTACATTAAGTATTAAAATAATAATGTCAATACAATTACATTCACCTTCAGTTTGAACCAACTGACATCTATTGTGTGGAGGTAGGAAAAGAATAATGTCTTAGTCCCCTGATTAGTCCATCTTTACTACTCATACACATCAGAACAGAAAAATATACTTACTTGTAGCATTTTTCCCATCTCTGCCAACCCATTTCTTCAACAGCATAAAACTCTGAGCTGCCAGTGAATTAGGGTTCTCCACTCGAATGTTATTTATTTCATCAACAGAAAAATTCATTTCCCTGGCCAGCTCTGCAATACAAATGTGTATTATTTTATAGATGTGCCTGTGTACTCTTTCAATGCAGTTAAATTAATCGCATATGAACCTCTTGTCACGTTAACCACAAATACAAGTGGACAGACTAATCATGCATCAGACAGTTAAACAAAACAAGACAGACCATAAAAGAAAGATTACAAATGTTTAATATGCATCCACAATACTTAATTATTAATCAATAATAAACATCCAACCAGTTCATCTTCCATAACACTTAACTAGTATAGGGTTGCACAATTCTAAAAATATCTAAAACTTTTATTAATTGCTCATTTATGTATTATCAATATATTTCTTCTCTTGAAGATGGTTCAGCTTTCACATCTCCTTTACTAGTCTATGTAATTTCCTACCTGTCCAGCTCAGACCCAGCTGATCTGCTACAATAGCCATCCTCAGGTCAGTTCTCTCACAGGGGCTCTGCGGTCCTGCCATGCAGAAGAGGAATGTGCTAAAATCTTTCCGCAGTGGTTTATATTTGCAAAATTTGTTTGTAAAACAGACTGCTTATTTTCTAGCCAAACATTTAAAAAACACAAAATATATTTTTCTCCATCTCTTCAACTCTGACATGAAGTTTATGTCTAGAGGTGACTTGACTTTTATTAAGAATTACTTCATATTGCAGCAAACTAGCAGTATAGGAAACAAAGATTCCGAAATGTGATGTGCTTTTTAAAATGGCAAGAAAGGGTAGCAGTCACTGTAATGGAGACTACTGTGTATTGCTAACAGGTGCTCAAAGTATACTTATATATTCCATGGAACTATGCAGGCAATATATCTCATGAAAAACTAAACATATGTCCCATTCCATATAACTACAGAAGGTGATTTCACAGTATAAAATGAAACTACACATGCGGACAGACTGTGTATTCTGCTAATGCTGCGTGGCTATGATTCTGCAGTAAACTGTCTAGTCACTCACAGGGAGAGCAGAGCACCATTATTTTGGCATGCTGTAGTAACTGACTACTTGAGAGGACTCTTCAAGACAGCACACAGATGACAATGACAGAATGACAACTACAACTGTCACGCCACAGGCAATCACAACGACTCATGCACTAAGATCAACAAGTTGAAAATTTTACAAACTAGGCTTGATCTCCACGGCGGGGCTCCCATAAGGCCCAGCAACCTGACTGCCTTCATTTCCAGTCCGCCTACTTCTCCTTCTCTCACTGCAGACCTTTCCAGCTTTCGCTCTTATGGGCGCTGCCTCAGTTTTCAGGTCTCTAGCAGACCTCGGTGTGAAAGATGGTTGAGAGGCTTCTGACAGTGAGGTGCTTCTTGATGTGCTGTCTTCATCGGATATTTCTGACTGCATCTTTTTCTCTTCATCAGAAAGGCGGTCCACAATTTTTAACGTCTGTCCACTAATGCCCTTTAAGTACTCGATGGAGCATTTACAGACCTCATTTAAGTGATTATTGTCTGGGTTAGAACCTGAACTGCTGCTTAATGTAGATTTCTTAACTGGCATCCTGGTAAGCAACTGCCTTGGTCTTTCTATTTCAGGTTTTATGCACCTGGACACAATCTGCACTGCATTACCTGTGTTACTCTTTTTAAACTCCTTTACTGGAATTCTAGATTTGGGTTCAACTGCTGCGGAAGACTCTACTTTTTTCCCCATGTATCTATTTTTCTCTTCAGGTTTAACTATATGTTTTGAGTTAAACTTTCCAGCCGGTGTACTCTGCATTTGGGAGGAAAGGCCAGATGCTTTAATTGGCAGTCTTGATTTTTGCTGCTTCACCTCTATTTGCTTGGTTTCATTATTGTTTTCTTGCTCATAATGTATAATGTTTCCCTTAAACTGCTCTGTTTCGGAACCAAAAAATGCCTCTATCCTACTAGCTTGCTGTAACGACGGCTTTGAGGATGACTGTAAACTGAATACTATGCTGCCACAGTGAATATAATTAGCTTGAATACTTGAAGACTCAAAGTTATTGTTGTTATTACAGTTCTCTGCAGGGAAATCTTTTCCAACGGGAGATTCTGCACTTCTGTGTTTGTAAAGCTGACTTTCTGCATCTATTTCTATTCCCAAGTCCCCTCGAAATTTATTATTTGTTAGATCCCCAGAACTAGCCTCATTTTTAACAGTAATGGATGCTGCTATTCCCATTTTAATGGGAGTATGTAATTTAGAATCATGTTTAGAAGCCTTTACCATACATGAGGATGTCTCTGCTATGTTATCACCAGATGAAATGTCGAGACAATCAGTGCTGATCTCAATGAGCCCACACTTATCAGTTTTAGTGTCTGTGAGGGCATCTACCGTTATACTTGTGACTTTCTCCCCTATCAGTGGCTGTGAGGTGACTACCCTTTTCCCTCTGTCCCCTGACTTCCCTTCAGAGGAATGCTCACCAATCTGAAAAAATTGAAGTCTTTCTTCAACAAAATCCCGCTTGCTCATGTCAATTGCACCACTGCGAGTCATCTCAAACATCTTCCCTTCGTGGAAGGGGAAAGGGTTTGGCTCGCTAGTTGGAGTACTTTCATCAGTTGGTGTTCTAGCAGGTGTTGTATCTGGTGTAGTTGCTTGGGATCTGTCCTCCACAGCTAATCCGAAAGGCTTAGGCTCTTCATCTTTTGTTTTAGCATCAAAGTTCCCATCATCTTCACCTTTGCTGGACCAGGGATCAAAGTCCAAACCTTCTGAGGCAACAGTTTTGAAGGGAGTATTAAACTCCTCCTCTAGCTGGTAGCTAAAGTAGCTATTCGAAAGTCCTGGTCTGTCAGGGTGTCTACCCTCCAAAGAGTATACCGTTTCCCCATCTTTGCTAACTTCTGATTTAATTTCTGCCGAATCACCATTTTCTTTTGCTTCCTCCCCTCCATCATTTACTACCTTCTCCTCTTCCTCAATAACCTCAAGCTTTGACTGGCTAAAGGCACGATCGCATGATTTTATGGAACTCTCCGTTGACCATCTACTTTTTCTACTGTCCCTGGGAAAACTTGCAGATTTTGAGCCTTGTTCGCTTAATCCATCATCCTCATCTGGGAGTTCATATCCATCGAGGGAATCAATTTCTGTGGCATCTGTATCATGAGAAAACTCCGCAGTTGTAGCAATTGAACAGTCTGTAATGGATGGATCATTCCCATTCTGCTCAAATTCAAAATCATCTCCTTTTGCATCACCATTGCTGCCTGTTATTTTAGCGTGTCCATCCCTTTCGGGCTCCTTAGGTTTGGAATGGCTTTCCCCTTCCTCCTCAGAAATTTTAAAGGTGTACTTCTTAAAAGAGATGGGCTGAAAGACTGATTCATCATCACTTGAGTTGCTGTCATCTGCTCCTGTGGGCAAGGGAGTTGGAGGCAAGACTCTAATAATAGGTTCCTCAAGAAGGTGCTTGTCATGCTCCTCTTGGAGATTGACTTCCATCAATTCAGTGTCAGCCTTAGATGATGAAATGTAATTGCACTGGTGTGATTCTTGGTCCAGAGGTGGTGGTGGAGGAAACTCAATTTTTGCAACTCTTTTCTCATTTGTTTTCCTTCCGATCTCATACTTTTGGGTTGTTGGCTCTGACTGTTTTGTCCTCTCTGGCGATGATTTGCCTTGCTCCTCTCCTTCGGATTCCTCAGAAACTTCCGGAATTGGACTCGTTTTTCCTGACATGAACCCAATGGTTGTATCTGGTATTCTAGAAGTGAGGTCATAGCTCACTTCTTCTGAACTAGGCGTTTCTGGAGTCTGAGGACTTTTGCCAGAACTATCCATAAAAGATACTTGCTCTAGCGTGTCATCTTCAGGGCTGCCTTGGGGAGATGACGTTTGTTTTTGTTTGACAGTATAAATTGTTCCCAGAGTCTCATGGACTGTGTGGCTTTCCTGACTGACTATTTTCTTGTAAGCTGCCTGCTGCCCAATAGCCGTTTCTTTCTCATACTGCTTGTCCACTTGAATACTGACATAGACCGGTAACGTTTGGATTTCTGATGTTACTACTGGGGCTATATTGTCAGCATGTCTACTGTTATGATTGGTATGATTGGAATGTGTGCCTTTTGCTAAGCTATATTCTAAAGAATCTGAAGAATTGAGTGACTCATCCCGGGATGCAACTGTTACAGAATTCCCTTTGTATCTATTTCTAGACAGCTCAGAGGATTTAGGGAAACTGTTTGACTTTTCAGACTGACAAGAATTTGTGGCATTAACTGTCATCTTGACAGGAATCTGAGATTCCATCTTTTTTTTAAAGGTATTTTTTGGCGTACTATCAGTGTTCACAACTTCAGGGAAACAAACCGTTTCTGTTGAGGAATCAACTAAAAATTCCTCAGATGCCGTTCCATGTTTTGAATCTTGCCGTGCTTCTTTTTTGTAAGCTTTGAAAGCATCATGAAGCGAAATATCATTTTCAGATTTAAAACTGTATTGCTGACTATCCAATGTGATTTTTTTTCCTTTTTCACTCATTTCCTTGTCATTTGCTTCCTGCAAGTTTTGAGAAGAATGGTTGTCTGTTGAGTTTTTTAATTTTTCACCTAATTGTTTTGGAGCGACTAGCAGCCTAATTATATCGGGATCTTTTTCAGTCATCGTCTGGTTTTCGCAATCTTCCGCTGAAGTCTGCCTTTCAGCTAATCTGGTAGCCTTTGTTCCACCAAAAAACTGATACACGGGAAGTTTACTTTCTCTCATTTTTTTTACTGGAGGTTTTGTTTGTGCCATTTGAAAAGCTGCATCTTGCTTTTCAGCATCAGATTCAAATTTTAGCTTTGCACAGCTCACTTTAGACATTTGTAACTGGAAAGACTTGACGTCCTCACCTTTCTGGTTGGCTTGAAGGCCATTTCCTTCTTTAGTTTTTCTATCATTACTTCCGGACAGAATGTGTCTTTCTGGACTGCTTGGCAAGCTGGCACACTTTCTTTCATTACTCCATTCTTTATTACTCACTGCAGTCTTACGCTGTGTTTTTTCAGGACTGGTGCAAGCAGAACTAGGCCCAGACTGAGTTTCCCTTGGGACTCTTTGGTAAGCCTTCTTCTCTGGGGACTGGAGCTCACCATTTAGTTTTTCTGTTTTATCACGAAAAAACTGAGACACCTCATTCAGTTTCTCTTCTGCTTCCTTTACAGTCTGATCTACTCTGTCTTCATAAGCACGTTTCTCTTCTCTTCTGTTAGATTTGTTTTCATTGAACTGCATACATAAAGTACGCTTTGAACTACCAGGCTCAGAACTGTAATGCAACACTGTCAGTTTGTCAAAGTGGTCATTTGTATTGATAGATTTACCTGATTTATCAGACACTTTTGTTGACATATTCATGATAACTTCTTTACTGGGAATACCAGACATTCTCTCGCTATAACAACGACTTGAGTCCAGCATACCTGCACTCTGGATGTTGCGGGAATCAGCCACTGAGATCTCGTTGTCAGAATGAGGCATGCCTAATCTCTCAGCAAATCTATAGGACTCTCCCCTCAGTTCTGATGACTCATCATCATGACTTAGTGACCTGAAGGTTTTATATGAGTCATCAATGACAATCTGTGCAGAATCTGGACGACTTTCTTCTTCCTGAGACAAAGGGGTATTAACCCTGGATGATTCTATGCATGTTGGAATACATTCTTCAGCAGTAAATTCATATTCTGCCTGTTGTGCTTCAAAATCATTGTCCATTTTGTCTGAAAGTTCTTTTATTCTATTATTTGCTTTGTAAATGTACTTCTCCTCTGGAGGCTGACGTGTTTCACGGATGATAACCTCGGTTGGTTCTGCCTTATTGCCCTTTTCAATGTGAACCTCGATGATTCTTTCAACTTTGGGTTTTAAATTATCTCTTTCAAGAAGAAGTGGAGATGTTTCATTTCCTATTTGACAATAACTGGCAGCCTTATTCTCAAATAAGCCACTTAGCTCTCTAGACGAATCCCAACCAGACTGGAAGGCTTTCACTATGTCTCTAACTGACTTTGTTTCATCACTCCTCTCAGAATCATTGCTGGGGGACTTGTGATAAACCATTCGGGTTGTAGTTGTGATGTGGGTTTCTTCTTTAACGCACATACCCTTACTCACAACAAGGTCGTCGTCTGCAGTGACTTTAACTTGAGATGACTTTACTTTGTCTTTAATGAATCCGTTAACTTTCGCCTCTTTCTCTATACCAGAAGGTATAGTCACTACATTTACTTTCTCTTTAAAGGGATCCTGCTCTTCTTCAGGGGGCTCATAGCTTCTTATGACATGAACAACCTCAGTTCGTGTCTCTGTGATAACAGGCGGAATGGGAACATCATGAAAGAGAGGCTTGGGTCCACTTCCTTCGGCACTCTGAGGAGCTGAGGGGGTTTTTTCACTCCTCGTTTCAAAGCCGCTATCTGAAAGAGGACTCTTATCATGATCATGAGATATGTCATCAACAGATTCTACGACTTCAGTACCAAAGAGGACATCTGTAAGTTTACAGAACTCTTTTTCGGAAGCTAAAGATCGCATGCTTGAGGGTGGCATCTTGAGCTTGTGCTCCTGTAATGCTATCGCAGGTTTAAGAATGCGCTTCTGTTTTTCTTCCCCTTCTTTTTTCAGTTCATCATACCTATGTTTCACATCCGAGATTTTCGAAAAAGAACTACCGCCAATGTCATTTGTCAAGTAATCGACCACTTTGGCCAAATTAAAATCTCTATCAGATATGGCTTTCTCTCTTACTTGATAGGAATCTGTCTCATAACTTTGAGGACATCTCCAGCCATTTTGTTGGGCTTCCTCTATCTCATCCTTTGTAAACTCCACCCAGCCATCTTCCATTATTTTAGTTTTAAGAGCTCTGTTTTCAGTCCGTGTATCCTTCGTTAGGATTTCACTAACTTTAACAAGATCTTCTTTGACCTTCTCCACCAGTCTGTATGGTTCATCATCTTCAACTGCCAACTCTTTTTGATTGTGTGAGATATAGTCTTTAGCTGCTGAATTGGTCTCAGTCTGTAAAATAGCAG
Organism: Petrocephalus sullivani; assembly: GCA_026780845.1. Classification (NCBI taxonomy): domain Eukaryota; kingdom Metazoa; phylum Chordata; class Actinopteri; order Osteoglossiformes; family Mormyridae; genus Petrocephalus; species Petrocephalus sullivani. Next base: position 10,257,072 of record JAODKM010000058.1, on the reverse strand, counting down.
ACATTCTTATTAGGTCTTCCTTCATTTCTGCAACATCCTTTAGTATTTCTTGGCTAGTTGTTAATGAAGTGGAACCCACAGATTTTAGAGCAATGGGAGAGTTTAACATGGAAGACTTCACTGGAGACAAAGTTCTTGAAAATGATGATGTGTCTTGGGTATGTACAGGTGCAGACATGTTTTTTAGAGGGGAGAGAAGTGTGTTTGTGGCTTTGGTTATATCAGGGAATTTTGGTTCTGGCAAAACATTTATAACAGAATACACTGGTACAGTTATTGTGCTGGATGTGACAGATGTGGTGGAAGAAGCTGGAGACCTCAAAGAAGTGTAAATGGAATTTGAAGCAGGAGATCTAACTGACTGGTATGAAGATGCTGAAGAAGACATGGATTTTAATGTGCCATAGCCTGATGCAGAGCAAGAATTAAAGGTTTTTTCAGCTTCCTCAATGGCTGCACTGACACTTGTCGTTACAGCATTAGTAGTTGCTTGTATCCTTTCTTGTAAACTGCTAGAATTCCCTAAGTGCAGAAAGTTTGATGAAGAGTAAGGGTATTTAACAGGTGAAACCGATCCATTAATCAGAGCAGCCGCTGAGGGAGAAACGGAAGATTTGACTGATAAAGGGAGCGATGGACTCAGCCGTCCTCTGGATGCCCCAGCAGAATCTGCCGTCGATTTACAGGACGACAGGCAAGATAGGGACTTCATAGATGAAGACGTCGCAAGTCCCACAGGGGACAAGGTAGATTTAAATGGCATACTTGAACTGTACATGTTTAGTGCAGATTTTGGAGAAGCAGGTGGTGTCATAGTAATTGAAGACCTCTCCAGCAGAGACCCTGCTGTTGTAATTGATGAAGCCCTTGAAGACAATGATGATGTGAGTCCTTTAACATACAAGGAATCAGAGACAGATTTAATTGGGGAGGACATCAGAACAGTGGAAACTGGTACGGGGTATTGAGCCTGCTGAACTACAGCCTTTATCGGTGATGAAGTAGTCCTATACGACCTGATTGGTGATACTATATCGTTAACTGACTTGATGGAAGAAGCAGTTGAAGCTCCTAGGGTGGACTTGATTGGAGATGCAGAGGTAATTGACCACACTGACTTTAGTGGTGAGGCAGATGGTGTGTTGGACGTCGAGCTGGAGAGGGAACCAAATCCATATTTCGCTTGCCCAGAGGTGGTAACAGGTGCAGCCGACCATGCCTGGTAAGATCTTGTTGAAAAGATCTTAGCAGGCACTGTTCTTGCTGTACTTCGGTCAACTGTTTCTTAATTGAGTAAATCAAACACAGACAGAAAATCAACAAAAAAGGTTGGAAAACACAAACCAGAGAAAAGAAATTAATCAGCGGTAATTGCATCATCCAAAACTCAGGACACAATAACACTTCTTATGATGAATGAAATAAGAAATTACAATAAGGATAGAATAAGCATGATCTTTTTGATCCATGGTTCAATGCAAAACTCACAATTAAAAGTGCAGACGTTAATCAAAACAAGGCAAAGACCAACATGAAGCATGAACATGCAGAGAATACGTTACAAAAATTTACTTTATTGACTCAGTCCCTTGCCTTTTATCTGTTTGATCTGTTTTCTTTCAGAGTTTGTGTGAATCAAGAAGCTTATTTTGCCTGTTTTAAAATAAAATACTAGATATTCCAACACAATGTAATAATACTAATTTTGTCATTTTTCAGCATTTCACATCCAAACTCCAAGAAGCGCTAAAAAGCCCAAGAACCATTTCCCATACATTTTCACTGAAAATGTAACAAAATGCTGCACAGTCACAAAGCCAATAAAAATATATAGTTTTTAAAGATAAGGACAAAGTAAAGTTTATCATTATACACTTACAACGAGTAATTTTTAGTTCATCCATTCAAACACCCATCCACCCACCTTCCCACCCATCAGGGTATGTTGAAATAAAGAATAATGGCAACTTAAAATTTCACAATAAATCATGCAAATGATAGAAACAGGAGTATAGACTGACATTATGCAAAGTATCATTTTGTAGGTAATATATGATGTATGAACTATTTCCAGGCATGATATTTGTATAGATTTCGTAAAGTCAAGAAGTCCGACTCACTCATTGCTGGCTCGGCCAGATAGCTGTAGCGCTTACGTAAGGCTAGTGATGCAAAAGTATGACGTCGCTCTGGTTTTTCAGTCTGCAACAACAACAAGAAAACTACAGATCAATTGGAAAATGGAGAATGCATCTTTGCAGCAGAAATTCATTTAGTAATGGGAGGGATTTTTTTGGCCTTTTGTCTTTATTGACTCAACTTAGATTCTCAGCCAAGAAGTTTGAACTACACCAGTTTCCCACAGTGACAGCAAATTATATTATAATGTCTTAAATGATAAACAGCTACTGGTAGCTGCTTTAGGGTGACTGACACTCTAGTTGATGTAACTTGGGGGGGAGGTTTCACTGCTTTAGCACTTAAAGAAAACCCAATCTTATAAAATGCTTAGAAACTATTAAATTTGGCAATGCTTTGGTTTGGCATTTAATTTAGTTTTGAGTAGTGTATCCCCAAACCTATAAGGCCTGTTATTTTCATTGCATGATTTTGCATACAACGAGGGACCACATCTATTGCGTTATAGCAGAAATGTGCGTAACTTGAAATTCATCTACGAACAATGGGGGGGAATCAGGATGAACCAAGAGGGACCAAAGTTGACAGGAGGGGTAGGAAACACCCTTTCACCCTTGAGGATGGCGTGAAACATTTTCAGGAATTGACGAGAGGAGCAAAGAAAGAAAATGAAATAAAACTGAGTTGTATAGATAAGAAATTATGCTTCTTCTTTAAATAATGCAATGTTTTACATATATGCAAACAATGAACAATAAAGTAGTAAGGATCTATGTGAAAAATAACCGATTCCAGTCAGGGGCTTTGAGCATCAGTAGGGTTATTCCATGTCAAATCAAATGACTTTCCAGAAATCCCACGTATTTCGGCCTCAAAAAAATCTGGAAAAATTACCAGGTGTACTACCCATGTTAGTCAGGAGACACCCTGTAAAATTGTTATGATATAAAATTAACACTTCTAGATACTACCAGTTTACTGAGGGGAGGGGGGTGCCAGTTTCATCCAGCCTCTATTTTTCATCAAATTTCAGAAGACCCTAGCTCAAGAACTAAACTACCGGGCAGGCTCAAATTTTGCATGCTGGTACCTTTATAGGTATAGTATATAATGAAATCAAAATGTTTGTTTCAGATGACACCACTTAGTAAGAGCAGACCTTCAAAAATGGAAAAAAATATTTTCGTCTGTCTTTCAGAAAGCATACTTAAATTTTTTCCATGCTTAGATACCTACACAGGGCTTTTCAAAAGGTTATAAACAAACTGCATCAGGGACTGACCAGCAGACCTCTCAAATGTGAATGTGATCATTTTGGTCTAATTTTCAGACCAGCTTAATGCCCTGTGGAAATGTCCAGACATTTTTTTTATTATTTTTTTCCTGTATTCTACAAAAACAGACTTTATTTTCTATTATAAAGATGGGATTCATTTGTAGTTTAGTTCTTGAGCTATGGTCTGGAAATTTGATAAAAATTAGGGTAACACTTTACTTGAGTGGACACAAATAATGCAGTAATACAGACTTAGTGAATGCATTAATTAACCATTAACTATGCGTTAGTTCATCCTTAATCAATTATGACGATTCATGTATTCTTTGCAGGAACTTTATTAGTTAACTAATTAGTTAACTGTTGAGTAATGTATATCTGTTCATGATTTGTACTTCAGTAGTCAATGAGTTACTACTAGTATTTGTGCCCCCTCAAGTAAAGTGTTACCAAAATTAGATTAGGCCGGAAAAGTTTTTTAAGTCCAAAGTGCATGGGCCATTGGTGGATTTGACAGGGAATGTCCCAGTATCATCCTCTTGCATCCCACAGCTCTTTATATCTATGTTAATTTTTTTGTGAGGAACTTTCAGGGTGAGACGATTTACTTAAACAGATTGTAGGACAGCATTTTCAAATTAAATTTCAGTGCTTTTGAATATGATTTATGAGAATTTAACACAGAAAATATATATATATGTATGTGGGCAAATATTTGACCCTGCACAGCAGTCCAGCAAAACCATTCTTCTCTCAGGAAAACCTAAATTTTTGTACAGAATTAGTAGTTTCAAAAGAAAAAACCAGGAAAGCAAAGTCTTACGTTTTAAGTGCCACTTACTGGCACTTTCAAAAATCCATAGGAAATCAGGGAATTTTAAAAGGGAACAAAACCATTGAGATAGTTGTGAGACAAACCATCGCCTGGGCTGGCAGGAACACGTGCAGCATACCTTTTTCTACACTTTCGAACATATTGTCACATAGCTGCCTCTGGGATCCAGAAAGTACGCCTCTACGGCCAAAAGACCCCAATTAGCACCATGGACAGCAATTACCTGGCTAAATTTCAGAACCTCTGTTTTGGGCGAGCTATCAAAAGCTCCCAAAAAGCCTCCAGCTGGCTCTTGTTTGGGAAGCCTACTTCAGCAGCCAAAAGGAAGACTCCCCTAGTGGCAGCTGGACAAGTACATATCTTCTGCCTCTAGCTTGGCACTGGAATACCTGCACTGGTGAAAATAATGCCACGCCCTGACCTGGGCTGAATACAGGCCAAAACCTACTAGGCGACACAACCTTTCACCCATCCCCTTGCTTTTTCATCCTTGCACTCATGTTTGCTAATTAACACTGCTTTCTTGGGCTGAGTCTCCACGAACCTGTGCTTGCCTATGTGCCTCTATTCTTGTGGTTCATCAAAACACATAAATTCAGTGGGCCTTATCACTGAAGGCCGCAAACTGCCTTTCAAGAGTTACATAATCCAACACTTTTTGACTGTCAACCCAGCATGTAAGTCTGATTGCTCTTTTTGACATTGGGATGATATTTCAAGTAGAACTGTGACTGTCAGATATTTAATGAGTAATTTAGATACATAGATAAAGACATTTTTTGGTTGTAAGAAGTTGAGTGATCGTACGACTGAGGGTAGCTTGTGCCTTCCACAAGCATTTCACGTCGCACGATGAAATCTACAGCCTAATGATGGCTGAAAGTGTCTGCCAGTCTATACCTCAACCAAGCCTGCACGGAGAACAAGATCTCGGGTAGCAGCAACTAACAATACTTGAATACTTTAACTTTTGAACCTAGTTGTTTACACACATTACCAAATGCACAAAAATCCATTTTTTTGCAACAAAGAACACAATGGACAGCCTTACAGCACAATATGCTCACCAGTAAAAAGAAAACCAGTACACCGAATGTCATGGAGTAATGATATTACCTCATCATCTTGTTCTGATTCCATTTCCTTTTGGTTTCCAAGATGCATAGGAGAGAGTAGTATAATGGACAGCAAGGGGAAAGAATCATCAAGGTGTGAAAGGGCACAACATGAGCTTTGCAAAATGCCACCACAGAGCCAATGAAACAAAAGGTCTAACATTTGCCACCACGCAACAAATGGAAACGACTGCACTGCCTTGCGGTGCACATAGCATATGTGCGTAGAAACAAGTACAGGGGCAAAATACTGATTTGGAGGGAAATGCCAAGAACAACCAGAAAAGGCTCAAACAGATAAAAGACACATTCAGACAGTGTAAGTTTAAATACCTTCCACACTGGCATTTCTGCCATACTTTTTTTTTAATATATGATAGTGATATGATACATGACTGCAATTTCAGATATTCTCTTACCTTCTTATGCATTGGTAATGTGATGTTTAAATTGCAGATGGCAGAATGTGGAAGACCTTTGCTAGTTTTTGCCTCTCTTAAGAATGAAAGTCGGCCGCAAGGATCTTGGCTATTATCTCTGATCTGGGGGAATTAAAATTGACTTGAAATGTTTACAAATAGCTAGTTAAAACACTTACAATGCCATATAAAACGCTAATGCAGAGATCCCTCTTTCACACATGCGGAGGAGACAAAAGCAAACACTGCGGTGCTCTGCTTAATGCTTCATCAATGCACAAGTAGAATAATAATCAGAAAATGAACTAATACTAATTATTTACCCCATGAAAAAGTACATTTTTGTTACTTTTGTTAAGACCTACAAAGCTGAAGTTTGGACATAATAATAGTCTATTCAAAGTACGCATATCTAATACAAAATAGCAACCTGTTTCATTACCTTCACGCAGAAAGGAAGTCTGTTTTCTCTGAATGCATAAAAACTGAAAACAAGTTGCTGTCCAGTTTTTGCCAGAGGAGACAAATTGCCATAGCAATCAGCATAAATGGGTTTGCCTTCCAGAACCTGTAAATAAATTTTTTTTATACATTTCTCTTAGATACATGGTTTGCTGAATGTATGTAAATGCAAAGAGAAATAACACGTAGTATTCCATGCAAATGTTAAATAATGTAATATGGGAGCATGAATTTATGTCTAAATACTGTCTGATAGTTCAGTTATTTGTTAAGAAGCAGATAAGCGATATCAGGATAAACAATATACTGTAATGTCAGTCAGACCAGTATGAAACTAAACAAACCTCAATGTCTTTACTTCTTGCCACCTCCTCGAAATTCTCCTGCTGTTCCAGAGTTTTGTCCACCTTGTCATCAGTCATACAAAAGCACCGCAGGTAGGATTCCATGGGGTCATTCATCTTGGCGAACACCACGAATTTTGCCAAGTACGGCACACAGATCAATTCCCTGTAGAGCTGAGATGCTAGACTTACAGTTTCCGCAATATGAAGGCAGTCTGCAAGCCAAAACCTGTTAATGAATTGGAGAAGGGTGGTGAGACACACGATAAATTAAGGAGCATAAGTGCCAAGAATGAAAATTCTCCTATCACTTAAAGTGATACTTTTTTTTTTTAAAGCTTTGCAGTTTATATTAGACAGAACTTTAGGGTCTCAAAATTGTATCAGAATTGTGGTAGCAGCCAACTACCTGAGTACACGAATAAGTTTGTTCTTGTACAAATTCATTTCTGACAATTAAACATTTGGTAAGACTTTCTATGAAGCCCATTTTCATAAAGCCTAATTACTGTTCTTATAATTTATCATAACACATTCAAGTACTATAAACATAGCTATAACTATTTATCAAAAGGCATAACACATTATGATTATGTGCATTATGCATTATGAATGCTCTGTGAAGCTCTCATCTATAATGCACTATAAATAGCTTCATAATGCAGCAAAAAGCATCCCTAATGCTTATGCTGGCCATCATAATGCATTATGAAGGTATCCAAAGTGAAATGAGAGCTTCGTAAAGCAATTCTAATGCATAATGAACATGGCTATAATATGTTATGCCTTTTGATAAATATTTATGACCCTGTTTATAATGCTTCATGAATGCATTATTATTTGATATGAATGCATTCTTAAATTACTAAAAACATGGCCTTAAGTAAAGCGTTACCAAACATTTCTCCATAGTCTACATTACTGATTTTTCTGGTTTGATGCCTTACCTTGCAGATACGTTTGTTGTAAAAGAGACCGAGTCGGTTACAATGGAGAGAGGAGTGGTGCCTGTAATATCTTCCCACTGAGCTGGCGAAGTCCCTCCTGAAAGATCATTATATGGGCATATATACAGTATATAATAATTAAAAAGAAAGGCCTCGTCCCAACACAAGCTCGTCAAGGTGGATTTGCTTAAACATTCAATATATGACCACTTATCTGATGAATGTTACAGTATGCCCAAAATACATACTGCCTATACACAGTTATAGTTAACTGAATATGTATTAGTTAGTTTTATAACTCAAGTAATTAGTTAGAAGTAGTGAGTTAAAGTTTTTATATGAACTGATAATCATCTTTAAATAAATACAAGTTGTAAACTTGTAATAACTTATGAATTTCCCAAGAAACACTCGTGCTACATTTTCCATTATCATCTCTCACTTGTCATTCATCTGTGAATGTTAAAATGAAGGAAAAAAAGTTTTTAATAAAAAAACTGGTGTCAGCAAATTGTACGAAAAATCAAATATGTAAAGTGATGCTTACTATATGTAAAGTATATATGTAAAGTATGCTTACTAATTGTAAAACAAGCTGCCATTATGACTGAAAGGTGAATGCTAAAATAGTAATATTTTATAACATAATATATCATATTATATTATATTATAAGAAAACTACATAACAGACTTCACATGGCTGTGTTCAGGCATCTCCATTAATCCTAAAAGGTATCAAGTTCCAGAGGACAGGGGCAAATTATTAAAATATCTATAAATATTATATGGTCAATAACTTATAACCAGTCTCTGATCACACCTACGGATTTACATACCTGTAATGCTGCACAAGAGCCGCAAGCATGGGGTGGGCCCCCCTTTGTCACCATGACTCCTCAACCACGAGCTACGTGGGACAGGGATGGTCATTGTGATCGGCTTGTGGAATTTCCTCCTCCTTGGCTCCACAGTCACAATAGGGCTGAAGGCGGCCCTACTCCCCATAAGGCTCTTTACCAGGTCGTCTGGGACGGGCTGAGCCTGCATCAAGACAATGTATTGTGACGACTCAAATTTATATAGAAAAGCAATAATTTACACTTAAGCATCAAAAATGCGAAATGGAAAATAAGTGACAATTTTAAAAAATAAGGTACATTTTTTTAGATATTAACCAAGATTCAGACCTGTAGGCCAACTCGAATCCTTTTGGTAAGCGCCCCCGGTGGGAAAGATGCTTGGACTTTTGGAACAGTTATACTAGTCAGAACTCCTCCTTCCGGACCTATGTGATTGCTTTCTTGCTTGATGCGGGACACCACTGCAAAGTACTGGGGAAAATCCCTGGTAACAATCCGGCAGATACGCTTCTTGTCCAGTTCATCTGTGCTGTCCAATTCTAATAAAGAAATAAAGAAATTTTTAAAAAACCAACAACAAACACCATGTAATTGAGGAGCATCCTGTCCAATCAGAAAAAAAGGACTAATCCCATGACGATCATTCCTATGCAGCTATAATCGCACCTTCATCCATTCCACTGAGAAGCCTGCGGAGTTCTTCTGCTTTGCAGTCGTAATGATGCTCCTTCCATGTTTCACCATTCTCACTTCGAAGAATAATCAGCTCTCTCTCCTTCCCTCTCAATGAGCCAAAGTGCGGAATCTCCACAATAACAGGTCTGGAGAACCATACAGTCCTTATAAGCACGCCTAACACCACAGACTGCAATACACTGATAATATTATTATACTAAATAAGCCAAGTAACACTGAACCTGCGTCCTTCATAATAATAGTATGGGAAATTTGCAATGACTACAGCTCACATCTAAATACTTTCAACTGAAATTCCCTTTACAGATGAGTAGCGTAGTTGCTCCGCACATTTACAGCATTATTGACATTTAAATTAATGTACTTGCTTTTGACATTATACAAAATATAACTAATATTCATATATACAATAGTTTCTGTAACAAAACTCCTACAGCATTTCTGTAAATAGTACAATCATCTTTACTATTATCTTTTTGAGTTATTATCTGAAAATTACATATCAAAATAATAATTACAAATCTAAAAAAAAATCAAAAAGTAATTTTTATGCCTGCAAAAGTTGTGGATCATAACTGAACATCATTCTGAACATTTATCATTCATGAATGAGATTTATCTACCTTCATTGAAATAACACCAAAAATACATAATGAGGAAAACTCACCCAAGGAACTGTGCTCCTGCTGGGCCAACTTCCACCAAGCGGCTTGCCAGCCCTTCTCCTTCCACCATGGGGGGCAGGCAGGCTAGCTTATGCTTCTTTGCCAGGCGGCATGTGATACGCGTTGGTGCCGTGCACTTGCGCGGCGGGATGACGATGCGCAGCCCGTTGTGGCGGCTGCCCCGCATGGAGCCCCCCCGAGCATCAACCATGAAGCTGACCAGGAACCTGTAGAGCACCACATTATGAAGACCAGAAGAGCTGCTGACTGGTTCTGTACAACTTACTTCAAAATGTAACATAAATCATATGAAGTAACAAATGCATATTATGACTATGTGTATTCAATTTCATAGTAAAATCTAATGAACATAAACTACCACGAAATAGTGTTTTCCTACACTTGATTTAGAAATTTTCATATTTGAATTTGGAGAAATTTCCGTGCATAAAACATTACTGCATACACAAGTAAACAATCAGATTGAGTTTTGCCAGCCCTGCACAATACAAATCGAGCTTTGGCCCAAATCAGAGTGAAACCGTCGATATGCATTTTACAGAGGTATATCATCAAATGATAATAAAAAAAAAATGTTACTGTAACAATGAACATAACATAGGCTTACAGATGCCTGGATGTATTTATGCAGTGACTGATGAAAATCACCGGAAGTCATAAAATCTTTTATCATATCAATATTATAATTCTTTATTATAAACATTACCACAACTGACTGTGATGATGAACCAAACTAAGGCAACTCAGATACAAGAGAGAGACCTACTGAGACCTAATGGTTTTCAAATAGATAAATAAATAATTTTTTAAAAATACCAAAGGACACTGGCGAAAAATGAAACCAAAGTTTATATTATTGTTAGTTTGAGATTAACACATATGATTTGACCAACTGATTATCAATATCAAAGGTTTTCAGTTTCTGAAGACCTTGTAAGCATAAATCCTAAATATCAGGTCATACTGTGCAAACATATGAGAATGGTGTCATCTACTTTTTCATTTAACTGAAGGAGATAATTATAGTACTTTCTAATTATAATATTAATTATACTCATACTGCTTCAGTTCCATGTGTATCTGACCAATGGGTGAATTCCGTTTTATAAAGCTACGTCACTTACCCAGAGTGGACGGGACTGGAGACGAGGTTGACATTTTCCAGAGTTTCCGCAGCCCAGCTGTAGCGTCTGATGGAGTCGGCGTCATACTCCCTGGTCACTGCCAGATGCTGTAAATCAGACTCTTGCTGAGTCAAGATTCTACAGAAAACAGGCTGAAAGGTCAGCCCCATGGTCAATACTATCGGACCTATCAGAAACATGCCTTTTCAAGTCAATCTGAAAACCAAAGTATGGTTTTTGATTGACATACGGCAAGGTTTAACTTAGAAAAACCCATCGCCTCAATAAGAATACTCTACCAATGACTAAATAAATTAAAATAGGTCTGGCAGTCAACCATGCATTTGTCATTCTGCAGTACATCCTGTACCTTATTCTGAGGATCGACAATGAAGGAAAGGTCTTTACTGGCACCCAGGAGCTTTTGAAGAAAAAAATACATTATATAAAAAGTTCGGCAAACTGTAGGTAATACGCATAAAGGCAGTCAGAAGCAGGACCTCATGTTTCCATCAATGCATGACACCAATTCACTTTCATAATTCCAATTTCATACAATTCATGAATGAGTGATCTTCATCTCTGATGGCGAACTGTGTTTTTCTCTACCTCAACTTTATCCCCATGGGACACACAGACACATATACAGGTGAAAGCACGTTTGTAGGATACCCCGTAGTATCAGCAAACCTCCAGTAACCTTGAAGGTCTTTGCAAACAGGCCCAACGCAGACCTTCTAACTGCAGTACTAATCAGCTACATCACAAACCACCCACAATAGGATACAGTATACAATAGGCGACTGACTATCATTCTAGGACGTACAATATCTATTATTAAGAAAAATAAGTCTTCCTGCAAGTAATGACAGTTCAAAATAACAATACCAGAACCTTTTGGAAAATTCTAAAAAAATAAAAAATCAGAAATTGTTTTCAGTGTTTTGGAAGCACTTGTTTAGGTCATAAATCAACAACTAAGAAAGCTTCAAGCTGTTCCAGCCAAATTTGTATCATCAATCCTCCACAGCTGCTTCTCCAGTACAGGGTCATTACAACCCTGGGGCCCATTCCAGAAAGAACAGAGGGCAATGCAAGGGACACCTTGAATGGGATGTAGTCAATTGCATGACATACATACTCACACACTAAGGGCAAAATAGAGCCACTGACGCAAAAAAGAAACTGCATGGTTCTGTACTGTAAAAAGAGACTGAAGTACCCAGAGGAAATCAGTGGAAATAGGGTAAGAACACGCAAACTCAACACATATAACACCTACAGTGCTAACCATAGAGCCAGTGGGCCACCTAATTTTTATCCCCCTATGTTTTGATGGGTACAGTGGCACACCATTTCAGCTACAAATGTAAATTTACTAAAAACAGCTAATGTACTAAAAATACCTTTAATAGACTTTGGTACAGACCATGCTGGAAAGGCATAATAGTAATGGTGTAGTATGAGGAGTGGTAACCTGCGTCACAGAATTAACAGGCCAATATACAAAACACAAATATTAGCAACAATAACTGCAGGCTTTCATTTTTCCCCCATATAATGATCCTGAATAGTAAGCATGTACTTCTCGGTATATACTCCTAATAAGAGGATTGTATAGCACTCTTCCGTCACTAATTCATAAATAAAGATGATTCCCAAATTCAGTTACGCTGGACTTTCTTAAGACTAAAAGGAAGGAATGAAGCTAGGAAACAAACTGAGCATACCTGATCCTTAGAGGGTGCCAGAATCTCCTCGATCATCATGCTGTCCCGAGCAAAAGAGCTCCTGTTCAGGGTGTTGGACCTATCTGAACTGAAGGAGCGGATTCTGTTGTATGTACAAGGTACCACACATTTTTGAAGACAATAAGGCTACTCCATGTAACTTCCAGGGACTGGTGCGGCACTTAAAAACTGACATGATACAGTAGAAATTGTTCTAGGATGGGAATAAAAGAGGTGAAGCAGAATACGCATTGTGGAAACGTGGATTATGTCTAAACTAGGTTTATAAAGGTGTATTATTATAACGTACACACAAACAAAAAGATTTGTGCGTCTTTCTTTGGATTGCACATTTTGCAGCTTTACAATAAGTATTTTGATCTAGATATTTAAACAACAGATTTCTGAGAAAAAAAAAACTATGTAACATTGTTTTTGGTGAATGTGACAGCGATGGCTGTATTTTCAAGGTTATGTTTAGTTCCTCATTTTAAATTTTACTGCCCCTAAAGAACTAAGCGCTCTAGGGAAAAAGACATCATCACATAGACACGTGACACAAAGGAAAGCATGTGGCGATATCCAGTGAATGATTCTCAGAAACAACCGCTGGTATCTATACGGACCTATATTCATAAAATTGAATTGAAAAAATTCGGGTAAAAAATCATATTTTACTAAATACGAGTGTTCATAGATAACTAACAAATCAAATGGATGAGTAACTGTAAAATAACTCAGTTATTAATTAGCCAGCACATCCCTGGAAGCTGCATGAGGTACAACTTCATAAAAAATGTTCCCACTAAATAAGCAACTAAAATCTAATGAAGCAGACAGCATTTCACCTTTTCCGTAGATGATGAAGGTGGTTTTAACTCATTGTCTCCCCATGAATTACCTTTGTTAAATGGTCACCACTTATGAAATATTTTTGCTTGATTAAAGAAAAAAGGTGAATACTTGGTTAATGCTGTAAATAATAATTTAAGAAAATTAAAGCGCACATCACAGAACAATGTTAGTGGAGTTTTAATGGGCAGTGAAGCAGCCAGACAGACAGAAAAAAGACCTATTCCCACAAAGATACTGCGCCCTCTTACCTGACTCTAGGGCTACAATAAGGAATTAAGTAGAGGGGAAAAGAACACAGAATATATTGATAGCAAAGTACCCGAAAGCAACAAAGCAGAAATGCTGTGGTTTTATGAAACTGTGTATTCTGCTTTTGCATGTGTTACACTCTGTGACAGCTCTATGCTCCTACTGCAGAATTCTGCATTTTATGCCAACTCGGTACCGAGCATAGGTCTGCCCAAGAGCATACAATGCAAGCATTACTTTGGCTGGTGACAGTAACAGAAAAGAAAAAAAAACACAAAGGGCATTATACATTAATGAAAATCCCAGTCAGTAACTATAGAGTCCTGCCAGCTATGTTCTGGATTGAAAAGTAATCATTTATTTAAAATAAAAACGGTGAAGCAACAAACCTCAAACCAGCTTTAATGCATTTTCAAAACCTTCATATACCCCTGGATCTTTGGAGCAATCAAAATTAAACAATTTTACTTTGCCATTATACAAGAACATAATTCCTTTCGTTTTCCACACAGAGCTGAGATGGTTGGGATCAGAGTGTAAGATGAGCCACCTTATTTATTGGGTTATGGGCCTTGCTCAAGGGCCCAAGAGTGATATAAGTACTCTGCTGGCCATGGGATTCAAACCAACGACCTTCCGGACACAGGCACATAGTCCCAAATCTGCAGAGCCATGCATCACCCCAGATAATGCTTTGTTTTGAAAAAGTTAACTAATCAATTACTTTAGAATGTGGTTAAATTTTTTCTTATCAATTTTAATCTTATTTTTTATTAAACCAGAAGTGCCATTACAGTGATCCCCACAAACATTAAGACTTGCAGCATACTTCTGTACTTTTTTCAACTTCGATGCATCCATCATACGAATGTTGGTACATTAAAATGCTTTTTTATCCATATCTGCTTGCTTGATCACGTTTTCATTTGCAAACACAGTGTTCATAAAATCATTACCAAGCATAACGTGCCAAAACATGACGAATCAAACTACGTTGAATTACGTTACCTTGCAGATCGAGCTCCTATACTGAAACCCATGTAACCCTCCTGAGGAAGCGAATCGTCCCCTAATTCCTTCAGATCTTGGGGCCGCAAGTATTTATCGGTATCGCCGGTCAGCGCATCCTCACCTGAGAGAGAGCCGCAGTGTTAGCAGGGCAAACGGGGGCTACTGCTGCATTTCTAAGCACTTCTCGACACGCATCGCTCTAGTTACTGCCACACGCCTGCCGTACTTCGCTGCAACACTGTAAACGGCGAGGTCCCTAACACCGGCGTTACATCCATATGCAGCGCCGATAACTCTGCCAAAATAAAATAACAAAAACAAAAAAATATAACAAAAAAAACAAATTAACTTATCTCGTAGCAAGCAAATCAAAATAGCATTTCGAAGTGCGGAAAGTATTTGCGCCACTGTCTTCAAGATACAATTATTTACGCTTTAAAGTATGCTTTGCTTAAAAACAGAAATGTTAACAGTCCTTTGCGATGCTGGGTAAAGGCAGGATGCGCGGCAGCAGCATCCCCCCCTGCAGCGGCGAAGCCGGTACCGGACTGCTGGTCTCCCAATGTTGCTCTCCACTGCAACCCCGGCCCTGCCCCCCCCCCCCCCCCCCCCCCCCCCGCCCCACCCCCGCCCCGGCCCTCCCCCCACAACCAACCCCGCCCCCCCCCCCACCCACCTACTCCCCCAGACAACACCACACTCCCTCA